>OZ012741.1:676077535-676587535 GCA_963859935.3 Lathyrus sativus
ACTATCTTGCAGAAATGAGATTCAGAGTTTGATAAAAGATAAATGATCTGAGAAACTCAGAGATTCTTTTATAGAGTTTTCTTATCAAATGTTTTGAAATAGTCAATTTAGATATTAGAAAGAGTAGATATGTCTGAAGATTCATTCTAGTGAAATTATATTAAATAGTTCAGATCTTTATTTTCTCCCCCTTTTTTGCCATAAGCAAAAAGTAAAAACTTTTAATAAAGATAAATAAAAGGAACATGAAACAGATAATTCAATGGAGAATAACAAACTGATTCATTTAACATAACAGAGCAAGAGTACATTGGAAAATATCAGAAGATATAACAATAAAATTCAGATGCAAAACAACAGATGCACAAACATGAGAAAAAAAATCTAAGAGTGTTTTGACAAAAGCATCTTTAATAGGTCTGTGATCTCAGATGATGATTGCTCTTGCTTTGACATCCACTTAGTCATTGTCTCATTCTTCTCATCTTGTTTAGACATCCACTCTGACATGTCCTCAGATTTATTGTCTTGCTTCGCCATCCAAGATCTTATTTCAGATTGACCAGCTTCCAGAGCAGCAATCTTGTCTCCAAAATCTGGATTTTCTGTCTTTATCTCTGATGAAGAAGATGGAGGTTCTGCAGCCTGAACAGAGTCAATTGCCATAGGTTCTAGAGATCCTGAAGATGGTTCTACCAGAGTCATAGTCAATGCATTGACACTTGGTTCTGGTGGAGGAGGAGGAGGAGCATCCAAACAAAGCAGAGGTTCAGTCTTGTTGACAATCCAGAATTGAGTTCGTTCAGCTCTGAGCTTTGCATCATCAGAACAGATGTTCTTCAGATTGGAAGCTACAGCGTTGAATCTATTGATAAATCCTTTCCAGATGATTCAGTCTCATTTGCATCCATAGCTTCAGAGCATCTCTTCTGAACAGTACCTAAAGACATCTGTATTTCTTGCAAAAACATTTGAAATAAATGATCAATATTAAGTCTGGGTGGTGGTTTAAGCAAGGTTTCCAGAGTCATCTGTTTAGGTTTGGGAGTTGGTGGTATCAGTGATTTTGAGATGGAAATCAGAGGAGGGGGAACATATGGAATGAATGGAATTTCTGGTTTTTGAGGTAAGGATCTGTTTAAAGCATTAAGCAGATTTGGTTGAGGTCTTGTGTGTGGGTAAACAACATCAAAAGATGCATTGGAGTATGGTATGAAAGCAAAGTTTGATGGTTTATCAGATGCAACTGTGTTATCAGATGCAGGATGCAGAGCTGAAACAACAGCTTTACCAGATGTAGCAGATATGGTGGCTAAGGATCCTTCATTGTTCATAGATTGAATATATGAAAGGATTACATATGGAAGGGCCTGTCTGAGTTTTGGTTTCAGAGGTTTCAAAGGTTCAGAAGGCTCAACTCTATCATAAAAATCTTTCAGTTTGAAACCATAAGATAAATTATGATAAAGAGAAGACACTTGGGCACAATATATTCCAGATGATGATGGATTGGAAGTGGGAACAACCATCTCAGATGAAGTTGCAGGTGGAGGCATAGGGTCTGGAATGGTAGTTTTAGCAGGTAAGGTTGATTCAGGTTCAGATTCATGCACAGGGTATTTGTCAGATGGATTAATTAGAAAATCAGGATGAATTTCTGATTCTGATGAGTTGGAGGATGTTGTAGGTGTACAAGAGGTAGAAGAAACTTGAAACACTGTTTTTAATGGAGTGATATCAAGAACTTCTGTCTCAGGGATATGAGTAGGTTTTGAAGGAATATCAGATTGTTGAGAAGGTGGTTCAGATGAAACAGGAGCAGAAGTTACTTTAGTGGGTTCAGAAGTAACAGGTGTTATATGTTCAGAAGATGGAATTTTTGAAGGTGGTATGACAGAGTCTTTTTCTGGTTGATCTTCTGTGGTTTGTTTTTCTGGATGATCAGAAGTTTTTGGTTGATTTTCTGTTTGTGGTTGAGCAGAGTTTTGTTTATCAGAAGTTTGTTGTAGTTCTGATGGTTGTGGTTCTGTTTGTTGTGGTTTTGTTGGTTGTGGAACTGATGGTGATGGACGTGGAGTGAAATGTTTGATGTGTATTTTGGGTTGAGGTGGTTTTGATACAGAGGCAGTGGTTTGTTTTTGAGGTGAGACAGAACTAGGGGCAGTAACAGATGTTGTTTGAGTGACAGGTGGTTTGGGAACAGACTTAATAGATGAATCATTAATAACAACATTTTTAGAAATAGCAGAAGTCTTTGTACCTTTGAGTTTAATCCTCTTAGCAGATGCAGAGGCAGCTTCTCCAGAATCCTTTCTCTTTAAAAGATCCTTGGGTTTCTCAGCAATCTTAGCCTTCTTCTGGACAGGTTCAGATTCTGCTGCAGGCTGAGATCTTTTCCTCTGAAGTGGAACTTCTTCTTCTTCTTCTTCTTCTCCTGCATCTGGCAGTGGTTGCTTGACAAGTTGAAACACATTGGCTGGAACAGGCACTCCTTCCTTTTTGCATTCCTCTATATACATCAGAACAATATGTCTAGGTTCTTCAGCAAAGAATAGAGGAAAGTCAGATACTGGAACCCTCTTATTCAAATCAGACATATTTAACCTCTTTGGAGCAGTAGTAAGTTCATCTACAATCTTGAGTCTCAGAAGGCTTTTAGCGTTCAGAGGTTTTCCCATAATGAACTCTAGTTCCTCTGTAACACCAGCATCATACAGAGCAGCCACTAAACCATTTTCAGTGAGAAGATCTGAGAGCAACCTTCCAAAAGGTATCCAAGTCCTGATCTTCTGGACTTTTTCTTTTATAGATTCTCTAGATGCATTGATGTGATTCCACAGATGCATGAACAAAATGTAAGGAAGATCTACCTTGTTGCTCTGACTAAGGCAGTACATAAAATAGATCTGTTCATTGTTGACATAATCTGGGGAATTTGTTGACTTTCTGTGATGTATGCATCCCATGAAGATCTTGGCCCAGATCTTGTAATCAGGCTTCAGATCTTTGAATCTGTTAGAGGCTTGTCCAGCAGTTATAACTTCCTCATAAACTTCATCCATATCCACACGCCCAGCTGGCATGTGGGAAACACCATCTGTTTCTTCATAACCAATCAATCTTCTGATCAGATCCTCTGTGATGATAATCTCCTTTCCCAGCACAGATGATAAAATGAACTTGGGATACACAGATGCATGAATCCAGAATTCCTTAACAAGTAGAGGGTAAACTGGTCCAAACAATCTATCAAAGTATTTCACCCAACCTTGAGCTCTAACAATGGAGCGAAAATCAAACCCATTGTCAGCCAGAGAATCAAATTCAACCATGGATTCACATAACACTTCTAATTTATCAACAGGTGTGAGGAGAGTTCTCTTTGGAGGAGTATATGGAGCAGCACCTAGGTTATCTGAAGTCACAACAACCATTGTAGATTGAAACTGTGCAGTGGTTGATGAAGAAGACGCCATTGAAGATTGCTTTTTCAAACACTTAGGTTTTGAGTTTTTATGCAGAGAGAATAATAGATGAAAACGCATGTAAATTCTGAGAGTGAAAAGTGTGAAAGTGAATACACAACAAGTATTTATACTAATCACATAGGCACATCAAAAGACAGAAAGAACGCACGTTTGAGCAGTATTAAATGAAGAGAATAAAATCATTTCAAATAATAAATGCTTCTGACAATTTTGGGGGGAAAACCAAGATATTTAATATTCAAATTTCACCTCAAACGTCTTTTCAGTTGTGAACACGCCACCTCTTCAGATTTTGTGTAACACGTGTTTGCTTGCATGCTGTTCTGAATTCTCTCAAGAAATGAAACGTTAGCCAACGTTCAGATCTTCTAAAAATGGTTAGTTCAGATTTTCACATCAGAAATATTAATCAGACTAGAATGAATGAACAGAAGAAATACTTCAGATGAATTAAGCATTTTTGCATCTGGAGCAATTTGCTTCTGATAAATATCATTCTGGACAAAAATCCATACCAATATTTTTCAGAATAAAATTGAATCTATCTTCAACAAGGGGTTTTGTAAAAATATCTGCCCATTGATGATCTGTATCAACAAAGGCTAAATTTATGATTCCCTTCTGAACATAGTCTCTGATGAAATGATGCTTAATTTCTATATGTTTTGCCTTAAAATGTAAAATGGGATTCTTGGACAAACATATAGCATAAGTATTATCACAAAAGATAGAAATGTTACTCTCAAAAATTTGATAATCTTCTAGTTGACTTTTCATCCAGAGCATCTGCGTGCTACATCCAGCAGCAGCAATGTATTCAGCCTCTGTGGTTGAAAGTGAAATTGTGGGTTGCTTCTTGCTGTACCAGGAGATTAGATTTCTTCCTAGAAATTGACAACTTCCAGAAGTACTTTTTCTTTCCACTCTGTCTCCAGCATAGTCAGCATCACAGAATCCAACTAATTTGAAATCATCATATTTTCTGTAACACAAACCCGCATTAGAAGTACCTTTCAGATACCTTAGAATCCTCTTGACAGCTATCAAGTGTGATTCTCTAGGATCTGATTGGAATCTTGCACACAGACAAACACTGAACAATATGTCAGGTCTAGAAGCAGTAAGATAAAGAAGAGAACCAATCATACCTCTGTAGAGCTTCTGGTCTACTTTCTTACTTACCTCTTCTTTGCCAAGTGAGCTAGTAGGATGCATTGGAGTCTTTGCCACCTTGCTGTCAGACATGTTGAATTTCTTCAGAAGTTCTTTAACATACTTTGTCTGATGTATGTAGGTGCATTCTGGAGTTTGATTAACTTGGATTCCTAAAAAGAATCTGAGTTCTCCCATCATGCTCATTTCAAATTCTGCCTGCATACATGTAGCAAACTCCTTTCCAAGCATAATATTTGTTGATCCAAAAATAATATCATCTACATAAATTTGGCAAATTAGAAGATCTTTCTTTATAGTTTTACAGAATAGAGTTGTATCCACTTTGCCTCTGATAAAATTCTTCTCCAGAAGAAAATTACTCAATCTCTCATACGAAGCTCTGGGAGCTTGTTTTAATCCATATAGAGATTTCTTTAATTTGAAAACATGATCTGGAAATTTTTCATTTTCAAAACTTGGAGGTTGGTGGACATAAACTTCTTCTTCTATAATACCATTAAGAAAGGCACTTTTAACATCCATCTGATACAGAGTGATGTTATTCTGTGCAGCAAAAGAAATAAGAAGGCGTATAGATTCTAACCTTGCCACTGGAGCATATGTCTCAGTGTAATCAATACCTTCTTGCTGACTGTATCCTTGAGCAACCAACCTTGCCTTATTCCTCTCAACTTCTCCTTTCTCATTCAGTTTATTTCTAAAGACCCATTTTGTACCAATGATATTAAATCCTTGAGGTCTTTGAACTAGATCCCATACATCATTTCTGCTGAATTGGTTAAGCTCTTCTTGCATGGCAATAATCCAATCATTGTCTTGCAGAGCTTCTTCTACAGAAGATGGTTCAATTTCTGACACTAGTCCAAATAGTGATGCCTCAGATGATCTTAGAAAGGATCTTGTTCTGATGGGATCATCCTTCTTTCCAATAATGACATCCTCTAGATGAGAAGCTTTAATTCTGGATGATGATCCTCTGATAGTTGACTCTTCAGAAATATTTAGATTATTCATCTGAGAAGTTAAGGGAGTAGCATCTGGAGTTGCTTCTGATTCCTTCACTTGAAGTTTGTCTGCTTCTGGAACTTCAGAGTCAATAAAGACTACTTCCATATCTGCAGAGTTATCAACCTGCTTTGGCTTTTCAGAGCCAAGCTTATCATCAAATCTAACATGAATGGATTCTTCCACAATCTGTGTCTCAGTGTTGTATACTCTGTAGCCTTTAAAGCGTTCAGAATATCCAAGCATGAAACACTTCTGTGCTTTGGAATCAAACTTTCCCAGATTTTCCTTAGTGTTTAACATATAACAGATGCATCCAAAAGGATGAAAATAAGAAATGTTGGGCTTTTTGTTCTTCCACAATTCATAAGGAGTCTTCTTCAGAAGAGGTCTAACAGACACTCTGTTCTGAATGTAGCATGCTGTATTGATTGCTTCTGCCCAAAAATGTTTTGCCAGATTTGTCTCATTGATCATGGTTCTGGCCATTTCTTGCAAAGTTCTGTTTTTCCTCTCTACAACCCCATTCTGTTGTGGAGTTCTAGGACAGGAAAAATCATGAGCAATGCCATTTTCAGAAAAATATTTTTCAAAATATTTATTTTCAAATTCACCACCATGATCACTTCTGACTTTTATAATTTTGAAATTCTTTTCATTCTGGACTTGCTTGCAGAAGTCAAAGAACACAGAATGTGACTCATCCTTGTGTTTTAAGAACTTTACCCATGTCCATCTGCTAAAGTCATCAACAATGACCAATCCATACTTCTTGCCTCTGATGGATGCAGTTTTCACTGGTCCAAACAGATCAATATGAAGTAGTTCTAATGGTTTAGAGGTAGAAACAACATTTTTTGATTTGAAAGATGTTTTTGAAAACTTCCCTTTCTGGCATGCTTCACAAAGAGCATCTGAAGTGAACTTCAGGTTAGGGAGTCCTCTGACAAGATTAAGTTTATTAATCTGAGATATACGTCTCATATTAATATGGCCCAATCTTCTGTGCCAGACCCATTGCTCTTCATTCACAGACAAGAGGCATTTAACATTTTGAACTTTAAGTTCTGAAAGATTTATTTTATAAATGTTGTTTTTCCTCTTACCACTAAATAGGATAGAGTCATCCTTCTGACTAATAGCTTTACGACATTTTTGATTAAAAGTTATATCATAACCATTGTCACTTAATTGACTTATGGACAATAAGTTATGTTTTAACCCTTCAACAAGTAAAACATTAGTAATAGAGGGAAGTTTACCATTTCCAATAGTGCCAGATCCAATGATCTTGCCCTTCTGGTTCCCTCCAAACTTCACGTCCCCTCCAGATCTAAGTTCCAGGCTTTGGAACATAGACTTTTCTCCTGTCATGTGTCGTGAGCATCCAGAGTCCAGGTACCATGATTGGTGTCCTGACCTTGCTGCTAAGAACATCTGCAACAGGAATTATTTTGTTTTTAGGTACCCAGATCTTCTTGGGTCCTTTGGGCTTAGTTGGTTTGTAGGTTTGTCTAAACTTCTGTTTTGCAACATAATGTTTATTCTGACTTGCCTTAGGTTTAAACACATAAGTACTCTTCTCAGAGCTTGTGTGTTTAATGTCATTCAAGTGACCAAATTTGAATTGAGAATACAGAGGTGTCTTCCTGATGAAAAGTTTGTCAACAGGTTTTGGATTGCTTCCAGATGAAGATTCATATCCAATGCCTCTTCTGTTGTTTCCACTAACACCATAGATCATGGAAGCCATCTTGCTTCTGTCTATGCTCTTAGTGAGAAATTTCTGAAAACTAGAGTCATATTTTTCTAAAATATTTTCACATGACTTAGTCTCAGATTCAGATTCTTGTTGAGTTCTATCAAAGTCATTTTTGATTTTTAAATTTATTTCTTTCTGCTCAACAAGTTCTGTTTTCAGAAGATCAATCTCAGATTCAAGATTGCTTTTCAGCTTCTTGTATTTGAGTTTGATGTTGTTATAACTTTTAAGAACTTCTGTTACAACTTTAATGAGTTCTTCTTTGGTAAGTTTAGCCATTACCTCTTCTGCATCATCATCAGATTCAGATTCTGATTCATATCCTGAGGTACCTTCCTCTTGATCCTCTGTCCTGGCCATCAGTGCAACGTTTGCACATTCTTCTTCTGATTCAGAAGATGATTCACACTCATCTGAGTCATCCCATGTTACCATCAGAACCTTCTTATTTTTGTTGAACTTCTTCTTAGGTTTTTCTTTCAGAAGTTTGGGGCAGTCATTTTTGTAGTGCCCAGGTTCTTTGCACTCATAGCACACCACTTCTTTCTTGGCAGATCTTCTGTGACTAGAAGATTCCTTTCTGTTGTCAGATCTTCTGAAGTTGTTGAACTTCTTTCCCTTGTGCTTCCAGAGTTTGTTAATCCTTCTGGACAGCATGGATAACTCATCTTCTTCAGAAGAAGAAGATTCTTCAGAGCTTTCTTGAATGACCTGCAAAGCTTTAGCAGTTTTGTTAGATTTTAATGCTACAGATTTACCTTTATCTTTCTTCTGAGGTTCATCTTCCTCAAGCTCAATCTCATGGCTCCTCAGTGAGCTGATGAGTTCTTCTAGAGAGATCTTGTTCAGATCTTTGGCCATCTTCAGGGCAGTCACCATTGGTCTCCATCTGATGGGCAGACTTCTGATGATTTTCTTTACATGATCTGACGTGGAATATCCCTTGTCCAGAACTTTCAGCCCAGCAGTGAGTATCTGGAATCTAGAGAACATGGCTTCAACAGATTCAGAGTCTTCCATTTTGAAAGCCTCATACTTCTGGATCAGAGCCAGAGCTTTTGTCTCCTTAACTTGAGAATTTCCCTCATGGGTCATTTTAAGGGATTCAAACATATCAAAAGTTGTCTCCCTGTTTGTGATTTTCTCATACTCTGTATGTGAAATAGCATTCAGTAATATGGTTCTGGCTTTATGGTGATTTCTGAAGTCTTTCTTCTGAGAATCTGTCATAGATTTTCTGTCAATCTTTTTGCCATCTCCATCTGTGGGATGTACATATCCATCTATGACAAGATCCCATAGATCAGCATCATATCCTAGGAAAAAACTCTCAATTCTGTCTTTCCAGTAATCAAATTTTTCTCCATCAAACATTGGAGGTTTGGTGCTGATCCTATCCCTCTCTTCATATTTATTGTTAATATTTGACATTGAATTATCAGCCATGATAACAAATAAATATATTTATCAAAGTATATCTCTCTGGATCTTTACTGACACTGTTAAGTGATAGCACACTCAGAACCGGAGCTCTGATGCCAACTGAAGGTGAGATAATACTTAGAAAGGGGGGGATTGAATAAGTATGGAAAATTAAGACTTGAAAATAATCACACAGATATTTTTATCCTGGTTCGTTTAACAACTACTCCAGTCCACCCTTCCAGAGTGATTTTCCTTTCTCAACAAGGACTTAATCCACTATTAAATCAAACTGATTACAATAGTATCACCTAAGAACAACAGTTCTTAGTCTTCTCAAGAGCTACTGATTCTAACTGAATCCTCTTAAGGAATATCCTTTACAATCAATGTAAATTAAATACAAGAGTTTTTAATGCTTCTATAAAGCTTTTATCACAATAGTGATTTTTCTCTTAAGTTTAAGTACAATGAGATTCTATGAAGAATAAGAATGAGAGCTTTTAGAATATTATGATTTCTTTTCAGCAAGCGTGTAACTGAAGAATGAAGTGAAGATCTCCTTTTATAGGCAGCTGAACCATGCAAGCTGAACGTTGAAAATAGAGTCCCAAAAGGTCTGAGCCTTTTTGTCTTCACATCAACTGACCTTTCCTTGAAATAGATGGCACAGAAAAATCCTTTTTGTCTGTGTAAGTGTGTCTAGCACAAATAAGGAAAGAGACGTTGAATAGTTCCAACGGATATATTCTTGAAAATACTTCTTCAGTTTCAGCAAGTTCTTCAGAGTCTGAATGGATCAGAGTCTTCTAATGAGATTCAGAACTATGTTGTATCAGAGTCTTCTGCAGCATGTGTGCTTCTAGCGTGTTGATCATCAGAGCATTTTGACACAGAACCTCAGTCCTTGGCAGCGTAGGTACTTTCAGAAACTTCTGTAGACTAATGCTTTGAGAAACTCTTCAATCAATATTCTTCTATACTTCTGATGCTTCAGCTTCAGATGCTTCTGATTATCTTCAGATGCTTCTGACTCAGAATGTTCTGGAGCTTCTTGCTTCAGATCCTTCTGGAGACTAAGCTCATGATCTTCTGTGAGGAGCAAACAGATTCTTCTGTAAGGTGCATCTGGCGCTTCAGAGTCAGAATAACTTCTTATATTCAAGGCAGATTTGCTTCTAGAGAGTTAATATAATTTCAATCTGCAGTAAAACTCTCAAACAAATTTTAGAGTATATAATTCTTAAATATAAATTTCCTAACAGTTATCATCAAAACAAAGAGTAATTATTAAGAACCAATCTGTGTTCTAACACCTTTCACCTTGAACCTCTACCTCTACTGTGAATCCACCATAATAGCGGTCCTGTAATACCACTTCCATTGATCTCTGCCATTCCCACAACCGGAGCTACTTTGTTTCTAACATCCCAAAACACAACTCAATCACCATGAACCTACTCGGTTCTCTTTCTGACGAGACAACCATAACCCACCATTAGAGCCACCAAATCGTCGCTTGCAACACAAACCCTTTCCTCCCTACATCCGTGACTTGCATCCAACAACCACAACAACAAAGGATTATTGTCAATCGAAGAAGAGAAAGTGGAAAGTGAAATGCAGGAGCTGGTGCAACGTTAAAGATCAGAAGAAGATCTACTACGAGTTGGAAGAGGAGGAAGTGATTGTGGAAGATATCGCACGAGCAAGGAGAAGGGGAAAAGAGGTTTTTTTCGTTTTCTTGAGTCTGAGGTTTTTTTTTGTTTTAACTTTTATTTTCTTTTTTTTAGGTTAAGAGATTTTGGACATCACAGCCCATGAGTTTTTTTTATCCACACCCCTGGTTCTTAGTTTAATTTTTAGTTTAAGTTAAGATTTAGATTAGTTGGATTTAGTTTAATTAGTCTAGGTAGATTTTATTAATTAGTTGATTAGTCTTCAATTAGATCTTAGTTTTTTAGTTAGTTATTATTTTATGTTAACTTTTATTTGATTATTATTTCATTATTGATATTTATTCAGATTATTAGTAGTTATCTAATTAACAAAAAAAACTCAAAAAATATTTTCTTAACTAGTTTTTTATTAATCCTTTATTCTTGATCATTTTGTTTTTATTTTATTTATTAATCTTCTTGATTATCGACTTCTACGCTTAGAGCTTTCCTTTTAGCTCTCTGTCGCAAGTTGTTTATCATGATTCCAAAGGAAGGAACCCCCTTATTAACTTCCATGTCATTTTTAGCCTAACTTTAGGTTCTTACCCTTTTGTCCTAGCCTTAGGATTAGAGTCACCGTACTCTATGTGAGTGTCCTGTCATGGACATTCCCTTTCCCGTCTAACTTAACCTTAGTTTAGAGTCGCTGCACTCTATGTAGGTGTCTCACCGCAGGCATTTAGTCTTTTTCCTTTGGAACCTTAACCACAGTCAATAGTTCCTCAACCTTATTGAGGCGAACTACGGTTGCTCTGATTCCATTCCCGTCAAGATACGTAGACACGAGATGCGATATCTTGGTGAGCATACTTTTATATATTTTAGATCTTTACCTTAGCACTTTTCCCTTAGCAAGCAACTTTAGCATAACACAAATACTAACAAGAGGTTCCTGTAGAGTACTACAGATACTTAGGATGCTAACACCTTTCCTAGGTATAACCAACCCCCGAACCTTAGATCTCTTAGCTTCGTTGGTACATAGCGCACTTAGGGTTTTCTTCGATCTTTACCCTTTCCTTTGGATAAATCAAAGCTCGATGGTGAACTTCATGATTTGTGATTCAAGTTAATTCAATAGCTTGATATCCTATTCTCACTGCGACACTTTGTATTAAGTTATCTTATTATTAATTTAAAGTTTGTTCATGATGTTGTTCAATTAATTGTTGATTATATTTATTTATGGTTGTTCAAAAGAATTAAAAGTAATGAGAGTAAGAACTTAATGCCAGCAACTTTTATCATTAATAAGAATGAAGGGGTTACAAATTATTTATAAATTCTAGTATGTTGGATTGGCCCTAAGGTATTCCCTATGATCATCTGACATGTCCATAATATCTAATTAATCTTGCCATTCTTCCTTGGCAAACTCCAAAGCCTCATTTCTCATTTGATTTATGTGTTTGGACTCAAAAGACCTTCTTCTTCTGTGTGTATTCACAAAGGATGCTGAAGAGGTGAGAGCTTCCGAAGTCATCTTCTTGCTAGTAGATCCTTCAGCTGCTGCTTTGCTCTCACTTGTCTGAGTTGCTGCATTCAGTATGTCTGTCTTTCTAAAATCTCTCTTTGGAAGCTAAATTAACTTCTGTTTGTATATCTTGGTGTTTTAAGTATTAAGTGATTATGAAAGTAAGTATGCTATGAGTTTTTATATAGACATGTTACATACATTCTTCCAAGAATATGTTGTTTTAATATTGATTAAGTCTTATCAATATCATAAATAATATATTTTGGAAATGGTATCTAGCAGTCTAACCTATTAAATATTCTTTAACAGCTATGAATTTTATACTTGACTCGTTTAACTGTTGTTTATGGTGTCAGTTTTACTTCATTAATGTCTTTCAGTAAATCTAAAGGAAGTTATTGAAAGTATTTGCATGCAATAAATAAAATTTGGTTACAAAGATACTTTTTCATTCATTGAAGTAGAGGATTACAAAATATTGATTCATAAGGAACTGCTAATGCTTAGTATAGGTCCTTATCTAAGCCATCATGAGCCTTATGATTATAACAGTTGTCATAACCTATATCTAGCTCATCCTCATCAATTTATTCCTCTCTTGCCTCTAGGATTGGATGATAGAACATCTTGTTAGATCATCTTCTCTTCTTTGATCTCTTCATTATCTTTCTTCTAGGCTTCATCACAACTAGCTCATCCTCATCTACTCCTGTATGTTGTGTTAGAGCTCTTGACATTGCTTCTTCAGAAGTGAGTCTTGCAGAGGGAACAAGCCCAATGGTAGATGTTTCAGAAATAACTTGTTTCTGAACACTTTGGACATCTTGTGTTGTATAGCTCTCAGAGATTTCTGTTACTACAGAAGTCTTATGACTCTCAGCTGATGCCTCCATGACTCTGGTGGATGTTGATAAAAATGAACTAGGTCTGGACTGCTTTTATAATGACTTATGACCAACTCAAACGTAAGATTTAATCCTGCTTGATTCTTGGAACAGTAATGACCACTAAAATTTAAGGCATGCACTATACAATCCTTAATGACCCCATGTTACTTGATCATTTTTCAATTCCTTGGAAACTGATCATGTTATGATGATCTGTGATGTATTTATGACTGTAATTCTTTTCTTCTTCTCTTTTTATTTTCTTTTTGATGTGACAAAAGGGGGAGAAATAATGGTAAGTATTTAATTAGAAACTGAACCCATTGAGTACCTATTCAGTTGTACATATTAGTCATTTATAATTTTGTTATTTATATTTCTGTTTTTATAGTTATCTTGCTCGGGGACACATTTTAACTTTCTTGTACATAGAACTAAGGAGGAGCTTACAAACCTCAGCCTTAGCCTATCAGAATTAGAAGGAGCTTACAAACCTCATATTCTGATGTTGCCAAAGGAAGCTAAAATATTATTTTTGTTTTTCTTAAATATGGAACTTAGGAGAAGCTTACAGACCTCAACCTTGGAATTTTTTGACTAAGGGGGAGCTTACAAACCTCAGACTATGATGTTGCTAAGAAAATTGAATTACTTTTTCATGAGAGTAGTACCTAGTATGATGTCTACAAAACTCTGCTTTAGACTATTAGACTCAGGGGGAGGTTACAAACCTTATACCCTGATGTTGCCAAGAAACATTAATTGTCCAACATTGTACTTAAATACTTGTTTTTGTCATCATCAAAAATGGGGAGATTATTAGAACAAGATTATTTCATGCCATATTTACCTTTGGTTTTGATGATAACAAATTATCAGAAGAAAAATGGTTTATTTTATGTGTGTTACATATTTTCACGTTTTAATACTTGTAAAAATTATTGTCAGAATCTGTTCAAAATTAAGCACACTTTGAGAGTTGCTGAATTACTAGCTTCTAGTGGCAGAATATGAGGAACACTTGCTACCTGATGTCTAGCAAAGACTCTAAAATTGAAGGTCTCAGCATCAGAAGAAGCAACATTATTGTCACTACACCTAGTGAATGCAAATTGGCTTTTGGTACCATTCAGTGTTGGTGATAAAGCTGAAGTTGTACGTAGTGCAGAAAGCAAGTTGTATTGTCAAATTAGTTTATCAGCTAGAGTCTATAGATTGCAAGACTCAAGAAAAGATGATATACTTTATAGATATCTACTCTCAATGGCTCTAATAGTACATAAACTCTTGAAGACTCAAAGGTTAAACATGCTATACATTGGATTAAGATCTTTTGATGTATCTATCTTTAATGGCTCTTGTACTATGGAGTAACAGCAAAGACTCTTGATCGAGTTACCTCCTTAACGGCTAGTTTCTAAAAAGGCTATAAATATGGCTGAAGGTTCAAATTGAATCTTTAATAAGGATGAACCAGAAGAAGGAGTAATAAGATCAGCAATTATCAACTCATTGTATATGCATATTTTTCTATTGTAGGTTGTAATTGTAAAAGCCTTAATATTTCTTACACATTGAATATATTAGATAACTTAAGAGATTTAGGTCTTTGTTAAGATGACTTCTCGTACCTCTGATACTTGTATCATGTACACCTTGTTCTCTATTCAGCTGAGATTATTCAGCAGTTTAGATAAAAGGCTTGTGTCATTGGGATACAAGCAAGGAAGTCTCAAACCAAGATGCTTGAGCCACGTAAGTCTCTTTCTCTGTGCTTAAGCTGTGAAAATCTTAATCAAGTGGATTGATTGAGTATAAGTCTTGTATCATTGGGACACAAGCAAGGAAGTTTCGAGTCAAGATGCTTGAGCCACATAAGTCTCTTGCTATGTGCTTAAGCAGTGAAAGTCTTAATTAAGTAGATTGATTGAGTAGGAAAGTCTCAAGCCAGTGTGGCTTGAGCAGGATAGCTTAGTTCATGAAATTTGGAGCAGTTAATCATGAACTGGGAGGTGTAAGCAGAGGCTCGTTTCATGGAACTTGGAGCAGAAGTCTTAACCCTGAAAGGCTTGAGCAGGAATGCATAGTACATGGAATTGAAGCAGGAAGTCTTGACCTGGGAGGTGCAAGCAGAGAGAATCTTTTCATGGGACATGGAAAAGAGGTCTTGGGTTGAGAGCCTGAGCAAGAAAGTCTTAGGTTCGTGGAACCTGAGCAGGAAGTCTTGAGTGAGGAGCTTGAGCAGAAGTTTGTGACCTGGGGTCTGAGCAATTTTAAAGTCTTATGTGGAATGCATAAGCGATTGTAATCATGATTTGATTATATTGAAAATAACTTGTGAAGAAAGAGGATTGGACTACTCTCAGTTAGGGGAGGAACCGATATAAATTTTTGTGTCTTTTGCTATTATTTATTTGCTTCTATTAATATTCTGATGCTAAGAATTAACCAGAATCTGAACACCAGTTTAGATTATGAACTCTTATCAGATGCAAACTAAGAAAACGGAAAATACAATTCAACCCCCCCCCTCCCATTTCCTTGTGTACTTTTCTCACCTTCACATCTATCAACAAGCCAAAGACTCAAAATATCATCCAATAAGGGATAACCTATATTTGGTGCAAAGTGCCAAAATGATCAAATGATCACTTATCAACATGTTTGAACCAAAGAAAATTGAATCACCCAAAGGACCAATTCTCAATAATTTAAAATGTTGAAAGTAAGATCAACCAAACAATAATCAATAGCCAAAACACCATATTTAAAAAATATGAATAAAAATCAAAATTGAAATTAAAATCAAATATTAAAATTTAAAAGATGATTTAAAAGAAAAATAAAAGGAAACAAATGAGATGACTAAGAAATATTAAAGAGCAAAAATATTAGAGAAAATATAAGAAACAAAATAAAGTCAAGAAAGGAAATAAAATCAAAAAGAAAAAGGGAAATAAAGTTAAAATGAAAAATGGGGCGCAAGCTAAAATAGAGAGTGAAATTAGCACTACAACCTAGCCCACACACGCCAGAGCCCAACAAAAATGAAGCTGAACAAAAAACCAAGGGTTGACCATTAGCGAATATGGTCCACTTCATTAGGATCAAAGGCGCTGGATCAAATTTAATCAAGGCCACGTGATGCAATGATTGAGTCAAGTCTATGGAATGGAGGGACAAGATGCAAGTAAAACAGTGCGCACACGGAACAAGAGCAACATAACATTCAAACGAATTTGAATTTAAAAATAAGACATGACAGCATCTGATTGGTCCAATTCAAATTTGGAACCAAAATTCAAAAACAGAGGGAACAGTCCATCGTCTTCAACCTCCAGCTAGCTAAAAATGGCAACCACAGACTCGTGATTTTTGGACTAAAACAAAAGTGTTTCAATCTCCTTTCACTTTATTGTTCCTTGCTCCATGATTTAGAGCCATTGATTGGCTCTGAGCATGGAGAATTTAATCAATTAACATAAATCACATAAACACTAATTTTAAAATTAAATGATGAAAATCAAATATAAATAGACAAAGGTGAGGGCTTTGCTTCAATTAACCAAGACGAACCAACTCGTATCAAGAAATTGAAGGAATGTTGCGTGTTCTACCTTGACAATTTTGAACCTTAAGGTTGAACTCATTGGATTTGAGTGGCACGACTTAGGTGCTATCAGTTGGAAAAGCTTTATGGGACTAAGGTGAAGCTTTCTAGGCAATGTTTGATGAAGGTAAGTGGTTAAATCAGTGTAACCGTTAGCTGGTTTTTCACAAGTTGCAGAGGGAAAATTTCAGGGTTTTAATGGCTTTCCAAGCATGGAAAATGAATGAGGAGCTTCCTCTATTTATAGGGAAGTAAGGTTGAGGGTTGTACGTGTGAGATTTTGCCAAACTCATGTAAATGAGATCAGAAAATGTGACCTGTAAGTTTGTACAATTTTGAGTGGCTAAGGTGGCAAGGTTGTTGCAACATATTTTCATTCCCTCTCATTCAGTGAAAAATTTACACGTGTATTTATGGTCCCATGTACCTTCTAGAATCAATTTGTCCTTTTTGATTTTGGCCAAGCTCGTGTGCATGTTATTGACTTGCAGCTTGCATTCTTGCTTCATTCTTTACACATTTGAGCCAGGTTTTGTGCTAAACATTCCTTTCCATGTTATTAACTCAATGCCTTTGGAATGGGCTCAAAAGAACACTTGAGTTGTACTTGACATTGTTGAGAATTGAAGGGTTTCTCCATGTTTATGCCCGAGCTTCAATTTACCTCAAATGGCCAAACAACCTTGAATCATGCTTGGTAACTGGTTTAGTGCAATCAAATACTCATCATGTGGTCATTGCTTAGTTCCATTGCTTGATCTTGGTTGAAAGGTGATGAACAAGTTGAACCTGAGCCAAAAAATCATGTGTCCATGAATTGAATTTCACTTTGGACTTCATGCTTGAATGAACATTCATGACACTTGTGCCTTGGATGGACATTGCCTATACATGCTATTCTTGAATCCACAACAAAATTGACTCATTTGAAATGGAATGAACTTGAGTGGAAATTTTGACCTTTCTTGCCATTTAAGCAAACATGGACCATATTTTAAAGCTTGATGTTCACTTAATCAAAATTGTTCAAACATGAACCAAATGTTCATGCTTTAGGATTATGGTTCATCTTTGAGAAGTGAAGCCAAAAATGAGCCAATCTTGCATGTATAGCTACTTGAATCATAAGGAACTTGTATTTGAACCAAAACCTTAATAGGCTAAATGCTTGATCCCTTATTGATTCCTAACATAAGAAACTTGAAATTTGATACACATTTGTCTTCAAAATGACCTATAACAAAGATTACTTGTAAATGAAAACATTCCTTATTTTGTTTGACCAAGATTAGGTAAAACTTCCACTTGAACTTAATCATGAATGAATGGCCACTGAATCAATCTCAACAGCAAACCCTAATGATCAAAAACAAGTTCTACAACCCTTGATGTCTTGGTTAGATGATGTGAAGTCAATGCAAACCCTAATTCACCAAGGAACCAAAGATCCAATGATATTCTAAAGATATAAAGAATGCATGATGCAAATGTTAGGGTGAAAATGAGGGTATGACAACTACCAATATTTAACCTTCTTGGATCTGAAGGGATGAATAACAATGACTTTCACACATTCGAGGTAGAAGAGGATTAAATACTAGAATGCTTAGAATTTTAGTCGTGTAGAAAAGGGATGGATGTAGTGTAAGTGTATTATGACTTTTTATTTATTGGGATTATGGAATGGTGACGTAAGTTGGTCTGTTTGGGGATTTGAACAAGGTACTCTGTTGTGGGAACAAGTAAGTTATGAGGGTTATGTCATAATATGCATGATATAGAATGCATTAATGAGTATCTTCTTCCAATTATGAGCTTTTCCAATTTTAAAAGTGGGGACATCCCTGCAGGATTCCAAGAGTAGAGAAATGATGTATTTGAAAAAAGCAAACAAAGGGTGTAATGGTAATATGAATATTCTTTTGCAAAAGGAAGAGAGACTTCTGCAAAAGGCAAGCATGACTTGGCTAGGGGATAGTAAGATTTTCCGCTGCAAAAGATGGAGGACACTTGCAAAAGGCAAGGAAGAGAATAAATTCTTTGAGCAAAAGGGACTGAGGACTCCTTAACAAAAGGTTAAGAAGAAAGATATGATTTCAAAAGGTTAAAAAGGGATAGAGGGTGTCATCTCTCATACAAAAGGTAGTGAGAGCTTCTTAACAAAGGATTAAGAAGGAACCTGAAGAACATCACTTTACGGTTGATCTGGTTTTATCATATAAAAGGTAGCGAGAACTCCTTAACAAAAGGTTAAGAAGGGACATAGGATCTGATTTTCTCATACAAAAGGTAATGAGAAACTCACAACAAAAGGTTGTGTGTGTGTGTGTGTGTGTGTGGTGTGTGTGTGTGTGGTGTGTGTGTCTGTGTATGTGTGTGAATTACAAGAACTATATAACTAACAATATTTTAGTAGTTAACGGAGGAAGACGAATTCACTCAGATATCATAATTGCTCTTGAATTCTTCTTCAATTTATATATTCTACCTCCATAAATTGACGGACCAATCTCATATATCCTTCACTTTAGCATCTTAAAACTTTGCCTTCTTGATTTTAAAATAAACTAAATTATGAAATTTGAATTTTAATCCATTTTAAGATTTAAGATGCGTGTAGTCTTCGTTCTTCTCTATATGTTCTATGAAGCATATTAATTATAATTTATCATTCAATTACCATAATTTTTACTAAATCATCTCTTTAAAATTAAAAGTCATATAGCAATGATACATGGTGATAACATTATGAAATATAACACACACACGCATAGAGAGAGAGAGAGATACACGAAAAATCTCATAAAAGATACACACGCGTTAATTCAATAAAAATAGCGGACAGACGGGCACGGGCGTGTCCGTCTGAACACTAATTTTAATAAAGTAAATAAAAAGAGGGAAACCAAAATTTTGGAGGAAAGAAATTTTTTTGGGTTAATCATACTAGCGTCGGCCTAGATAGACGCTAATATTTTAATAAATAAATAAATAATAATAAAAAATAATGTAAGTACGGAGGAACACTTTAGCATCCCTCAAGATAAACATACATATTTTAAAAAAAATATATAAATAAAATTATTAGTTTGCTATGGAAATAGATTTCTTTTTCATCAGCGTCCGTCACGGATGTCGCTACAATTAAAGTCATTTCAAAAAATTAATATTAAATGATTTACTTCATTAGAGTCCGTCACTTGTGACATAAAGCTTACACTATTAGCGTCGGTGTCGTGGCCGATACTATATTTTGTTAAAACACATTTTTCTTGGTAGTGTGCAACAACCAATTAAAAGAACTCTCAAACTTTACTGGATACATGTAACTAAATTAAATATCCCAAATGATGATGAAACATACTAAAAATAAATATCATAGCTAAATCCTCAAAAACAAATAACTCTGCTGACATGAAAAGCCTGATCAGCCTTTGCCTATTTAAGAAATTCCTCGACCACTCTAGGTAAACACACCAGTCAGAAAAATCAGGCTCAAAGTTCTATTTTCAGAGAAACTACTCAAGGTTTTAAACAAAACTAAATGTTGATCTTTGTTCATCAATGCACCTTGTTTTTTGATTTTGCAGCTCCAATCTACTACGAATGCTAAGTGTTTAATCAAAATTTAGTAATGCTTCTTAAATCAATAATAGAAATGGTTTAAAAAGGACTAAATTGTGACACTTAATTGACACTACTTGTTAAATTAATCATTCAAATATATACAACTCAAGGCTACATATACAGTTGCGAATACACATAGCAATAACATCTTATTTACAACTTAATAAGTTGTTTGAAACAGACCAATATCATAGATAGTTTGTTATGCTATTTTCCCTCATATTGGCATTTGTGAAAAGACTTTCATGGTAAAAGTCAAACTGTTAAGACAATATTGAAGTTTTCTAAGACAAGAGGCATCTTAAAAGTGTACCTTCTTGTTCCTAGTCTGCAGAATACTATTTACCTTCTGATTCATCAACATCTATTAAGTCATTCACCTGATTCTTCTGATGTGCTTGCTGAAATTATATAAAATATTAGGTACTGAGTAGGATCTACACAAGCTAAACCTGAAAAGCATAAATAAACACATTCATTTTACATATACCTACCATGAGATAACACACTTCCTTTTCATACATCTCACTCAGACTTTGAGTGTTGAAAAACTGGAAATCATGCATGGGGAAGAAGAAAAAACTATCAGTCATAACAAAAACAAAAATGCACAAGGTTAAACTCTCTAAATAGCCTCATTTTAACACTATTAAAATTGCTAGTTATTAGTAAGTTAGTTTTGGAGTTGTTTATGTAAAATATATTATGGTATCGATGCATTCTCAGCACGTCTCTTAGCTTGTTCAGCAACGTTAGAGTGCTCATGATGGAAACATTCTGGTTAAGAAAATAACAGTGTTTGATGGAAAGAAATATTAACTACCTAAAAGACTCCTGCACTCATGTAAACAGCAAAATAATATTTAAAAAAATGGTGATGGTAAAGAAATCAACAATGAGCATACAAGTATCTATCTAAGGAAAGTTTTGATTTCAACTTGAAATGAAATAAAAAATTGAATTTGATAAAGAATTCAGGTTTCTGAGGACCATATGATATTGCATTGATCTAGCAGTTTCCTTTAACTTCGGGTCATATTATAGCTGTGTCTACTGCGGAAACATGTTAAGTGCAAATTTTAACTTAAATTGAACTATTTTTTTTGGCATTTTTCAACTCATTTCTCATGTTTTATAGATTTAATTCTTGTTCTTGTGTGATTCTTCAATTATATTTCAAATATCTTTGGATTCTTTGATGTGTGTGAGTATTATGCAGAAATTAGGCATAAAACATCAATGATTAAGACACAAGTGAATTGGACAAGGAAGACAAAGAAGTGAAAAAGAACCAAGAAGTACGTTGTGCGAACAAGAAGCGAATGTTCGATGTACGAACATGCAGCGAAGAACCAACGAACCATCAGAGACTAAAGTTAGTAGCTAAAGGACCTTAAGTTTGTTGTGCAAACTCGTAGCGAGGTAGTTCGCAGTGTGAATAATTGCTCGCACAGAGAACTTCAGATATTTCTCAAGGGCGGTTTAACGATTCAGAGACACTTCAAGTGCCTAAAATTGTGTTCGCTGGACGAAGAAAGGGTTCGTAGTGCGAACAAGACAGATTTTGTAAATACTATATAAATACTTTTCTCACTTTTTAGAAAGAGATAATATACTTTGGGGATCAGAACTTTATCTCTCTTCATTCCAAGCATATTCTAGAGAGAGAAACACAAACTCTAAGAGGGAGAAGCACAAACCAAAGCAACTTGGAGTTTGATCTTCGAGTAAGAGTTTCGATTTCTTGTTGGGTTTGCATGTAATCTTTTGATACCTTATGTGTTTTATCTAATTTATGTATTGTGAACTAGTTTTGATTTTCTATTGATAGTGTCTTTGATTTATTATTTGTTGGTCTTGACTAAACCTTTTTCAAATCTTTGATCTATGATTCTCATCTATCAATGAGCAAACTTTTGACATAGTCTTGTAAGTTAATATTCACTATTATCACTTTTATTTTATTGTGTTAATTAGTAACATGAGTAGGATCAATACGGTAAAGACCGCGATAACGCTTGATAAACAGTATTGCGAGGATGCGTGATAATAGTGATGAAGAACTATGTTCACATATATTTGAAAAATTAGTTGAATACATGTAGAACAGGTTAATAATGTGTACGTATTATGATCATGGCATTATATATCAATCAAATCATTAATTTGATATGGATGTTATAGGAATATCTGTTAGGTCTAAACTATAGACATGAATTTAGCTTTAACATTCACGTGAGTATCAGTTTTTAATGCTCTTTGTTGATTTTGTTGCGTGAGATATCACCGATGTGAGAATATGGTTGGCCTCTCGACTTTGCGTTAGACATAACCTCGGTTGTGTGTGATACGTGATGATACTAGACGAAAGTTTGAGTTGTGTATAACATGAATAGAAGAATGCATGTGTTATCAATTGATGTGATCCAATCCTAACAAGGCCCCGTTTATATTTTAGTCTTTATTTTATATTTTTCGTCTTTATATTTTCTACTTTATTTATGGTTCCTTTGATATTGTAACCAATTTTTCCATAACAAGCTTAGAAATGTAGAGACCGTTGAACGATATTTTTTCCCTCACACCGGTCCCTGTGGAGACGATATAAATCCCGAAGGGAATTCTTCCAAGTCTCAATTTTTGTTTCTTTCCGCTTTACTGCAGTACGAATAAATTGGCGTCATTATCGGGGATTGGTATTTAGATATTGAATTGTATTGCAATAGTTTCTATGTTTTTGAGCTTTGTACAATTGTCTATATTGTATATATTCTTGTTTTCTTGTTTTCTTAAGTTTTGTTTGGGGATGAATGATGAGAACTCCTTCTAGATTGGTTGTTATTTGTATAAAAGTATCCAATGAAGATTCTCTCGAGTTTGGATGATGATGATAGAATGTTGAGTATGTGAATGCAAGCATGTAAAGTGTACTTCTTTATAGAATGTTAGAATAATTTAAGAATTTTGTGCTTTATGCAAATGTGTGTTTTTGTTTCATTTTTCAACTTGTTTGAATGCATGTTTCACTTAGGACCAAAAGCCACAAATTGTGAGAAACCTCCATTTTTTACTATATGCTATGATCAATGATAACTTTGTTTAATTTGTTTGAATCATGCTTTATCTTTTGATTATTGTGATTTTGTGGAAGCATTAGAAATGATCAAGGAATTTGTTTATATTGAGCACAACCATATCCAAAAGTAACTTATCCGTGAGTAGTGAGTCTTCGTTAACCCTTTTGAGCCTAAACAGTTTAGATCTTATTTTATTGATGAACTTGATTTATGTACATAACTTGAAAGTTTAGTTTATCATTGAATTTTGTGAGATTCTAAAGATTTTTTCTTGAACCTTAGAACATTGTTTTAAATAGATTTCCTTACCATAAAAAGTAAGGAACATTCACTTGAGAATTGGCTGAATTCAATTTTGGGAGAATGAAAAGGAAGAATGGTAGGTTTCAAAAACTTTTGAAACATTTCAAGCAAGCATTGAAAAGAAAAAGTGTGAATATGAATTTGAAAAACAAAATAAAAAGAATGCTTGTTTGAAAAACAAAAATAGAGAATGAAATAATTGTGCAAAAGGAAGTTGGAGAAGGTTTGCAATAGAGGAAATATAATGGTGAATGAAGTTAGGATGTGTAAATATCATGTATAATGCATATTTCTTTTGCATCGACAGTTTCGATTCAATGGCCTTTAGAAATGTCTCTTTGTTGTGAAACATGGCCAAGCTACAATCTTCAAAGCCCTTAGTGATCTTTTTGCTTCCATATTTTCATTTTTTGATTATTAGATGAATGTATGAATAAGATTTTTATTAGCAATGTTTGTTAAGTGAGTGAAATTTCCTCTCGGTTGCAAATGCGTTAATTTCTTCATTCTTATTTTGAAGAGGAATGTTAGAGTGATTCAAGTATGAGAATTTAGTTGTTATTTAAAATATTGCATGATATTTGTTTAAGAACTAAATTCTTTGTCATTGTTCGATTCCATTGAGCAGTGAACATTGCTTGTGCGTATTTTCATGCTTGACCAAATCCTCTTATTTGGGCGATTTTCTCTTGTTTGAATTTGAACTGTTACTCTTTTCTTGGTTGAATCTTATGCTTGAGAAAATCCTCTTGTTTGAGCAAATTTTTCTTATTTTCATGAAGGGCGTACTTTTCTTGAGGACAAGCAGAAATCTAGTTGGGGAGAGCTTGTTAAGTGAAAATTTTGACTTAAATAGAACTATATTTCTTGGCACTTTTCTACTCATTTCTCATGTTTTTATAGATTTAATTCTTGTTCTTGTTTGATTCTTCAATTATATTGCAAATACCTTTAGATTCTTTGATGTGTGTGCTATTTTGCAAAAATTAAGCATAAAATATCAATGATTAAGACACAAGTGGATTGGACAAGGAATACAAAGAAGTGAAGAAGAGCCAGGAAGTTCGTTGTGCCAACAAGAAGCGAATGTTCGTTGTGCGAACATGCTGTGAACGACCAGCGAACCATCCCAGACAGAAGTCAGTAGTTAAAGGACCCCAAGTTCGTTGTGCAAACTTGTAATAACGTAGTTTACAGTACGAAGAATTGCTTGCACAACGAACTTTAGATATTTCTAAAGGGTGGTTTAACTGTTCAAAGGCACTTAAGGTGCCAAAAAGTGTGTTCGATGGGCAAAGAAAAGGTTCACTGGGCGAACATGACAAATTTTGTAAATACTATATAAATATCTTTCTCACCTTTTAGAAAGAGATAATATATTTTGGGGATTATAACTTTATCTCTCTTCATTCCAAGCATATTCTAGAGATAGAAACACAAACCCTAAGAGGGAGAAGCACTAATCAACGCAACTCAAAGCATGATCTTCGAGTAAGAGTTCTGATTTCTTGTTGGGTTATGATTTAATCTTTTGATACCTTATCTAGTTCATCTAATTTATGTGTTGTGAGCTAGTTTTGATTCTCTATTGATGTTGTATTTGATTTATTAATTGTGTGTCTTGACAAAACCTTTTTCAAATCTTTGACCTAAAGTCTTCATCTATCAATGAACAAACTTTTGACATAGTCTTGTAAGTTGATATTCAATAGTATCACTTTTATTTTATTGTGTTGATTAGTAGCATGAGTAGGATCAATATGGTAAAGACCGTGATAACACTTCACAAACGATATTGCGAGGATGCCTGATAATAGTGATGAAGAACCATGTTCACATACATTTGAAAAATTAGTTTAATACATGTAAAAAGGGTTAATCATGTGTACGTATTCTGATCATGGCATTATATATGAATCAAATCATTAATTTGATTTGGATTTTATAGGAGTATCTGTTAGGTATAAACTCTAGACATAAATTTAGATTTAACATTCACGTGAATATCAATTCTTAATGCTTTGTGTTGGTTTTGTTGCGTGTGATATCACCGATGAGACAATATGGTTGGCCTCTCGACTTTGCGTTAGATATAACCTCTATTCTGTGTGATATGTGATGATATTAGATGAAAGTTTGAGTTGTGTATAACATGATTAGAAGAATGCATGTGTTATAAATTGATGAGATCCAATCCCAACAAGACTCCGTTTATATTTCAGTCTTTGTTTTATATTTTTTGTCTTTATATCTTCTGCTTTATTTATGGTTCCTTTGATATTATAACCAACTTTTTCACAACAAGCTTAGAAGTGTAGAAACCGTTGAACGAAATTCTTTCCTCGCACCGATCTTTGCGGAGACGATATAAATCTCAGAGAGAATCCTTCCAAATCAAAATTTTGGTTTCTTGCCACTTTACTACAGTACCAACAAAACAACATTCTCAAACCTGAAACAATTCATCATTTATTTCCTATTTATTCAGTCAAAATTCACGAGTTCAACGTAGTTTGACTCACATCCAAGACCCATCTTCCTTTTTTCACTATCTGTAAACTCTCATGTTCACTCTTCCCACCCTCAACCTCACACTTAGAGCTCTCTCTCTCCACTACTTCCTAGAGCTTCACATTGAAGTTCTAATGCAGTAGAGCTTAGCTCGCACTCCGTTTCACGCTCAACAACAATCTCAACCCTCTTCTCAACCTTACAGTCTCTCAAAGCTCTCAGCTACACTAACAGCAAGAACATAACAAGTAGGAAGAAGAAGAGAGGAAGATGGAGAAGCGAGGGAAAAAGCTACAAGAAGGAAGAAGAAGATAAGAAGAAGAGGGAGAAGGAAAAAGCTGCAAGAAGGAAGAAGAAGAGTAGAAGAAGTGGGAGAAGGAAAAAGCTACAAGTCGGAAGAAGAAGAGGGAGAAGGAAAAAGCTACAAGCTGTAAGAAGAAGAAGAAAAGAAGATAGATAAGCGAAGGAAAAAGCTACAAGAAGGAAGAAGAAGAAGATACCTAGTTACCATCTTTGAAGCTCCATCGGAGGGACTTTGATAAGAACATTGACTCGAATTTGCTCTGCTGGATCTTCGATAATAAAAACTTGAGTCGCCGATAGGATACATTGAAGCGTTATTCCTTGATGTCCTGCCCATATTTGTGCGCATGATGTCTTCTACATATGAATTTCTTGGCCTGCTTTTGCTAATTTTATAAGATTTAAGTTAGATCTGGTTATAGGGTTTCACTTCTTGTTGCTTCGATTGGGCCGGTTGATGAGGATTTAGGAGTTTATGAAGCCAGATTCGGACTCAGGGTAGTATCTAACCTAGGAATATGTTTTTTTTCTTAGGTCGTTACTTAAAAAGCCACGTCGCCCGCGACAATTTTTGGCACGGTGGGGATATTTCCGGTGTCCAGTCGGTGTAAATTGATTGGCAGAGACCGAAAGTGGGAACCAATCTAGGAGAATGAGGCTCGTTAACCTTACTCCCCTTCAACTCAGTGTATATGGGTTTGGATCAATGGCCAATCACCACAAGGCTATCATCACCTCCCATATTACCAACCGTACTCTCCCTTTGGTTGAGCTAACGCAACCAGTATAGGCCTCAGAAGCTCAATATGCCTTGTCTGCCCATTCCTTGGTTTGACACACGAATGATATGAAATTGTGCTTATTTGAAGCTTTTGGTTCAATAAGCTCATTCACGATTCAACTTTATGTATGCAACATCCATTGATTCAAAGGTTCTGATCACTAAAACTTAATAATTATTTAATAGTTTAACTAGTTGAGTAGTTTATTAAATAATTCAATCATTTAATATTTAAATTATTAATTAATAATTAAATAGTAATTAACAAATAGTAAATAATTATTTTATATTATTTTATATTATTAGTAAATATTAATTAATAAATAGTAATTAATATTAAATAATTAATTATTAATCAATTTGTTAAATATTAAATAACGATTTCATATTATATCAACTATTTCCAAAATATTATTAAATAATATTTCTTACAAATATTAGAATTTTGGCCATTGAGTTGGTGGCCTTATTTGCTTGGGAATTGTTGTTGCTATATTTTTCTGTGGTATGAGTTCAGGTACAGGCAATTCAAGGTAATAATTGTCGGTAAGATTGTCAGAAGCGAGTTTTTATTTTGACTCGTTTTGCTTAGGTAAAATTGAAACGTAAAATCGTAGAGTTTACCTCATAGTAAAATTATATATATATATATATATATATATATATATATATATATATATATATATATATATATATATATATATATATATATATATATATATATATATATATATATATATATATATATATATATATATATATATATATATATATATATATATATATATATATATATATATATATATATATATATATATATATATATATATATATATATATATATATATATATATATATATATATATATATATATATATATATATATATATATATATATATATATATATATATATATATATATATATATATATATATATATATATATATATATATATATATATATATATAATCAATTTACTCAAGAGTAAGTTTTTTTTATTTATTCTAAATCATAACCTTTGAGTTCAATCTAATCTAATGGTTAATTAAGTATAAAAAACAAATTTAACAAGCCGAAGCACACAATAGCAAAACTAGCAACACTGTAACAAACCAAAGTTACATACAATCACAAAATAACATAGTAACGTAACATTGCTCTGTTTTTTATTTGTGAAGAATACTCACTTTTTAGATACTTGCCAATTAAAGAAAAAAGACACAAAGACACAAAAGTATCACAATATACAAAATAAAAGAAGAAAGCTCACATAAAATTGTCGTTAAAGTTTTGGTCCGACGTCATATAAGTGAAGTAACATTAGGGTTCAAAATTTTTTAATTTTCATTGCTCTCGTAAATAAAAAAGTATAATTTCTAATGAAAAAAATTAGTTAGAGTGAATAAAATAACATATTAGAAGAAGTTTTATTGGGCTGGGCATTTTAAATTTTCAAGAAAAAAAGACAAAATCAAGTCAAAGAGTAAAATCCAAAGATTTTATACAATTTTACAAATTTCAGAGAGATTTAAATCGTGTAAAACCGCTCCAATATACGATTTTACTAAAAACGATTTTATATGCAATTTAACACTAAATTTCGACCTAAAAATGTAAAATTTAAGAGTTTAGGTTTTAAATCGCAATTTTAACAACTTTGATTGTCAGAACTTAGTGAATTTTCGCAAGAGAATTGGGATTAAATTTGTATAGTTAATTATTGTTATGGTTACAATTTGTACAAAATGGGTTATGCTTTCTCAAGAGATAGGACCACGTCGTTGTCGTCTTTGTTGCATAAAGTTAACAAGCAGGAGGTTCCCATAAATGCAGTTTGACTTTCTGTTTTAATATCCTTTTGCATGGCACTACCGGTGTGTATTTGTTTGAAGATTTCATTTTTAATATGCTCCAAATTTTAGTGTTCTCTGATATGCTGCAAAATGTATAACTCTGATTCTTATGTTATTTGGTAACAGCAAAATGAACTTTAACTCAAACCAATTCATACTAGCCATAGTTCATATCATCAGAGTCGGTCCTTTGAAATTGGATGTTTTGGAGGAATTAAAAGAGTGGTGTCCGAATAATTTTTTTTAATAATAAATATATAAGGATAAAAAAATAATTGAATAAAAACCACATTTTCATTTGACATTGTGCAAAAAAAAATACAAGTATGGTTCTTTGATTCAATGTTTATATTACACCAAAACATAAACCATTTCTTCTTCCTCCTCTTCCTTGATGTTTGCCTTTCATGTTTGATCCATTATCATATTCTTTTCCTTTCACATTATTAATATCTAGACCAAAAGTTTCTAATATATTTTGTAATTCCTCAAACAATCTTTGACCTGATGTGTCATAGACTTTCAAAATTTCTACATATAACTCTTCAATTTTTATTGGATTTGTAGAAACATCCACACAATGTATAATAAGAGTCATTTGTTCTTGATGACTTACATCAGAAGTACAATAAAGAATTACAGAAAAATATTTTACTTCTTTGATTTTTTTGACTATTGCACTTTTGACTTCATTACCTAATATGTTAATCAATTCATTTTGAATCTTATGACTAAGATAATGATAACGAATTTCATTATTATTAATACGTTGAAAATGTTTTTGCGTGACAAGATTGCATTCAACAATCATTTCAACAAGAGAAAGAAAACTTCCATTGTTTTCCACATTAATCCTCTCTTCTTTTTTTTCACGAAATGTTAAATTTTGCTCAGTTAAATATCTAGTAACATAAACTATCCTATGTAAGACATCCTTCCAATTCCTTTTTTTCATTTCTTATAAGTTCTTGAAGATGTTTATTAATTGTTATATTTTTCTTAAATCTAATTTGTAAGTCAATCCATTTAGTCATGAAAGACATGTGTGCACCGCTTGATTCATGTTCTTTAAGCCTTTCATAAATATGTTTTTAATCAATAAAATTTTCATTTGTTAAGTGATTCATTCTACAACTTGTACCAAATAGCTTACAACAAAAACAAAAAACTCTATCCAATTCTTTTGAATAAAAAAGTCAATTCATATCTTACTCTTCTCCATTAGAACAATAATGGATATAACATGATGATGAGAAATGCCTACCAAAAATATTTTTAGGATTATTCACGATTGACACATCTCTTGTAGAACCATTTCTTAGTAATTCGTCTCTTAAGTCATTGCTAAGGTTATTTTATGTTCTTGGATCATAAATGTCCAATAGAATAGACTTGTTAGGTTGTTCATCAACAAAAAGAGGGATATGATCATTTTCATTATTATAACCTTCATCATCAAAATTTTCAGCTTCATCGTCATTTTCATTTTTATTGTTTTCAACCAAAATATTTTGCTCTTCAACAATCCTATTTAGTTGTTCATTATCTAAACTCTCAACTTCAAGGTTCAAATTACCTAGATTCGCATAATTCGAAATAGAAATTACAGGGTGTTTTCCAAAAAATTTATATGTGAACATCAAATCAAACTAATTCCTGAAAAGTGAAAATCAACATGAAAATTATCATCTAATAAAAAGTATTTTGGATATATATATGTAAACATTTTAATTCATTGATTGTTTAGCTCGACACTTACGGTAGACACTTATGCTTTTTTAATTTTCTTGTTGAATTGACGGCCGACACTTATGTTTTTCTAGAGATTAAAATTATGAATATATTAATTGATTTTATTCTACTCTATATTTTATTTAAGTAAAATTACATTAATTTTTTACTTTGCCCTTATAATTTTGTTAGCTGGTGTTTTTCAAAAAAAAAGAAGTTTTGACAAGTATTTTATTCTACTCTATATAATATGTTTTTATATTAAATTTTTATAATTAATTAAATATATTATTTAATATATATTTTAGTTAAACTTAGTATAACGCCATTAACTATAATAAAGTAGTGCAACACACAGGTATTTGCCAAAACCGCAACCTTTGATGACAAAACTGCAATCTCCACTCTTCTGATACTACTCTCCCTCTCTATAGCCTAATCACATTACTCACACCCAAAACAAATTCGCACGAACACGTCAGATAGAAGTGCAAGAACATGGTTCTCTTCTCTTTTCAGAAGGTTCCAAAAGACACTTACGGTTGTATGATCTATAAACTTCTCATATGTAGTGAAGAATATCAATCCATAGATTAAAAGTGCTAATGTATGCCTAACGCCCTCAAATTTTGAGTCTTAACGAAACCTTGAGCCTTGCTCTCTAAGAATTCCTTCTTAATTCCTTTAATGGGCCTTTCCAAGATCTTTGAGAACTCTTTTAGGGTGGAAGTTAACTGGAAGTCTTGAAACAGGAAACTTCTCAATGAAAGATCATAGAACTGAGCAAGAGCAAGAGTGATTATAGCTTGAGTTGGAACTTCAATAAGAATGTCTAAGATGTTCCCATATTAGCCAACAAAATTTCTTCGTGTGAGGCAGGAAGTTCTTTAGCAAGAGACTTAAGGAAATCAATCTTCGGGAATATTGTCTTTACTTGTATGGTTTTCCTCTTATTGGTATTCATTTTGTCCTTAATGTTTGAAAATTTAAAATTGATTCCCTAAAAATGAAGGGTTTAATGCTTAAAAATGTTTTGATGATGCAATATGTGATGTAAAGTTATGTGGTTTTAAGGATAATAACGAGGAAGGATAGTAATAAATACAAGGACACGACAATAGCATTTAGGGAAATACACCTTATTTAGAAAGGTTCCCAAGATTGGTCGGTTCTAAAAATTTTAATTATCCAAAGCCCTTTCACATGTGGGATCTAGGTTTTTTGAGAAAAGGTCCTAAGGTTACGGAACCTAATCGGAGTTTTGCCCTTATGTGGACTAGGTGTTTTAGAACAACCCTACCAATATGGATCTATCTTAAGCGGAGTCTCCATGCAGGCCATTCAAGATATACATCTTGGGGACCAACACTATGCACCATCCTACTCAAGCGAGGGTTTTATAGAGGTTCCTAGAGGTCACAGACCTTCATCAAAGCCTAAACCATGCAACGGGCGGTCGGATTATGGTAAGACTCACAAGAAAGATCTATTTCTAGGCGGGATCATAATGCAGGCCTTTCAAGGTGTACACTTTAGGGACAACATTATGTGATCATTGTTGTACCTCGAAAAAAGCACGATCCTTCGCGAATCGTCGAGGAAAACAGAGTCGCCACTAAACTTTATTCATCCCAAAGAGGGAAAATAAAATATTGATAAAACCTTTAGGGAAAGAACATGGTCCTCGCAACCAAAGTCTAGGTTCGGGAGTCGATTACGCGAGGGGAAGGTATTAGTACCCCTCACGTCCGTTGTACTCAACGGGAACCTCTTGATTCAGAGGAGTGGGTGGCACATGAACTTTATCATAGTAACATTGACATTTATGACAAGTTTTGGCATAACAAAAACAATCAGCTTCCATTTTCAACCAGTAATAGCCAGCCCTTAGGATCTTCTTAGCCATGGCATGCCCATTAGCATGTGTTTCAAAAGACCCTTCATGTATCTCCTTGATCAACATGTCAGCTTCATTTCTGTCCACACACCTAAGTAGCACCATGTCATGGTTTCTTTTGTATAGAACACCGTTGCTTAGGAAGAAATTGGATGCTAAATTCCTCAGAGTCTTTTTATCCATGGTCGAAGCATTCTCTGGATACTCCTTGCATTCTAAAAAGTACTTGATGTCATGAAACCACGACTTGCCATCAACTTTTGCTTCAACTGTTTGGCAGTAAGCTGGTTCAATCTGCCGCCTTATAACAATGAGTGGGGCTTCATTATGGAATCTGACTTGGTACATGACAGCTAATGTAGCCAAAACATCAGCTACTCGGTTTTCTTTGAGGTATTCAAACCAAATGTGACAACTTCATGGTGACAACTCTTGTAAGCCCTTGCTACGGATGGTTAAAATGATGAGTGGATTTTCTTTACACTCTCATAACTTGTACCATGATAGTTGGAAAATGGAGGTTTATGGTCTTTTTGCTTACTTGTAAAACAATGAGTTTGAACCTGAATTTTGATTGGAAAATGGCAATGCTCCTTGCACGGATTTGAATATTATGATAGACTTAAAATGAATTTGAAACTAGAATGAAAACTTGGAACTTTGAAACTTTGTAAATCTAGACAAAATAAATGGAACTTAAAACCTTAATGAAAACTTGACATTTGAAACTTGGCTCTTGGATTGAACTAGGAATCTTATGAAATTGAATTTTGAATTGAAGTTTACAATTTAATATGAATTTGGACTTAGAATTTTGGATAGAAAATGATAAACCTGAATGAATATTTTAGACCTAAAAACTTGAGTGAACTGAAGAATGTCTTTTATGAAGAAAAAAAATAATAAATAAAAATAAAAGAAAGAAAAAAGAAATGAAATTATGAAAATTTGAAATCATCTTGACATGATGAACTAAAAGGAAACTTGAAACTAGATTTTGGAATTAGAATGAATTTGCAATTAACATAGATTAAAAAACCTAGAATTGATATAGATTTGGGTTTTGGGATTGAAAGAATGGATTTTACACTTGAAATGAATTTTGAATAAACTTGAACATTGGACATTTTGGCATGGACTTGAATTTGGTTGTGAATTGGAAATTGTATCCTCATAATCTTGAATTTCTAAAAAGGGAGATCAAATACTCCAATGTCCAGCTTCCTTATCTTGACAAAAAGAAATTTTTGAACTAGCCATAGGTGAAAAGTTCTTTAAAGTTTGTATTCTTCCAAATGATCAGAAGTAAACCGAAACTGCCTTAAGTTCCTTGATTCCCAAAGTCTTGTAGTAGCTCAAACCATAAACTCCTTAGGACCATCCACTGCTTTGAAGAGAAACACAACATATCCTTGGCAATCCAATTGCTTCATAGATCCAAGGATGATGATGAGGATGATAAATGTATGATACGAAATGCTAGGTGACAGAGAGGGTTTGACAATCACCATCTTAAGCTTAAAGTGTTTTCTCGCTCGGTGCATGAGTTTCTCTCAAAGAACAATGTAACAAAGCAATCACCACAGTTGATAATATGAATATAACATATGAATAACAATTATCACTCACCAAAACACATCGTAGCCACCCATCAAGCAATTTAAAATAGTCTTTAAAATAGTTTTTATAGGTTTAATTTATTTATAATAATTTAATTCAATTTATCGTTTTATTTATAAGTTTTTAAAGAGATTAATGAATTCATTTATAATGGTTATTCCACGAAATAGATATTTGTAATAATACTTATATAAAATGTATTTATTTATTTTAATAATATTTATTTATAATATTAAAATAATATTTACAAATACTATGATATTATTTGATATTAAAACTAAATCATTGCAGAAATATTTTTATAAAAAATACCAACTGATTTTTATTTAAATATTAATTATATTTTTTATATTTACTAATTTTTATTAATCCTACTTAAAAAAAACAAATACGCGTAACACACCAATACTCGGGCGAACACACGGGTACTGATATAGGTATCTCGCGACATAGATATTTGTAAGAATACTTAAATAAAATATATTTATTTATGTTAATAATATTTATGTACACAGTGTTGCACCCCAAAATTTGACCAACCGTTTCCCGTTTCTTGGCTTATGTTTTGTTTCATTAGCATTTGCATCTGCATACCGCATACCGCATACTGTGCATTTTTGCGGCCATATTGATTTAATCGGGATTACAGCTCTTTCTGTCGTGTTCCAGACATTTCAAACTGTTATCGAATTTGCGCTCGTCCGGTGATTCAGTCTACGCTGTTGGTTGCGGTGGTATTTCGGTATCAGGTTTTTCTTACTGTTTATTTTGTCGTATTCTTGCATTTCATCGCTCACTGATTTTATTCTATTTTTCTAGATTTGTTTCCTATTTTCGGCACTTTTTTTTTGTTTTTTAAATAGGTTTATTTTTATTTTTTAGAGGTTTTAGAATTTATTAGAATATTAATAGATTTAATATAGATTTTATTTTCTTTTTAGAATTTTAATGGTTTTATTATTTTATTTTTTAATTGATTTATTTTTTTAGCTAATATTAATTAATTTGGGTTATAATTTTTATTTTAGATTTTATTTCTTAAATAGATTTTTCTGATTATTATTAATATTTTCTTTTATTTTTATTATTTTTTATTTTAATTAACTTTAATTGTGTTAGTTAGTTTTAATTTGAATTAATTGATGTTGATTAGCTTTAATCTTTGTTTTAGTTAATCAATTCATTTATTAGCTTTTAATTTTTGTTTAGCTTTATTAATGTTCAGCATTTACTGTTAATTTAATTAATTAATCATGTCATTAATCAGTTTGCAGGTCCACTAACTATCTTTGCAGGCCCAAGGCTGACAAGTGTCAGCAGTATAAATGTCGTGCATTAATTGCTGACACGGGTACCAACAACTCCCCACCGGCATGCAAACGCCAGAGCACTTGCCGGATGAATCAAAACCGATCAAATTCGTCGGAAACTCACGCTGGAAAATCCAGTCCTTCACCAGAAACTCATGAACTTCATCATGTTCATCCTCATATTCCCAGAAACTCATGAACTTCATCATGTTCATCCTCATATTCCCAGAAACTCATGAACATCATCATGTTCGTCTTTCACCACCCAGAAACGCATCAAATTCGTCAAATCTCCATGAACACTCAACAATCTTCATCCACTATTTTTCCAGAACCCATCCGTATTCATGTGTTCATCATTTTTTTTTCAGAACTTCATCAAACCTTCAACCCCGGTTTCCAGATTTACAACAAACTTCGTCACAACATCCAACCAAACACAGATCTGAGCTCGATAATCTCAGATCCATCCAAACACCAACATCATCCAGATCTCATCATATCCACCTCAAAGCTTCAAACATTCATTCGCCATCATCAACTCACCTACAACATCCATCCAAACACCAACGAACATATCAACTTCATCTGTCCAAACCTTAACCCCAGATTTCCGTCCTCACCCACATCTACCCAGATTACAACAAACCCCAAAACTTCAACATGCAATCTCCGATCTTGTCTCAAACGCTTTTTCTCCGAACACAATCACCAATAACCTTCGAGTTTCCATCTCCAAACTCCAGATCTATAGCAAACTTCCATCAACTCCTGGATCTGCATCGCGAACCAAATCTTCAAGATCTTCACTGAGCTCCTTTCTTCGTCGTCTTTTTTCCATCTGGATCTACGAACAAATTTTCGATTGTTGGATTTGCAATAATTGTTGGGTTTCTACTATTTTGTTTGTAGGCAATAACGAAGTCAGAGATGGAAGAAGGGAAGGAATGAGGAAGGAAGAAATGTAAGGATGAGACGAAGGTGGCCGGCGGCGCAAGTTTTTGTTTCTGTGCATAAATTGAGAGAGAGTTGGGAGACAGAGAGAGATGAAGGGAACAGCGGCGGCCATAAGCAGAGCTAGGTTTTTTTCGTTTTGGTCAAATGAGGAAGATGAGGTCTCCGTGAGACTGTTTGGACTGGTTAGTGGGCCCTTTGGCCCATTCGTTTTTCAATCCGTACACCCCCCCTTGTATCCATTATACCCCCGTTTCCTTATTGTTTTATGAGTGTGGATGCGGGCCGTGAGGCCCAACCGGTGTACTTCCTGCCACCCGTGTTTCCACTTCGCACTCCCCTTATGTTTTTTTTGTTACCGATTATTGTTGTGGATTTGGGCTCTAAGCCCAGCTGTGTTTTGCTGGCAATTAACCCTTGATTCTGGGTTGCACCCCCCTTTGCTGTTTTTATTTATTTTTGTTATTTCTTTTGTAAATAATTTCTGATATTGTAATATACATTATATTTTCTTTTAATATTTTCTTTTAAGGCATTATATTGTATATACTAAATATATAGTTTTTTATATTCTATTTCTTTTTTATATACTTAGATTTATATTCCATTTTCTTTTCAATTTCTTTTAAAAAAATTTTAGAATTTATTTTCTTTTAGAAGTTTCATATTTTTCATTTTAAAACTTGAATTCTTACTTCCATTTTGGTCATTGGATTTTTCTCACTATTTGTGTTTTGTAGGTCGATGACGAGACCTCCGTAATGCGTTATTAATCAGAATATTGATGGATAATGTAGGATCCGAGACCGTTTTTTCTCTCCTCATCTTTTCTTCTTCTTCTGATTTTATTTTGCCTTTCTGTTGTGATGGCCGTGTGACATGATTTAATCGGAGAATGATTTTCAATATCATTTCTCTATCTTGTCTTTGACACGGATATCAATATGCTACCTCTTGGGGTTTGACTTCTTTTATAAGTCGAATTATGACGATTCAGCGTCACATTGGTTCTGGTTTGAAATGTCATCATCAAGGACCAAAAGAGGAAAGTTTGGAAATGGAGCTTGCACGCACAAGTCAAGGGTCAACGGAACCACTCCGTTCGGTAACATTGTTTTTATTTCACTTCTTTCATCTCTTTCTTTTCACCCTTCGAGCATTGTGAGCCGTAAGCTTTAGATACGTGGGAAATGATAAGTGGGTGGCTACCTCTCACGTGTCTAGAGTGTTTAGCGTATGTCCTTTGGACAATATGCGACGCTTTCGCTCCTACGTCTAGGACTTCGTGTGTGCGTCCTGTTTCCTCTTTCTCTCGCGTCCTGGCGATTGAGACTTCCCCTTTTCTCTCGCGTCCTGGCGATTGAGACTTCCCCTTTTCTCTCGCGTCCCGGCGATTGAGTTCTGTTCTCTTTCCCCCGTGCAATCGAGATTGTTTTCCATAGTTGGCTGAACTACGGTTGCTCTGATCTCTCATACCTGTTGAGAGTACGTAGGTATAGGATGCGATATCCTAGCGAGCACATTAACAACTAACTTCTCTATACACTCGCAGCCGTGCAATCGAGACTTTCCTGCTGACGACTAATCTTTCCCTTTCTCTTGCCCTATCGCAATTGAGACCAGACCGTAGTTCTAGTTACCGTAGGTTCCCGTACCTTTAAACCCCGACATACTACGTCCGTTCTACCTCAAACAGGTAACGCCTAAGTCTCCAATGGTCGAGCAGCATGCACCTAACTGCTAGAATGCGTACGCTAGTATCGTCAATCTTTTCTCTCACCCCCGTGTGATCGAGGACACCCTTGTTTTCCCGTAGTTAGCCTGAACTACGATTTGCACTGATTTCTCATGCCAGATGAGAATACGTAGGCACAAGACGCGACGTCTTGTCGAGAAATCTCCCCGTAGTTTCCTGAACTACGTTGACTCTGACTTTCCCATTGCACGAGAGAATACGTAGGCACAGAGCGGCGATGCTCTGTCGAGTCAGTTCTTTCTGTTCTTTTCAGTTCTTTCCGTTTAGCTTTAGCAGTCGTAGATTAGATTGTTTTTCACCCATAGACTAGACAACCCAAGCATGGATCCCGTCGAGTACGACGGAGGTGAGGGGTGCTCATACCTTCCCCTTGCGTAACCGACTCCCGAACCCAGACATGGTTATGATGACCTTGTCTTTCCCTTTTTTCTTTAGGTTTTTGCGATCGTTTCCTTTCCCTCTCTTTAAGATAAATAACGAAAGTGGCGAATCTTATATTTTTTCCGTTGGTTGTTTTTCGCAGTAGCGACAGCTGGCGACTCTGCTGGGGACAGGAATATCCCCTATGCGAGTCCGTCCTAGCGCTTGTCTGTTTAGTTTGTGGGTGTGTATTAGTGTGTGTTGTATTGTGTATATTACTGTATTTAGATTTTCCGCACTGTTTTTATCTGTTGTTGTTGTGCTGTTGGGTGGTTGTTCCTTTGAGAGATAAGCCAAAACCCAAGCTTGAGTACGAACATAGCATTAGAAGCGAAAAGTAGTGGTGAACCTGTATGTTAGGCATGCACCAGTTCCCATGAAATTTTCACTCAGACGAGATTCTCTTTGATGTCTTTCTTTCCAACCCAGTGGGCCGTTTAGAGAATTTCAGATCTGAGGGTTGTCGACTCTAGGAACCGATCACTTGTGAATCAGCTAAGTGAGGCCTCTTCAAGAGATGATGATGCCACACCTTCTGGGTATCGTATCATTGTTTCTTGAAAGTCTGTGACACTGATGAACGCATTAGATGCCGTACCTTGTCAGTATAGGTCCATACCTGTGAGTGGGAGGGTTTTTGCAGGAAACTTGACTTCCAGCCAACCCGATATTTTGGTTTTCTCTTCAGAGCGAACTTGCTCAGTCAGCAGCGCAGCAGTATTCATAACTTTGTGGGGGTTGTGATCCCGTGTTTGCTGCATTTTGCATTGCATTTGCATAAGCATCCTTGCATCATTTTGCATATCATTTCTCCAGCTAGCCAGGGCTCTTATCCAGCTTTTGTTTTGATTCAGAAGGTGATTATCCGGTGACTGTTATGAGCAAGTGTTGATTATTAGAAGACGACCAAGGGGTTGATGTAGAATCAAGCAGTGCAGTCAGTTGAAGGTTGTTGATAGCTATGTCAGGGAACGACTTCCAGATTGTTGATACCTTGTCAGGTTTTACTGTGATGTCCAATCCTCTGTATGGTTCTCTGTCTGATGAAGATTTTCCGCAAGTGAACAACCTGACTGAAGTTCAGCTTGTGCAGCCTTCTGTTGAAAATCGAGATCAGCATGAACAGTTTGTTGACCGAAGTGAATGTTCTTCTTCTCTTGATACCGCTGATTATCAGGATGCTGTGTCCTCTATGTTAAGTTCCCGAAGAGAGGTTCCGGTAGTGAAGACTGAAGACCCAAGAGCTCTTGAGTATGCTAAGAGGTTGCATGCATTGGATGAAAAACTCAAAGCCTTGGAAGTTAAAGATGTTGTTGGTTTCAATGCTTCAGATATGTGTCTAGTTTCTGGCCTAGTGTTACCTCCGAATTTCAAAGCACCGAGGTTTGAAAAGTACAAAGGGGATAGTTGCCCGAGGCAACATTTGGTGATGTTCTGCAGAAGAATGACTTCGTTTGTGCACGACGACAAATTGATGATTTACTGTTTTCAAGATAGTCTGACTGGGGCATCTCTGAGTTGGTATATGCAGTTGGAGAGTAATCAAATCAAATCATGGGTGGACTTAGCCAAGGCTTTCATGAAGCAGTATGAGCATAATCTTGACATGGCTCCCAGTCGCATGCAGTTGCAAGAATTGTCTCAAGAGAACAATGAACCTTTCAGGAAGTATGTTCAGAGATGGAGAGAATTTGCTTCCAGAGTGCAACCACCGCTTCTAGATCGAGAGTTAACAAACATGTTCGTAAACTCCTTGCAGAGCCCGTACTTCGAAAGAATGCTTAGGATTGCACCAGACTTCTCTGAATTGGTAAGAGCAGGAGAACGTATTGAGTATGGCGTGAAAACTGGAAGAATTCAAAATGTTTCAAGCGGTCAGGCCAGTGAAACTGAATCTCTCTGTAGCTTTCAAGCTGAAGACGAAACTGTGGTCAATGCAGTCATGACAAATGTTGGGTATTCTCAAGACGAATCAGTAAAATCCTTTGGTTCTTCATCTTCTCAGCAATCAGTATCTTCTGTGTCTCGTTATTCTAGACAAATAACTGTGCCTAGAGCACCACATCAGAAACTTCGGGTCGCTCCTCATGCAAATCACCGAGCCCGTGACCGAGGTTATCAGAATCAGCGTCAGAATCAGAACAAGCCTCGTAACAACTTAGAAAGAAGAACTGCTCCTTTTCATCCAGTTCCTGTGTCGTATAGCCAGCTGTTGCCATATTTAATTCAGAATTCTTTGGTGGAACCTAAAGCTCTTAAGCCAGTGCCAGAACCTTACCCTCCAGGGTACGATCCCCATGCTCAGTGTGGATATCATGGCGGATCTATAGGGCATTCAACCGAAGATTGCAAAGCTTTTCAGGTAAAAGTGCAGCAGTTGATTGACGAAGGGTGCAATTCCTTTCCAGAAGGAATTTTGGTTGTTCATGTCAACCTCTCAGATGTCTGAGCTCGTAGATTTAGAGTTTTTCCAGAAGCCAATGGTCCAGACAGGCAGATGTCCTCAGCATTGGTAGTCCTCGGACTTTTTATCATTTGCATTTGTAGTTTCTTTTATGTTAGTTACTATTTACTGTTAAACATTGTGTTCTGAATGGTAATATTAATGAAGTGATTTGCATTTTTCTAAATTAATCATGTCGCTTTCGCTCATTTATTGCACAACACAGACACATGCACATTTTATCCACTCCACTATATCACTGTTGATTAGCAAGGAGGGAGGATGACAAAAACTGAATACTCATAACTGATGATCGTATGCTTTCGGATAAAACCTTGTTGATGACGTACATGCATTGTTTCAAATCCCCTAAACACTAGAGATATAAGGAGTTAGTCCCTAGTTAACCACTTCGAGCCGAGAAGTAGGAGTTTCTTTTGGACTTGTCAAACCCCCGCATCTTAACCTATGGCAGGGTAGTTGTCAGTTAGCTTGACCGAGCGTTCAAATTTCATAGAGGAGTGTTCCCTTTCAAGGATCAATCACATATTATCCCTCTCAAGAGGTCGTACCTCATCAACCGCAATGGTTAAACCTCACCAATCAGGAGTGAGACAGTTATATCCCTTCAGATAAATCAAGACAGCCAGTGTCACACGACTTGTTCAAAAGAGAAAAAAGAAAAAAGAAAGCCCGCTAAGTAAAAGGAAAAGAAAGGCTGGAAAGCAAATACTTAGGCAAAAATGGGGCATCCCGCTGGACTTCAAAATTGAAAAGAACTCAAAAAATTCAGTCCAGGCAAAAATTAGGGAATCAAAAGAATGAAAAAGAAAAGATCTCAAAAGAAAAATCCTCAAACAAAGAACAAAGTCGTGTGGATACAGACACCGAAGACGAAAAGGAGTAACTGTCACTCGGGAAACCCTGTGAGTTCCGTAACCATCATTCCTACCATTTAAATAAACCTTTTCAGAGGTGAGCGCTTCTGCCGAGTTAGCTGAACTTAGGAGTGGAGATCATCACGTAGAAGGGGTGGGTACAAATCATAATTTGAGCCTAATATCCTTTGTTTCATTAACCGTGAACCCGACCACGATACAACCCTTAAAAGACCTAATTGAGGTAGGGTTTATTCTGAAAGCGCATTACGATAAGGTTGAGTAACCTGACTCCTACATGATTTGTTAATCATATCCTTGCTATATCTTGCACTAATCAAATTAGCACTACGTTTGAACTTTTGGTTCATTCGTCACTCATTATCACGACACTTGATAAGTGACATTCCTTTCAAAATCTGTATGAACGTCGCATTAAAATTACCATTTATGAACAAACAATTTTAATTACAGGACAGTAGTTGACATAGAGGAAATTCCAACAGGGAATAATCGAACAGGACTAGATCGTTCAACAGTCTGAATCAGAATTGTGTATACTTTGAAACCCTGTGAATCTGGGGCATTAACATCCAGTGAGTTCCGAATTAGTTAGTCTGAGGACAAGTCCAGAAGCGTCGGTTGATTATGGGACAAGATATTCAAGAAGCAGTTGATCAGCAGTGAATCATCTCGAGACCTAATCAGGGGCAATCACCTATAGTTTCTATAAGTTGAGGGCAAATCCCTCCGGTATTCAATCAGATCAGGTTAAGTTGCTTCAACGCTCATTCAGGGGAAAGCCATTTCAAGAGTATGTTGAAACCAACCATGCTGAGAGTTGGTCAACCGGGAATGAATCTTTTTGCTGTGCGAATTCTGGGGCAAGCCACCTCGAGGTTGTCACATGGCAAGCTACTTTCTAAACTTTCCCAAAGAATCGGACTGGGGCAAGTTAAGTTACACTGGGACAAGTTGTTCAACCTAAGTTTGTTCTCCTCGGCAAGAGTTGAGTGTCAGGGAATCGTGTCATTACCCTCATCAAATAACCTTAACCTTCCGAAAAAGCCTTGCTGTCAGTGGATCGTTATCCTACAGCCTAAACCTGTTACCTACCATGTAACCAAAGTCATTTCCTAAAAGCCCAGTTCTCGTATGGAAAACTGGTAACCTGTTCTCGTCTGGTCAACCTTTCCTTAACCACCAGTTCTCGTCTGGTGCGTGTCGTTTTTAAACCAGTTCCCGTCTGGTCACCTTTTCCTCGACCCACTGTTTAACCAGTTCTCGTCTGGCTAACGCAGTTTTAAAGTCCAGTTCTCATCTGGCAAACCAGAAATCAGTTCCCATCAGATACCCAAACTTAGAAGTCAGTTCTCGTCTGACAACTTAAACCCTTTTGCCACCAGTTCTCGTCTGGTAGCCTACCCTTGAATGTTAGTTCTCGTCTAGTATTTTCCTCTAAAATCCATTTTGTTGGTAACCAGAAATAAATCCCTATCACCATAAACCTATCCCTAAACCAGAAAAAGATTAAATATCTTGGCACGATAATTCCCAGTAACTCACAGGTTATCACGTTCCCCGACATGAGGCCCGAATGATCTCAGTTCTCCATGATTGGTATTCTGTATTCCCTTAGGGGGTGGTGTTGTTAAATTAGGAGGATTTCTTCAACAAAGATGTGCAGTTTGAGATTGCAGCAAGTTGAGATGGCACTTATCCTTATTAGAGTAGGGTCAAGATTATCCTCAGCAGGTCGAGATTGATATCCCCGACAGAGTGTAGCCATCCCCGGCAATTTGGTTGTGTATTCCCAGTGGGACGAGATTGAAGTTCCCTAACAAGGTAGATTTGGGTTTATTTCCCCAGCGGTGGGACGAGTGCAATAGTGCATTCCCACAGAGTCCAAGTCTTTGGCTCCTTTACCCTCCGGGTTTAGATCATTGACTCATTCCCTAATCAGAGGTGAACGTTGATGAATTTAATTCCCCAAGCAGAAGTCAGTGTTGATTCCCTCACTAGGGAAATCTATAGCAGAGGTAGATTATTCCCCAATTGAGTATCCCCGACAGGTTGGATTCTGATTCTTCCCCAGTGAAGCTTTTATTTTCAGAGGAGTATTGTATACCCTGGAGGGACTTTGGTGTCCTAGGAGGCCGTTCAGGGTTGTTTTTCCCCAGTGAAGCGAGATTCAATTTCAGTGGTTGGTGGTTATCCCCTACAGAGTTGTTAATTCCCCAGTAGAGTGGGCATGTTTCCTCCAGCTGAGACGTTTGTTTCCCAGAAGAGTCGTATTCTAGTGTGCCATCCAGGGCATTTTCCTCAGCAGGGTTTTGATTGGATCCCTGGTCGAGTTTGGCTTTCTTCTTTCCAGCATTTATTTTGCTGGATCGGTTCCCTTGCATTTTGCATCGTGCATAGCATCTACCTAAACGCATAGCATTTCCATCTTGTATGGAGCATTACGCCATTCTCAAACATATGTATTTGAAACATAAGCTAGGTGGTTACCGCTCGTTCTTAGACGTGTTTTCAACAGATGGTTGAATTATGTTGCCCGAATGGTATTCAGACCTGGTAAATTTTGGTTGATATTTGTGGCTATATGGTATCCAGACTATGGCAAGTTGAAGAATGGTATCCAGATCATAGTACTTTTTGTTAGCCCGCATGGTATCCAGACCCCGACTTACGTTTCTCCCCAGTAGCGTCGTCGAACTTCGGTTGATGGTTTTGTTTCTAGCCCTATATGGTATCCAGACCATGGCAAATTGATATGTTCTCGTTAGCCCGCGAGGTATCCAGACCTCGGCTCTTGTATTTTATGACAGTGGTTATCTTCGCCTATGTGGTATCCAGACCGCGGCAGTTACCGATCTGTTTTGTCCGTTGAGTATCCAGACTCTGGTCAAATTCCTTTGTGATATCCAGATCACAACAAGTGTGTTTGTACCTTACGGTATCCAGACCATGGTTTATGCTCGTTTTATTATGTTTTCTCCGTTGAGTACCCAGACTTCGGTAAAGTCGGTTGGGTATTCAGACCCTGATGATTTTTTGTTTATGCCTGCTCCGTTGAGTATCCAGACTCCTGTAAAGGCAGTTATGGTATCCAGACCTTGGTAGTTCATTTGATGCTCCGTGATATCCAGGTCACAGTAATTGTGGTTATCTCCTATCGTTGTGTGGTATCCAGACCTTGGCACGCAATGTTCTTCCAGCAACGTCGTTTGACTTGAACTTTTAGGATATCCATATCCTGATGAATATATTTCTTTTGCCTTGAGCATCCAGGCTCAGGTTATTGAGTATCCAGACTCAGATTTATTAACTGAGTATCCAGACTCAGGTTATTTGCATAGAGCATCCATGCTCAGATTATTGAGTATCCAGACTCAGATTTATTACTGAGTATTCAGACTTAGGTATATCTGCTTTGAGCATCCAGGCTCCGATCACCTTGAGCATCCAGGCTCCGATTTCCCTCGAGTATCCAGACTCAGACAGCGTGAATGTTACCTTTCGGCCAATATGGTATCCAGACCATGGCGCAGCTTTTGATGAATGTGTTCATCTTATTATGTGTTACCCAACGGAGTTACTTGGTTAAGTTTCTCTCATTTTTCTCCCTGCCAGAGTTGTTTGGTTAAACCTCTCTTTCCCAGCGGAGCACTTTTGTGATCAGTTCAGCTTACTTCCGGAGATCTTTGTTCTAGTATACCAGAGTTTGCAGTTGGCAAATTTCCGGGTTCTTTGGTATTCAACCGACTTTTACCTTCGAATGTTTGAAAGTCGTTCACCTTTCAACCCTTCAGGTCCAAGCCGTTTGAATAGGGGCAGCTGTTGCACCCCAAAATTTGACCAACTGTTTCCCGTTTCTTGGCTTATGTTTTGTTTCATTAGCATTTGCATCTGCATAACGCATACTGTGCATTTTTGCGGCCAGATTGATTTAATCGGGATTACAACTCTTTCTGTCGTGTTCCATACATTTCAAACTGTTATGGAATTTGCGTTCGGCCCGGTGATTCAGTCTACGCTGTTGGTTGCGGTGGTATTTCGGTATCAGATTTTTCTTACTGTTTATTTTGTCGTATTCTCGCATTTTATCGCTCACTGATTTTATTCTATTTTTCTAGATTTGTTTCCTATTTTCGGCACTTTTTTTTGTTTTTTAAATAGGTTTATTTTTATTTTTTAGAGGTTTTAGAATTTATTAGAATATTAATAGATTTAATATAGATTTTATTTTTTTTTTAGAATTTTAATTGTTTTATTTTTTTTTTTAATTGATTTATATTTTTAGTTAATATTAATTAATTTGGGTTGTAATTTTTATTTTAGATTTTATTTCTTAAATAGATTTTTCTGATTATTATTAATATTTTCTTTTATTTTTATTATTTTTTATTTTAATTAACTTTAATTGTGTTAGTTAGTTTTAATTTGAATTAATTGATGTTATTAGCTTTAATCTTTGTTTTAGTTAATCAATTTATTTATTAGCTTTTAGTTTTCGTTTAGCTTTATTAATGTTCAGCATTTACTGTTAATTTAATTAATTAATCATGTCATTAATCAGTTTGCAGGTCCACTAACTATCTTTGCAGGCCCAAGGCTGACAAGTGTCAGCAGTATAAATGCAGTGCATTAATTGCTGACACGGGTCCCAACAACTCCCCACCGGCATGCAAACGTCGGAGCACTTTCCGGATGAATCAAAACCGATCAAACTCGCCGAAAACTCACGCTGGAAAATCCAGTCCTTCACCGAAAACTCATGAACTTCATCATGTTCATCCTCATATTCCCAGAAACTAATGAACTTCATCATGTTCATCCTCATATTCCCAGAAACTCATGAACTTCATCATGTTCGTCCTTCACCACCCAGAAACGCATCAAATTCGTCAAATCTCCATGAACACTCAACAATCTTCATCCATTTTTTTTCCAGAACCCATCCGTATTCATGTGTTCATCATTTTTTTCCAGAACTTCATCAAACCTTCAACCCTGGTTTCCAGATTTACAACAAACTTCGTCACAACATCCAACCAAACACAGATTTGAGCTTGATAATCTCATATCCATCCAAACACCAACACCATCCAGATCTCATCATATCCACCTCAAAGCTTCAAACATTCATCCGCCATCATCAACTCACCTACAACATCCATCCAAACACCAACGAACATATCAACTTCATCTGTCCAAACCTTAACCCCAAATTTCCGTCCTCACCCACATCTACCCAGATTACAACAAACCCCAAAACTTCAACATGCAATCTCCGATCTTGTCTCAAACGCTTTTTCTCCGAACACAATCATCAATAACCTTCGAGTTTCCATCTCCAAACTCTAGATCTACAACAAACTTCCACCAACTCCTGGATCTGCATAGCGAACCAAATCTTCAAGATCTTCACTGAGCTCCTTTCTTCGCCGTCTTTTTTCCATCTGGATCTACGAAAGGATTTTCGATTGTTGGATTTGCAATGATTGTTGGGTTTCTACTGTTTTGTTTGTAGGCAATAACGAAGTCGGAGATGGAAGAAGGGAAGGAATGAGGAAGGAAGAATTGGAAGGATGAGACGAAGGTGGCCGGCGGCGCAGGTTTTTGTTTCTGTGCATAAATTTAGAGAGAGTTGGGAGACGGAGAGAGATGAAGGGAACGGTGGCGGCCATAAGCAGAGCTAGGTTTTTTTCGTTTTGGTCAAATGAGGAAGATGAGGTCTCCGTGAGACTGTTTGGACTAGTTAGTGAGCCCATTCGTTTTTCAGTCCGTACCCCCCCCCCCCCCCCCCCCCGTATCCATTATACCCCCATTTCCTTATTGTTTTATGAGTGTGGATGCGGGCCGTGAGGCCCAACCGGTGTACTTCCTGCCACCCGTGTTTCCACTTCGCACCCCCCTATGTTTTTTTTGTTGCTGATTATTGTTGTGGATTTGGGCTCTAAGCCCAGCTGCGTTTTGCTGGCAATTAACCCTTGATTCTGGGTTGCACCCCCCTTTGCTGTTTTTATTTTCTTTTTGTTATTTCTTTTGTAAATAATTTCTGATATTGTAATATACATTATATTTTCTTTTAAGGTACTATATTGTATATACTAAATATATAGTTTTTTATATTCTATTTCTTTTTTATATACTTAGATTTATACTCCATTTTCTTTTCAATTTCTTTTAAATTATTTTTAGAATTTATTTTCTTTTAGAAGTTTCATATTTTTCATTTTAAAACTTGAATTCTTACTTCCATTTTGGTCATTGGATTTTTCTCACCATTTGTGTTTTGTATGTCGATGACGAGACCTCCGTAATGCGTTATTAATCAGAATATTGATGGATAATGTAGGATCTGAGACCGTTTTTTCTCTCCTCATCTTTTCTTCTTCTTCTGATTTTATTTTTCCTTTCTGTTGTGATGGCCGTGTGACATGATTTAATCGGAGAATGATTTTGAATATCATTTCTCTATCTTGTCTTTGACACGGTATTAATACGCTACCTCTTGGAGTTTGACTTCTTTTATAAGTCGAATTATGACGGTTCAGCGTCACATTGGTTCTGGTTTGAAATGTCATCATCAAGGACCGAAAGAGGAAAGTTTGGAAATAGAGCTTGCGCGCACAAGTCAAGGGTCAACAGAACCACTCCGTTCGGTAACATTGTTTTTATTTCACTTCTTTCATCTCTTTCTTTTCACCCTTCGAGCGTTGTGAGTCGTAAGCTTTAGATACGTATGAAATGATAAGTGGGTGGCTGCCTCTCACTTGTCTAAAGTGTTTAGCGTATGTCCTTTGGACAATATGCGACGCATTCTCTCCTACGTCTAGCATTTCGCGTGTGCGTCATGTTTCCTCTTTCTCTTGCGTCCTAGACATTGAGACTTCCCCTTTTCTCTCGCGTCCTGGCGATTGAGTTCTGTTCTCTTGCCCCCGTGCAATCGAGACTGTTTTCTGTAGTTGGCTGAACTACGACTGCTCTAATCTCTCATACCTGTTGAGAGTACGTAGGCATAGGATGTGATATCCTAGCGAGCACATTAACAACTAACTTCTCTGTACTCTCGCGGTCGTGCGATCGAGACTTTCCCGCTGACGACTAATCTTTCCCTTTCTCTTGCCCTATCCAATTGATACCAGACCGTAGTTCTAGTTCCTGTAGGTTCCCGTACCTTTAAACCCCGACATACTACGTCTGTTCTACCGCAAACAGGTAACGCCTAAGTCTCCAATGGTCGAGCAGCATGCACCTAACTGCTAGAATGCGTACGCTAGTATCGTCAATCTTTTCTCTCACCCCCGTGTGATCGAGAACACCTTTGTTTTCCCGTAGTTAGCCTGAACTACGTTTTGCTCTGATTTCTCATGCCAGATGAGAATACGTAGGCACAAGACGCGACGTCTTGGCGAGCAATCTCCCCGTAGTTTCCTGAACTACGTTGACTCTGACTTTCCCATTGCACGAGGGAATACGTAGGCACAGAGTCGCGATGCTCTGCCGAGTCAGTTCTTTCTGTTCTTTTCAGTTCTTTCCGTTTAGCTTTAGCAGCCGTAGATTAGATTGTTTTTCACCCATAGACTAGACAACCCAAGCATGGATCCTGTCGAGTACGACGGACGTGAGGGGTGCTCATTGTAACACCCATTTTAATTATTTAGTCATTTTATTATTATTTTAAATATTATATGTTGATGTGCCCTTTGGTAGGGTGTATTTGATGATGTTTGGTGGGTGTCCCTGAGATGGGAGATCATTGGTGGTAATTTGGTGAGTTTATAATAATATAAGAAATAATAGTAATATTGGTGGTGGTATTAATATTATTATTATTATTATTATTATTATTATATTTATGATTATTATTAATATTTGTAGTAATATTATTAATATGGAGAATATAATATTATTATTAATATAGTTATTATATTATTATGATTTTTGGTGTGAATATGATAATATAATGAATAATAGTAATATTGGTGGGGGTATTATTATTATATATTATTATATTTATTAGTATTATTAATATTATTATTATTTTGGTGAGATAATAATATTATTACTATTATTAGTATTATTATTATTATTTTGGTGAGATAATAATAATAATATTATTATTATTATTATTAATAGTATTATTATGATTAGTATTATTAATATTAGTAATATTATATTAGTATTATTAATATTAAGATTATTATTATTCATATTATTTTATTATTAGTATTAATATAATTGTTATTATTATCATTAGTATTATTATTATTATTATAATTATAATTATTGTTGGGTGTATTACTATTATTATTATTATGTTGAATATTACTATAATATTATAATAGTATTATATTATATTATTATTATTATTATTATTATAATGATTATTATAATTATTATATTAGAATTATTATTGGGAATATTAGTGGTTGAAATAAGTAAAATAAGAGGTGGAAGGGTTATTGGGAAGTTAGAATGGAAATATGAAAAGTCATGATAGAAACCGTGAGGAAGGAAATATGAAGGGGTAGCAAGGAGATATTAGAAAAGTTGGAATAGAGAGAAAAGGGATTACCATAGATCGTGGGAAATTGGTGTGATAATAATAATAATAATAATAATATTATTATTATTATTATTATTATTATTATTATTATTATTATTATTATTATTATTATTATTATTATTATTATGTTATTTTTATTAGTTATTATTATTATTATTATTATATTATTTTTATTAGTTATTATTATTATTGGGATAGGAAATAAAAAGGAAAATAGAATATGAAGGGATGGGGAAGTATTAGAGAAAATAACACGATAGAGCGATAGAAAGAGAGAAGAGGAAAGAACGAGAGAAGTGAGAAGAACGAAGGAAAAAGGGAACGAAGAACGGAAAGAAAAGAGGAGGCCAAGAGACCAAATCCAGGAAGAATTTCATCGATCAACCGATTAACAAGGTAAGGGGGGAGAAACTTGATTGGGAATGGTATATACATGTATAGGGTAGTGGGGATTCCTTAACCCCGTAGGAATGTATCGTTGATGAAGTTTTATATTGACATGCTATTGATTGTTGAGTTATGTTGATGTTGATGGATTGAAATATGTTGAGTGTTGGTGAATTGTTGTTTTTGGTTAATTTGGCGTATAGGTTGGGTTTACGGTTTTAGGGAAGTTCTGTGTGACCTTTTTGATGTGTCGATAGATTGTTTAAGTGATGACTTTGGAATAATATGTATATGATGATGTACGAATGTTTGATGTTGCCATTGTTGATTGACTGTTGGTGTTGGTTTGGTTTGAGTAAGGTTCAGAGTAACTCTAAAGTGTCGGTAGTGTGCCGTAATGTTGATCTGGAGTAGAATTATAGGAAGATTGATAAGCCTAATATGCATTGGTCGTAATACGGATAGTATAGGAAGTGGATGTTATAGAATAGGCTTGAATCAGAGAAGAGTGAGAATTCTGAACTGTGAGAACTTGAGAAGTCGCAGGCAACTCGCTAGCACTTCGCTTAGCGAGAAGGCAGCGAGCGTTCGCTAGGTGCTCGCCTAGCGAGTGAGGTAGCGAGTGAGTCTAGTAGGTTCTGTTTGCCTTCGCGAGGAGGTTCGCTAAGCGAACAGGTAGCGAGCATTCGCTGGGAGCTCGCCTAGCGAGGGTGTAGCGAGCGTAGCAGAATGGGGTTTTTCTATGCTGTTATACTGTGTGCGCTAAGAGTGTAGTGCCTTTGGACTTTGTTGATTATAGGGGAGATGATTGAGTGTTATAGAGTGAGTACTCGGCGATAGTATGTGATTTCCGTTACTAATTATTTAAATGGATAATTAGTTGGTGTATGAATCATGCGGAGCATGGTGTAGTGATCAGTAGGATCGTGTATTCCCGAGTGGTGGGACGTGTTTATATCTTGGTGATAAAGTATGAACTTGTTTACTTGGTGATGGTACTCGTTTTCCTTGATATTGTTGGTGAACAATTGGTTAACGTATATGTATGTAGTGATCAGTAGGATCGTGTGTTCCCGGGTGTTGGGATGTGGTTATATATGGTGTTATAGTATGAATTTATTTACTATCCGATTGATTTATATGGTGTTGGTGTAATATATCTACACATATATGCATTGATGTATGATGATATGATCAGGAGGATCGTGTGCACTTAGTGTGCCTAAATATGATAGTTATGCATTGGTGTGTGCATATCATGGTGTTTTGGTGGGATGAATCATGTCTCAGGAGGAGCGTAAGTGATTCATCCGTACTCCTTGGTGGAGAATGGTGGGGGATAGATCATGTCTCAGGAGGAGCGTAAGTGATCTATCCAGGTTCGATTGAATGAACCAATGAGTCGGTACCGCATGCATGGTGTTGAGTTGCATATTTGCATTATAATATGTTATATTGTAATTTGAACAGTAGGTTCGTTATATGGAGTTGTTGGGGTGAATATTGGTGTGTTGGTGTGTTTTACTACCTTGTTTACATGTATTACATTACCAATATATTTTTGATCATGTTTTCTCACCCCTTGGTTGTTGTTGTGTCTGTGCTTCTCCGGAAGTACAGATAATCCAGGTACTTAGATAGCTTGGATGGTGGTGTGCCAGTCGAGTCTAGGATGCTCTGATACGTAACACGGGATATGGGTGTTTTAATTGTTTTATGTCAAACTTATTGTAATCCTGTGACGTATCACTTTTTTTTTGTGAATTATAATAATAAAGATTTTACGAAATTTGGCGGATGGCCGAGAATGTTGGAATAATGTTTTCCGCTGTATTATTTTTGAGAATAATTAATAAAGTATTTTTATAAAAATTTGGTGATGTGATATCCCACTATTTTGGGGAAAACTCTGATGTTTATTTATAATGTTTATATTTTATTTAATTTGGGAAGTGGGGTGTTACAATTGGTATCAGAGCAGGTCGGTCCGTCCGGCCAATGTTGTCTAGTGTTATTGTTTCCTGGTATGCGACATGTGTGTAAAAACACTGTCGGTACATGTTGTTGGTTAACTTCATTGGTAGAAGTGGAATGATTCCAGTGGGGGAGAAGTTGTATTTCTCCGAAAAGCTACAGTGTGGTGGCTTAGTGTGTTGAGGAGGGATATTATAGTTTGGTAAAGATGGTTTGTACCCCATCATGATTTCGGCTGTCTATTAACAAATTGAGGAACTGATCACCCTTAATCTCTTGTTAATAGTGGACGGGATTGTGTTGGATGGGATAAACGTATCTTGCAAGCTTGGGTGGCGTGAGCAGTGTATAGTCTTGAGTTAAGCTAAGTGCTTAAGGGATTATTTTGAGGAATTTGGCGTAAGACGGTGTTGAAGTGTCTATTTTGACTGAAACTTGGAATGAGAAGGAAAGTGAGAAAAATTGGGATTTGTCAATTAATTGCGATTGCCGGAGGTTTCCGGATGAGGTAGGTGATTTACTATCGGAGTGTGAAGTAAAGCTCACACGTTGACTTTGTTGTTGGAACGAGTCCGATATTAGTGACTCCATATGGTGTGTTTTCGTTGGGATTGGAGAAGTTGAAGAGTCAACTTGAAGACCTTCTAGGAGAGAGGTTCTTTTGTTTGAGTGTGCTACCGTAATGTGCACCAATTTTGTTGGTTAGACAGATAGAAGGTTTTGTGAAGCTTTGGGTGAACTATAGATAAGTGAACAGGGTGACTATCAAGGATAGGTGTTCGCTTCCAAGAGTTAATGATTTGATGGAACAATTGATCGAGGGATGTGAGTCCCTTGGTCATGTGATCTCGAGTAGAGTTCTTGTGGTGGATGGGACGAAGGTCAAAAGTTCTATCGTATTAGGAGGCTCAAAGATCTGCTGTTGAGATTGGAAGTAATTGAGTTTTAAATTATTCATGGATTTAAAATGTGTTGGATGGTTTCCTAAGTATAAAATTGTTGTTGTACGTTAAATTCCGAGATCGCAGCTTTTTACGGAATCGAAATCGGACACTCGAAAGTCGGGTAACGGTCGAAAAGAGGATTTTGGGACTGTCATGTTCGCCTGGCGAGCATACTGGCGAACGTCCATATTCGCTGCGGTGTTCGCCTGGCGAAGGGGTCCTGGGCAGAAAATGTTATTCTGGTGTTTTTGCCGTAACGGGAGAACCGTAACTCGGAATGACGCGCGGTTCGAAGCGTTGGAAAGCTATTCAAATTATCTATGAGATGGTGAAGTATTAACATAGATTTAAGCTATTTATTGATGAAGTGTGTTTGAATTTTGTGGTAAGGACGGGCGGTACGGTATGTGTTCCCGCTATAACTCACAACTTGTTTGTCCACTTGGCATGGGATCTTCTTTAATTATTTATATAAGGCAATGGTTGTGTTAATAAATGATATTTTAAGGTATTCGAAGCGTATAGAGGATTATGTTGAGCATAAGGAACTGGAGTTATCAGTGTTGGAAAAAGAGCGGTGATATACTTCCGTAAGGAAAGTTCTGCCGAATCCGATAGAACTAATTGTGGTGTTTGTGATGCTTGTTGATATAATTAGGGGATTTGCTAAAGACAACTTCAGCGAGTTTCAATTATGCAAAAGGCAACTTGAAGTGTATAAGAGAAATCATCCGACCAGTGATTTAGAGTTGGTTACTATTGTGATTGTACTGGAGTCGGAGTCTTCAAAAGTTCAGACTGAGATCGGAGATGTTTGGTGATCTTAAGAGTTTAAGGTGTTTGTTTAATTTGAATAAGACAAATATGAGGCATAGGAAATAATTGGGACTTCGAAAAGAGTACGACTTCGAGTTGAATTACCATTCGAGTAAAGCGGACATGGTAGATGATACAGTGAGTTAGAAATATTTGCATATACCGAAGATGATGGTGAAAAGAGTTAGAACTGATTGAGAAATTTCATAATATGCGTTTTGTGAGTAAGGATACTTCTTATGGAGTTAAGCTTTTATTATTAAGATCTGACTAGTGATATCCTTGAGAAGAATCGAGAAAGTCAGAAATCTGGATTGAATAGTGAATTAGTTGAAATTGATAAATTAGAGTCGAAGAGTGGATTGTCGGGTTTGTGGAAATAATACCACGAGGTGTTATGATAGAGTATGTATATCAGATGTTGTTGAAGGGAGTAGGAGTACTCGTGAAGAAATACATTGAGGTAGATGGAGTATCCATCTCGGTGCTATGAAGAAGTAACCGAACTTGAGTAGATTGTTTTTGAGACCATGGATAAGGAGAGGTGGAATATGCTAGTTAGAATTGTCGGAATTCGAAGAGTGAACATCAGAGACTGTTGAGTCTGATGTAGTCGTTAAATATTCTAGAGTGGAAATCAGGTAGTATTTTCACGAAATTGGTGTTGAGATTTCCAAAGAATTTGTAAAGACATAATTTTAATTTGAATTGTTAGGAGTGGATTAACTATTCCGTGTTGAGGATATACGAGATGCATATTGAGAAAGTGGTGAAGTTGGATGAGATACTGACGAATATTGTGTCAGATGGAAATTTGAGGTTTATATTGAGATTTTGGAGGGGCTTACAGGAAGCTTCGGGTACTAAGTTGAAGCTGAGTTCGACCTATCATCCGCAAACTGATGGTCAGTCAGAGAGGACTATTGAGTCTGTAGAGAATTGGTGAGAGCTTGGGTGTCGGATCAAGGTGGAGCGTGGGATGATTAATTATCGTTGATTGAGTTACCTATAATAACGGTTACCATCCTAGTGTCGGAATGACACTATATGTGGCTTGGTGAGATAGGGAGTGTAGGACTCTCCTGTGTTGAAATAAATCGAGTGAGAGTGTTGTACTCAGACTTGAAGATTATGCTTGAGATGGCTGAGAAGATCGAGAGGATCCGAGGCAATATGTATTTTGAGGGTCACGCCGGTGACTGGTGTTGGTCGAGCTTCGAAATCTCGGAAGTTCGCACGTGTTCTGTAGTTATATCAGAGTGGCGCAGCGGAGGCATGGGAGGAGTAACATGTTAGACTGTTTTTCTGTTGTCGCTGTGAATTGGCATGATATGTTTCATGTGTCTTAGTCGAGAAAGTACATTGAACCAGGTGGATGATGTACAAGTGGAAAATATTCCGATTGTTGAGGCATTGCTAGTTCGTTTTGGCGAGCGAGGAACAACTCCGAAGAGAGGAGATATCTTTGGTGAAAGTAGTATGGGGAGGTGCTGCAGAAGGCAGTGTGACCTGAGAATTGGAATAAAAGATGCGGGGAGCGTATCCGGAATTATTTCCATCAGATAATTTTCGAGGACGAAAATAATTAAAGTGGGGGAGAGTTGTAACACCCATTTTAATTATTTAGTCATTTTATTATTATTTTAAATATTATATGTTGATGTGCCCTTTGGTAGGGTGTATTTGATGATGTTTGGTGGGTGTCCCTGAGATGGGAGATCATTGGTGGTAATTTGGTGAGTTTATAATAATATAAGAAATAATAGTAATATTGGTGGTGGTATTAATATTATTATTATTATTATTATTATTATTATTATATTTATGATTATTATTAATATTTGTAGTAATATTATTAATATGGAGAATATAATATTATTATTAATATAGTTATTATATTATTATGATTTTTGGTGTGAATATGATAATATAATGAATAATAGTAATATTGGTGGGGGTATTATTATTATATATTATTATATTTATTAGTATTATTAATATTATTATTATTTTGGTGAGATAATAATATTATTACTATTATTATTATTATTATTATTATTTTGGTGAGATAATAATAATAATATTATTATTATTATTATTAATAGTATTATTATGATTAGTATTATTAATATTAGTAATATTATATTAGTATTATTAATATTAAGATTATTATTATTCATATTATTTTATTATTAGTATTAATATAATTGTTATTATTATCATTAGTATTATTATTATTATAATTATAATTATTGTTGGGTGTATTACTATTATTATTATTATGTTGAATATTACTATAATATTATAATAGTATTATATTATATTATTATTATTATTATTATAATGATTATTATAATTATTATATTAGAATTATTATTGGAAATATTAGTGGTTGAAATAAGTAAAATAAGAGGTGGAAGGGTTATTGGGAAGTTAGAATGGAAATATGAAAAGTCATGATAGAAACCGTGAGGAAGGAAATATGAAGGGGTAGCAAGGAGATATTAGAAAAGTTGGAATAGAGAGAAAAGGGATTACCATAGATCGTGGGAAATTGGTGTGATAATAATAATAATAATAATATTATTATTATTATTATTATTATTATTATTATTATTATTATTATTATTATGTTATTTTTATTAGTTATTATTATTATTATTATTATATTATTTTTATTAGTTATTATTATTATTGGGATAGGAAATAAAAAGGAAAATAGAATATGAAGGGATGGGGAAGTATTAGAGAAAATAACACGATAGAGCGATAGAAAGAGAGAAGAGGAAAGAACGAGAGAAGTGAGAAGAACGAAGGAAAAAGGGAACGAAGAACGGAAAGAAAAGAGGAGGCCAAGAGACCAAATCCAGGAAGAATTTCATCGATCAACCGATTAACAAGGTAAGGGGGGAGAAACTTGATTGGGAATGGTATATACATGTATAGGGTAGTGGGGATTCCTTAACCCCGTAGGAATGTATCGTTGATGAAGTTTTATATTGACATGCTATTGATTGTTGAGTTATGTTGATGTTGATGGATTGAAATATGTTGAGTGTTGGTGAATTGTTGTTTTTGGTTAATTTGGCGTATAGGTTGGGTTTACGGTTTTAGGGAAGTTCTGTGTGACCTTTTTGATGTGTCGATAGATTGTTTAAGTGATGACTTTGGAATAATATGTATATGATGATGTACGAATGTTTGATGTTGCCATTGTTGATTGACTGTTGGTGTTGGTTTGGTTTGAGTAAGGTTCAGAGTAACTCTAAAGTGTCGGTAGTGTGCCGTAATGTTGATCTGGAGTAGAATTATAGGAAGATTGATAAGCCTAATATGCATTGGTCGTAATACGGATAGTATAGGAAGTGGATGTTATAGAATAGGCTTGAATCAGAGAAGAGTGAGAATTCTGAACTGTGAGAACTTGAGAAGTCGCAGACAACTCGCTAGCACTTCGCTTAGCGAGAAGGCAGCGAGCGTTCGCTAGGTGCTCGCCTAGCGAGTGAGGTAGCGAGTGAGTCTAGTAGGTTCTGTTTGCCTTCGCGAGGAGGTTCGCTAAGCGAACAGGTAGCGAGCATTCGCTGGGAGCTCGCCTAGCGAGGGTGTAGCGAGCGTAGCAGAATGGGGTTTTTCTATGCTGTTATACTGTGTGCGCTAAGAGTGTAGTGCCTTTGGACTTTGTTGATTATAGGGGAGATGATTGAGTGTTATAGAGTGAGTACTCGGTGATAGTATGTGATTTCCGTTACTAATTATTTAAATGGATAATTAGTTGGTGTATGAATCATGCGGAGCATGGTGTAGTGATTAGTAGGATCGTGTATTCCCGAGTGGTGGGACGTGTTTATATCTTGGTGATAAAGTATGAACTTGTTTACTTGGTGATGGTACTCGTTTTCCTTGATATTATTGGTGAACAATTGGTTAACGTATATGTATGTAGTGATCAGTAGGATCGTGTGTTCCCGGGTGTTGGGATGTGGTTATATATGGTGTTATAGTATGAATTTATTTACTATCCGATTGATTTATATGGTGTTGGTGTAATATATCTACACATATATGCATTGATGTATGATGATATGATCAGGAGGATCGTGTGCACTTAGTGTGCCTAAATATGATAGTTATGCATTGGTGTGTGCATATCATGGTGTTTTGGTGGGATGAATCATGTCTCAGGAGGAGCGTAAGTGATTCATCCGTACTCCTTGGTGGAGAATGGTGGGGGATAGATCATGTCTCAGGAGGAGCGTAAGTGATCTATCCAGGTTCGATTGAATGAACCAATGAGTCGGTACCGCATGCATGGTGTTGAGTTGCATATTTGCATTATAATATGTTATATTGTAATTTGAACAGTAGGTTCGTTATATGGAGTTGTTGGGGTGAATATTGGTGTGTTGGTGTGTTTTACTACCTTGTTTACATGTATTACATTACCAATATATTTTTGATCATGTTTTCTCACCCCTTGGTTGTTGTTGTGTCTGTGCTTCTCCGGAAGTACAGATAATCCAGGTACTTAGATAGCTTAGATGGTGGTGTGTCAGTCGAGTCTAGGATGCTCTGATACGTAACACGGGATATGGGTGTTTTAATTGTTTTATGTCAAACTTATTGTAATCCTGTGACGTATCACTTTTTTTTTTGTGAATTATAATAATAAAGATTTTACGAAATTTGGCGGATGGCCGAGAATGTTGGAATAATGTTTTCCGCTGTATTATTTTTGAGAATAATTAATAAAGTATTTTTATAAAAATTTGGTGATATGATATCCCACTATTTTGGGGAAAACTCTGATGTTTATTTATAATGTTTATATTTTATTTAATTTGGGAAGTGGGGTGTTACACTCATACCTTCCCCTTGCGTAACCGACTCCCGAACCCAGACATGGTTGCGATGACCTTGTCTTTCCCTTTTTCCTTTAGGTTTTTGCGATCGTTTCCTTTCCCTCTCTTTGGGATAAATAACGAGAGTGGCGACTCTTCTGTTTTTTTCCGCCGATTGTTTTTCGCAGTAACGACACACAGTTAAAATAATATTTACAAATACTATGATATTATTTGATATTTATAAAACAAAATTATTGCATAAATATTTTTATAAGAAATACCAATTGATGTCTGCGGGTATTGATTCTATTTTTTAAAAAATAAATTATATTTTTTATATTTACTTATTTTTATTAATTCTATTTTTTTCTTCAAATTTTAAATAAAAACAAATGCGTGTCACCGACGGGTACCCGTGCGAAGACACGGGTATCCCACTAGTTAGAAGTATAAAGTTATATAATCAAGTGAGACTCATGTTTGATATTTTTTTATCTAATTTTGAAAATGATTTATTTAGTTTAATTTTCATAATTAGCAAACACTATCTTTGGGTTTAATATTCAGTATTCTCACTATTTTATTTGAGAATTTCTTATGACACTCTATAAGGTAAAAAAATATCATATAGATAATTTAAATTACTTCTCAAATTTTGGAACTGCATCTCAGGATGTATCATGTACCAACGTTATGGTGCACATAATGAGTTTAATCCTAGATAAACATTAAAAAATATTCTGGAGATGTATCACCGGGTATTTTCAACAAATATATTGATAGTTGATCTGTCTAGTGGACATCTCAAAGATGTGTTTTCAGAAGTTTGGAGTAGAATTTTGAAATTTTCTGTCACCTTTGCATGTCAGATATTTTCAGAGATGAGTTTCTGAAATAAGTTGATAAAACACTGAGCCGCATGATCACACAGGCAATCATACTTGTTTTCCACTCAATACCCTCACCAAAAACCCTTCCATTCTCAATTGACATTTTTACTCCAAATCTTCAATCTTGTGTTTCATCACATCAAAGGGAGTAAAAGAAGTTGGAATTCCAGGTAAAGATTGTTTATTTCAAGCCTCATTACTCAAATTAATCTTGTTTTCTATCTGAAAAACGTAAGTTTATTTCGGAGATACATTTTTGAAACGAGTATGAACTCATCCGGAAATGCATTTCCAGTATCTGTCTATGTTCGTTTTTTCAGCTCTATTTAAAGAATTACCACTTATTTACTGTTATATGGTAATTTTTTTCATTATATATGGTGCACCTCGATGTTTTCCTCAAACATGTTATAACTCTGAATGTCAAAGGTGTTGTTGTGAGGGAGGTAGATGTTGGCAACCAATTTAAAAATGAGCAAGAGTTTGAATTTTGTGATCACATGCTTCTGTGGATTCGTATGGAGGCCTCCAAACGGGGATTTGGTATGGTAATCGGAAAGTTCGATAATGGTTCATATAGAAGATGTGATTTTATGACAATGACGTGCGAAAGAAGCGGATGAATGAGGAGATATAGTCCATCAAAGTCAACAACACTTGATCACTTGTCGAATTGCCTCAAGGTAAGAAGGTAATTGATGTGAAATGAGTTTACAAGGTGAAGGTTGTTGCACCCCAAAATTTGCTCAACCTTTTCTTGCCTGATTTGTGTTTCATTGCATTTCATTTGCATAGTTACATCATGTACATAGTTCAATCATTGGCATATCATAGCATAGCATGCATCCAACAAGGGATCAAGGTGTCTATCAAGGGAGGGGCCTAGCAAGAGGTGTTATCCGAGTATGAGAAATCATCCAAGCCATCAAGAAGTGATTTGAAGTCTTGAGAAGTTTGAGTGACTGCATGTGGGTTTTGCTCCTATCTTGAGGAATATTGAGAATCATCAGTGGGATGTGAAACATGGAATGTGAATTTGAGGTGTGTATGGATCTCATGGAGTGCCTAGAGGGCCCTATTAAAGCTGAGACAAGTCATTGATTCAAGTATGAGAGCCACAATTGAGGTGCAGTCAACTAGGGTTTCATCTGGGTCAATCCTAGGTCAATTGTGCAAATTGGAGAGCATTAAAGCCTATTTTGAGGTCATGGGATTCATGGATTGGTATGCTGATACATGTGTGGTGTTGTTCCAAGGTTAAGCAAAGAAGAATCAAGAATGTGGGAAGTTGCTAAATTAGGGTTTCAGTGCAAATCACCCTGTTTAGTGCCCAACTTCAAAGCCACATAAGGCAAAATACAAGTTTCAAATGGATCTTTGGCCAACATGAAACTTGTAGAGCATCTCAATACCTTTAATTTTAGTACTAGAAGTCCTCAAGGGGATTTATAGAACTCAAGTTATGGTCCTTGCAAGTTACAGGTCATCAGATGACTATGGAATTTATCTGTGAAAGTCACTTGACTTCCAAACAACTTTTTCCCTTCAAGAATTTTCAAATGGATTCTTGGCCAACATAAGAGTTGTAGATCTTGATCTTAGCTTTCCATAGAGTACTAGAAGTCCTCAAGAGGATTTGTAGAACTCAAGTTATGGCCTTTGCAATCCAGGGGTATTTTGGGTATTGGTGATTATAGGTCATTCTCAAGCATGGGTCAAATCTCCAACTTAGGGGCGTCAAATGGAAAATTATTTAACTAGAAAGTTTCTCAAAATAGGGTTTTAACCTTGACCATGCATCAATGAGGCTTTGAATTGGCTCATAGGAGAAGTTGGTTTGAAATGGCTTTTAAATGAAGAAATTAAAGTCATTTAAAAGGCAAAAATGTGATTTCTTGATTTTATGGCCAAACCAAGCAATGTTATATACCAAATTGATCAGAAAATACATTTTAAAGATGATGACATTACTACATTTTAATTTCACATGGTTCTCTTTGATACCTTAAGGTTGAAGTAACATAACCATCACACTCCATAAGATCAAAAGCAAGGCAATTACACATCCAATTCAGTTCAAAATATCACAAGAGGAGAAATTCAAGCAAGATTGAAGGTTGAAACAGAGCAAGGCATGATTTCCACATATGATATTTTCAAGGAATGTGAGAAATTGAATTTCTCATTCAGGTTGTTACAGAACTTTCTAGAGAGTTCTAATCAACTCTATATAACATATGCATTGGATTCAGATAGTTTTTTGGGAAGGATTGAGCCAGAAACAAGAGAGAGCAACTGAATTTTCTCAACTGCATCTCAGAATCGGTTTTGGAGATTGAAGGGGATTCAAGTCAAATTGACCATTGTAGAAGCTTGGGGGAGGGTTCTTGAGTGATTCTGCAAAAGATTGGAGGTTGAATCGAGCATTTGCACCTTCTGTTCATCCAGTTTTTCCAGGTTTGTAAATTTCATTTTTTAGCTTAGATTAGGGGAAATTGTTTAGCATTTGATATGTGGTTAGGTTAGTGGTGATGATTAGATGGATTTCAGTCCAAGATTTGAGCAATTCGTGACATTTAAAGTGTGATGCCATTTTATGTTGAAGCTTATAACTCTTAGTTATTGAAGTTTTAATGGCGTTTGGATGGTTAGTTTTGACCAGGGAGGAGTGTAGTTCATAATAGGATCTTTAATTTTAGGTTTTGAGGTGATTCAAGATTTGTGATTTTTCTGAAATTGGGATCGTATTTAGAGTTGGAGTGAGAATCAATAAATATGGAGGTCATATTCATTATCAGGATGAAATTTCAAGTGGAACAGGGTATTTAGTTAGCTTGGTAGATGAGGTTTTGGGATGTCTTCGCCGGAGAAGACGGTGACGCAAAGCTCAGGCCACCGTCTGAGCTTCTCCCTCCTTTTTTCAAACATTTGGGGACGATGACCCAGGGCCCTTAGATCATGCTTTGACCCTTGACTTAAACCAAATCCAATGGCCACGATTGAATTGAATTTCTGAAGAGAATTGAGAAGGAGACCTTAACGCTGCGTTTCATTAAACGTTTTGGTTTGGGCTGAGTTGATTAATTGCTATGCACACCCTACCTTAGGCCCAAGTTGGATTTTGAACTGAAATGGATTGCTATTTGCCACGCCTGTTTCTCAATTTCCCTTTTATTTTCTAATTTCTTTCCATTTTGGTTTAGGCTTAATCACGCGCGCTATTGACACCTCCTCTTGGGCCCAGGTTTGGATTTCAACATGATATTATTGCTATTTGCAACGCAGTTTTGTCATTTTTCATTATTTTCTTTTAATTTCATATTTTTCATATAGTATAGAAATAAATCCATAATAAATAGAAAAATTGATCTTTTTAAGCTAGATTTTTTTCCCTAACTCCTTAGAACGTGTAGAATTTAATAGGATTAAAATTTCTTTAATTCATGCATTTTATATTTTATTTGCATTTTTGTATTTTCAATTGCTTTTATTTTGTTATGTTTGGTATGCCATTTTGCTGATTTTATTGTGAACGATTGGTGATGATTTTTGGAGTGATTCTTTTTGGGCTATATAGCTTAGATATGCACGTCCCCATAGTAAATTTCTCATATTTTTGTGAGAGAAATTTAGGCTAGTTTGAAAATTGAACTTTAGGTGTTGTAGAATTAGGGTTTTAGGATAGTACCCTTAGGTTTAGGGCATAGTTTTAGGTCCAAATGAATGATTTACCCCTTGGTTTTTGTATGGAATATTCTTAAGAGGTTTAGGAACCCTTAGTAATTTTTGTAGGATTTTACAATCATGTTTGGTATTTTAAGTAGAATCAGTTTTAGGACTAACTTCTAGGTGTTTCTGATGAACTAACTTGCCTAGTTTAATTCAATAGTTCCCCTTAGATTAGGGTGGTGTTACTTTTGAGCTTGGATGATCATGAAGACCATTTTAAGGTGCTTTGGAGAGCTTGAAGGAGCTTGGAGTTGAAGATTTCTCATCTGGTTTGTCAGGAGCCTAGGAAAACTAGGGTTTTAGGAAGAGCATCAGAGTAGTTTTGCTTGTTTCTTCAAACATGGAGTATATTGTTCATCTCCATTCAATCCAATGACATAAATTCCTCTTAAAGAAGCCACATCTCTCCCTTGGAGGGATGAGTGGCATGCTTTAGGAGTAGAACTTTGAGGGTACTTTTCTACTGCAATGTTAAGTTCTCAGTGGCTTCCCTTGGTTGTCATTGAGTTTCTTAACACCTCAACTTGATCTTGTTGAATGATTATCCCATGGAGGTTGCTTGTTGAAGCTTGTTGAGAATGAGGTTTTCTGCTTGTTGAAGTTGGTTGCTTGTTGAAGCTAGGGTTTACTGCTTGATTGAAGATGAAGGCAGGAGCTTGTTGAAGCTGTTTACTGGTTGGGGTTTGAGCTTGTTAAAGCTGGTTGCTTGTTGAAGCTTGGTGATTGTGGAAGATTGAAAGTTTATTGAAGCTTGAAAATGGGAGCCATTCATGAAGATGAAGGTTATTGTTGTCAACTTTCTGCTGTTTAATCAACTGTTGCTGTTAGAGCTGCTGCTTGTGTTGTTTGCTGTAGGAGTCTGGTGTTGTTGTCTAGGCTGCCTCCTCTGCTGTGGTTTTTATTTTCTGTATTGTTTGTTGGCTTGTGTGGCTTGCCCCCTAGGTTTGAAGTGAATGTTGATTCACTTTGCCTATTGTTTTCCCAGGTTCGAGGTTGAGTGGGACTCCCTTGCCTTGCTTGTATCGCTGCATTGCATGCATTTTACTGTACTTGCTTGCTTTCTTTTCTGTTTATCCCCTAGGATCTCTGATTTCCTCTGTGCAGGAGGGAATTATGACAGACATTAGGATTCTTATCCATGCATGACAATATTAGGTTAGTTTTTATTCCCTTTTCAACACTAGGCTTTTTAGAGCTTCTTTCTCTTCTTATCTCAAAACAACTCAAAAATACAGTAATAAGGTTAATTGATGTCGTATGTTATGAGCCTTAAGCTATTTGAGAAAGGGTTGCTGGAGAGCTTCTTTCCAGTAGTCTGGCTGCTTAGTGTGGTACCCTTTGGGTGACACGCGACGTAGTCACTCTCAAATCATAGTCTCTAGTGCATCAGAGATTGCAAACAAACTAAAAAACACTTCTTTCGTAAAAGATTCAAAACAAACATCAAAGTGTCATTTTTATCCGCTTGGACCCTTAATCGAGAAAAACTTTTTTTAAGGTAATAAAAAACAGTCAGACGAGCTTGTGTCTTCCGTAGCTCGAACTACGTTTGCTCTGATCTTTCATGCTGTATGAAAGTACGTAGGCATAGGATGTTGTATCCTAGCGAGCAACCTTCCCACCTTTCTCGTAGGTAGGCGAACTACGTTGACTCTGATTTCTCGTTCCAGATGGGAATGCGTAGGCATAAAGTGCGATACTTTGCCGAGTCATTTTCTTTTCTTTTAACCTCTACCTGTAGAGTAGATAGAATAACAATCCGTACTAGTAGCGACAGCTGGCGACTCTGCTGGGGACTCCAACGGTTCCCTACGCGAGTCAATCCTAGCGTTTGTTTTCCCGTCGTGGGTTTTGTATGGATTTACATTTCTGTCTTTACTTCCCGCATTTTATTGTCAGCTTTATATTGTTATTGCTGTTGTGGGGAGGGGGTGATCTGTTGAGAGATAAGTCGGACCTAGGCTTGAGTGCACCTAGAATTAGTTGTGGAAAGTAATTGGCGCGTGCATGCTTTGCATGTACTAGTGTCCCACAAAATCCACGTTCGGACGAGGTTCTTCTGGTTGACTTCTTTTTCAACCCTTTGGGTTGAAGGGGTTGTTGGTTAGTTGGATTGTCGACTCTGGGGACCGATCAATTGGAAGTTGGCTAAGTGAGGCCTCTTCAGGACATGATGATGCCACACCTTCTGGGTATCGTATCATCAGTCTTGAAAGTCTGTGACGCCGACAACCGCATAGGATGCCATGCCTTGTGTCAGTTGATAGGACACCTACCTGTGAGAGGGATTGGGACATGCAGGAAACTTGACCTCCAGACTTCCCGGTTTTCTTAATATTGGATCAGTATGTGTGGTTACTTGGGGGTTCTTCATCAGGACAGTGTTATAGGTCTGTTGAGACCAGGTTGGAGCTTTGTTATAGGACTGTTAAGATCAAAGTGGAGCATTGTTATGGGTCTGTTGAGACCAGGGTTGTGCAGTATTGTGGATCTGTCGGGACAGATATTGTGGATGGATCTCTTCAGCCATATATCACTTGATCCCTGTTGCATGTTTGCATATTGCATTGTTGCATACTCATTTTTCATATCATTAACGTGTGTCTGTGCTGCAGGTGCATTTCATACCCTCTGATTCTAGTTGCCCGGATTTCTGTCTGCTGCTATTATGGATACTTTGAAGAAGACTGTGGCATACAAGTTGCCTACTCCAGATGTTTTTCTTTGCGGGGTTTGGTGTCTTTAGCTGATGATGATGTGAAGAGAAGCTTCAGGAAGAGTTACGGGAAACTGCTTAGGTTGGTTTGCAAACCATCCACGTATGAGCTGAACGGATTGTACGCGCTTATGCAGTTTTATGATCCCTCGTTGAGGTGTTTTACTTTCCCTGACTTCCTTCTGGCTCCGACCATGGAAGAATATGCTGAGGTCTTGGAGTTAACCATTCAGAACAGGGTACCCTTCATTCATATGGGTGCTGAGCCCAAGCTGGAGGATTTGGTTGTTGCTTTGCATTTAGATTCCTCAGAGTTGCTGTTAATCTCGTGGAATGGAGTTTCTGGTTTTTCTCTCAAATTCTTGGTTGGGAAAGCACAAGAGTATGCCAAGAGTGGATGTTGGATTGTGTTTAATGCTATCATTGATTTGTGTATCTATGGCATTGTACTGTTCCCTAATATGCCTGACTTTGTTGATCTGGATGTGTTCCATATATTTGCTTCAGGCAATCCTGTGCCTACGCTGATTGGAGACTTCTATCACTCTCTGCATTATAAGAACGAGAACAGGAGGGGCAAGAATGTATCTTGTTGTTTGCCTCTGTTGTATATGTGGTTTTATAGTCACCTGCCCAAGAAGGGTATCTTTGCTGAGTCTGCAGCTATGGTGGAATGGTCCGAGCGCCTGATGGGGCTTTCTTCCGAAGATGTTGTCTGGTTTGATAGGGATTTACTAGGATCTGAGATTATCTACAGCTGCACAGGATATCCTAACGTTCCTCTGACTGGGAGGAAAGGGTGCATTAACTACAATCTGTCATTGTTGATCAGGCAATTCGGTTATGCTTTGAGAAGCCCGCCAAAAGAGGAGGAAGTGTAGGAATCTCTGTACTTCACAGGTGATCTGAGTGGAGAACTGTTATCCAAGCTTCAGCATGCTTGGAATAACATTCGCAAGAAAGGGAAGCTGTTGTTGGGTAAGAATGATTGTCAAGCCTATCCTCCGTACCAAGTCTGGATCCAAGATAGGGCAAAGCAGGCGCTGATGTCGTTTCCTGCAGTATTACCTCCTACTTCCCTCGTGGTTGAGGAGCCAACTACTGTGCCTATTGAGAGATATGAGCAGGTTGTGAAGGAGAAAGAAGAGCTGATGAAAGCCAACGAGAAGTTGGAAGAAGAGCTAGCGCAACTCAGGAGCGAAAGGAATGAAGCCGTATATTCCTTCGAGCAGCAAACGAAGCTGGTGAACCAGTTAGGTGCAGAACTGACTGAGCAACAAAAAAAGCGTGAACGCTTGGGGATAGATTTCAAGAGCTCTCATGAAATGCTAGAGTCTAAGAAGAAAGCACTTGATATAGCCTACCGGGAGATCTCCACATTCAACAAAACCTGGAATGCTACACTGGCAAATAACAAAGAAAGAGAAGACAAACTAAAGCTGCAGATTTCTGAATTGGAAGATCAGTTGAAAGCTAGCCAGAAAAAGTCTGAAGAAGAGGTTATGCAGAGATACGCCGTTCAGAATTCGTTGAATAAAGTTGTCAAGCGTAAGAAAGAGTCTGCATCCCAGAAGCGGAAGCTAGAGGATTGCTTTGGAGAAGGTGCTTGGGAGGAATCCATTGGGGATCTCCAGCGTGTTATCAGGCAAAGAGACTCGCTCGTTGAAGGGTTGATTTCCCAGCCGGATCATCCCAAGACTAAGAAATTGTTAAAGGAGTATCGGGCATATGTGTTGCACCCCAAAATTTGCTCAACCTTTTCTTGCTTGATTTATGTTCATTGCATTTCATTTTCATAGTTACATCATGTACATAGTTAAATCATTGGCATATCATTTGCATAGCATGCATCCAACAAGGGATCAAGGTGTCTATCAAGAAAAGAGCCTAGCAAGGTGTGGTATCTAAAATGAGAAGTCATCCAAGCCATCAAGAAATGAGTTGAAGTCTTGAGAAGTTTGAGTGCCTGCACGTGGGTTTTGCTCCTATCCTGAGGAATATTGAGAATCATCAGTGGGATGAGAAGCATGGAATGTGAATGTGAGGTGTGTATGGATTTTATGGGATGCCTGGAGGGCCTTATTGAAGCTGAGGCAAGTCATTGATTCAAGTATGAGAGCCACAGTTGAGGTGCAGTCAACTAGGGTTTCATCTGGGTCAACCCTAATTTAATTGAGCAATTGGAGAGTATCAAAGCCTACCTTGAGGTCAGGGGATTCATGGATTGATGTGTTGATATATGTGTGGTGTTTTGCCAAGGTTAAGCAAAGAAAGATCAAGAATGTGGGAAGTTGCTAAGTTAGGGTTTCAGTGTAAAATCCACTATTTAGTGCCTAACTTCAAAGCCACATAAGTCAAAATACAAGTTTCAAATGGATCTTTGGCCAACATTAAACTTGTAGAGCTTCTCAATACCTTTAATTTGATTACTATAAGTCTTCAAGAAGATTTGTACAACTCAAGTTATGGTCTTTGCAAATTATAGGTCACCAGAGGACACTGAAATTCATCTGTGAAAGTCACTTGACTTCCAAGCAACTTTTTCCATTCAAGGAATTTTAAAATGGATTCTTGGCCAACACTAGAGTTGTAGATCTTGATCTTAGATTTCCATAGAGTACTAGAAGTCCTCAAGGGGATGTATGGAACTCAAGTTATGATCTTGGCAATCCAGGGGTATTTTGGGCATTTGTGATTATAGGTCATTTTCAAGCATGTGCCAAAACCTCCATCTTCCACTCCTCAAATGGAAAATTTTTCAACTAGAAAGTTGCTCAAAATAGGGTTTTAAACTTGACCATGCATCAAGGAGGGTTTGAATTGGCTTGTAGGAGAAGGTGGTTTGAAATGGTTTTTTAATGAAGAATTTAAAGTCATTTAAAAAGGCAAAAAATGCAATTTCATGATTTATGGTCAAAACAAGTCATGTGGCATATCATTTTGATCAGAAAAGGCATTCTAAAGATGATGGCATTGTTACTTTTGGCATTTGAGGTCATTTTCCAAGACTTGCATTTGGTGACTTATGTTTGAAGCAACATATCCAATGTCACTTCTTTGGATCAGCAATAATGCAAATAGACATCTCATTCACTTCTAATTGTCATCTGGTGATAAATTCAAGAAAGAGCAAGCTACTGAACTGAGAAAAACGCAGAATGCATAACATGAGAAATTCAAGTGCAAGAGATTTTCAAAATCTCATCTAAGTTGTTACAGAAACTTCTGGATCCTTCTAACATGTTCTATATATACATATCAACTGTTTCATAGTGTTGGTTGACCACGAATTGAGGATAATAGAGAGATATCAAAGTGAAAGTTCATCATTGCATCAAGAATCGGTTTCAAGGATTGGAGTGATTTCAAGCCAAACTATTGCATACAGAAGCTTCAGGGTGATTGCTTGAAGGAATCTGGAAAGAATTGGAGCTTGATTCGAAGCAAAGACCACTCTGTTCATCCACTTTTTACAGGTATGCAATTTTCAACTTGTAGCTTAGAATAGAGGGAATTGGCTAGGAATTGATGTGTGGATAGATTGTAGATGATGCTAGGTTGGATTCTGGTAGGAAAGAATGATGTTTAGAGACAAAACTTAAGGCATTGCAAATTCTGTTGGAGCTTGGTTCTCACGATTCTTGGAGAATTAATGGTGATTGAATGGTGAGAATTAATCAGTGAGACATGTAGTTCATGCTGGGGTCTTTAGATTCAAGAATCGTGACAATGGAAGTTTGATGATTTTCTGAACTTGCTATCGTTTTTGGAGTTGTGATGTGAATCAATAAAAATGGAAGTCGTATTCATGATCAGTGGAGAAAAATGAGCAAGATTGAGTGTTTAGGTTTAGAATTTGTTGAGCTTTTATGATATTGGCAATTGGGGACGACGGTGGCGCAAACTCAGGCCACCGTCCTATACATTTCCCTCCCAAGCTTGAAATTGAAGAAGACGACACATTGTCCCTTGGATCAGAGAATTGACCTTGACCGAGACTGGAACCAACGGCCATGATGAACTCTCACGTTTTGAAGAGATGAGTTTCATTAGGAAACTCAGCGTTTCATTAAAACCTTTGGGTGGGCTTAACCATTTTTGCTACTACTAGCACCCTCCTTCAGGCCCAAGACAAGATTCACACGTGATGTTATTGCTATTCAGCATAATGTTTTCTCAATTTCCATCCTATTTTCCTGATTTATTTTTCTAGTGGGATGGGTTTAACTCTTATTTGCTAACCACACACTGCATTGAGGCCCACAAGCGAAATACACTAGCTTCGCTTACTATTTGCCACAGAGTTTTTCTTTTTTTTCATTCATTTTCCTGATTCATTTTAATGCTGGGTGAGCCTGGTTATGCGCTTGATACTTACACCCCCTATTGGGCCCAGCCTGGTGATATAACTAGATAGTATTGCTATTCAACACACGCTTTTGTCCATTTTCTTTATTTTCTTTTATTTTTCATGCTTGCATATAGTTTAGAAATAAATCCATATTAAATAGGAAAATAATCCTTTTTAGGTGAGGTTTTTTTCCCCTGGACTCTATAGGAGTTGTAGAATTTAATAGGGAAAAAAATATTAAACTCATGCATTTTTTTTTAGTTGTATTGTTGAAAATAGTTGATATGTCTCCTTTCTGATTTTAGTATGAGAAATTGGTGAGGAATTTTTGAGTGATTCTTTTTGGGTTGTGTAGATTAGAGAAACAAGTACCCTTAGAATTTTTATCATACTTTTGTGAATTTTTTTAGGCCAGTTTGAGTGGTGAACATTATAGGTGTTAGATTTAGGGTTTCAATACAACTATCTTTAGTTTAGAGCATAGTTTGAGGACTTAGTGATTGATTTAGGTCATGAGATTTATATGGGATAATGGGTATAGGTTTAGGTTCCCTTAGAAATTTAATTAGGATTTTATGATTCAGTTTAGCATTTTATTTGAATTTTACAACTTGTGTGTTGTTTGTGGATTGCTCCCTTGAGTGTTTGGCTTGTTCAATTTGGTTGGCCATTTTGCTTTGGCTTTTGGTTTGGATTCTTCTTGGTGGAGCTGCTGGAACCATTGAAGATGCCTTGGAGAGCTTGAAGGGGCTTGGATGTGAAGATTCTCTCATCTTGTGGATGCTTGTCAGGAGCTTAGGGAAACCAGGGTTTTAGGAAGAGCATTAGACTAGTTTTGCTTCTTTCTTCAAACATGGAGTATCTTGTCCATCTCCATTCTATCCAATGACATAAAGTCCTCCTTGGGAAGCTCCATCTCTCCTTAGGAGGGATGAGTGGTATGCCCAAGTGAGTAGAACTTTGAGGATGCCAGTCTCTCATAATGTTAAGTTCTCAGTGACTTCCCTTGGTTGTCATTGAGCTTCTTAACATTCCAACTTGATCTTGTTGAATGATTCTCCCTTGGGGGTGCTTGTTGAAGTTTGGTAAAGGGAAAAGATGAAGTAGCTTGTTGAAGCTAGGGTTTTGTTTGCTTGTTGAAGCTAGGAGCTTGTTGAAGTTAGGAGCTTGTTGAAGCTGGTTACTGGTTGGGGTTTGAGCTTGCTTAAGCTGGGAGCTTGTTGAAGCCTGGTGCTTGTTGAAGAGTGAAAGTTCGTTAGAGCTTGAAGATGAAAGTTGTTGCTGTCAACTTTCTACTGTTTAATCGACTATTGCTGTCAGAGCTGCTGTCTGCTGTAGGAGTTTGGTGCTGCTGCTTGGGCTGCCTCCTCTGCTGTGGTTTTGTTTCTGTATTGTTTGTTGGCTTGTGTAGCTTGCCCCCTAGGTTTGAGGTGAATGTTGATTCACTTTTCCTGTTGTTTTCCCAGGTTCGAGGTTGAGTGGGACTCCCTTGCCTCGCTTGTATTGCTGCATTGCATGCATTTTACTGTATTTGCTTGCTTTCTTTTCTGTTTACCCCCTAGGATCTCTGATTTCCTCTATGCAGGAGGGAATTACGACAGACATTAGGATTCTTATCCATGCATGACAACATTAGGTTAGTTTTTATTCCCTTTTCAACCCTAGGCTTTTTAGAGATTCTTTCTCTTCTTATCTCAAAACAATTCAAAAATACAGTAATAAGGTTAATCGATGTCGTACGTTACGAGCCTTAAGCTATTTGAGAAAAGGTTGCTGGAGGGTCACTCTTCAGTAATCTGACTGCTTAGTATGGTACCCTTAGGGTGACATGCGACGTAGTCACTCTCTAATCATAGTCTCTAGTGCGTCAGAGATTGCAAACAAACTAAAAAACACTTCTTTCGTAAAAGATTCAAAACAAACATCAAAGTGTCATTTTTGTCCGCTTGGACTCTTAATCAGAAAACCTTTTTGAAGGTAATAAAAAACAATCAGACAAGCTTGTGTCTTCCGTAGCCCGAACTACGTTTGCTCTGATTTTTCATGCTGTATGAAAGTACGTAGGCATAGGATGCGATATCCTAGCGAGCAACCTTCCCATCCTTTCCCGTAGTTAGGCGAACTACGTTGACTCTGATTTCTCGTTCCAGACGGGAATACGTAGGCATAAAGTGCGATACTTTGCCGAGTCATTTTCTTTTCCTTTCGTCCCTTAACCTGTAGAGTAGATAGAATAACAATCCGTACTAGAAAACAAGCGTGGATCCCGTCGAGTACGACGGACGTGAGGGGTGCTAATACCTTCCCCTTGCGTAATTGACTCCCGAATCCAGGGTTTGGTTGGGACGACCATTCCTTTCCCGTTTTGCGTTAGGTTTACTCTGAGCATTTCCTTTCCCTTTTGTGGGATAAATAGCGCACAGTGGCGACTCTTCTGTCATAGCCGGCGCCGATTTTTGCAGTAGCGACAGTTGGCGACTCTGCTGGGGACTCCAACGGTTCCCTACGCGAGTCAATCCTAGCGCTTGCTTTCCCGTCGTGGGTTTTGTATGGATTTACTTTTCCGTATTTACTTTCAACATTATATTATTGTTGTTATGATGGGTAGGGGTTCAGATTGAGAGATAAGTCGGACCTGGGCTTGAGTGCACCTAGAATTAGTTGTGGAAAGTAGTGGGCGCGTACATGCTTTAAATGTACTAATGTCCCGCAAAATCCACGCTTAGACGAGGTTCTTCTGGTTGACTTCTTTTTCAACCCTTTGGGTTGAGGGGGTTGTTGGTTAGTTGGATTGTCGACTCTGGGGACCGATCAATTGGAAGTTGGCTAAGTGAGGCCTCTTCAGGACATGATGATGCCACACCTTCTGGGTATCGTATCATCAGTCTTGAAAGTCTGTGACGCCGACGACCGCATAGGATGTCGTACCTTGTGTTAGTTGATAGGACACCTACCTGTGAGAGGGATTGGGGCATGCAGGAAACTTGACCTCCAGACTACCCGGTTTTCTTAATATTGGATTAGTATGTGTGGTTACTTGGGGTTCTTCATCAGGACAGTGTTATAGGTCTGTTGAGACCAGGTTGGAGCTTTGTTATAGGTCTGTTGAGATCAAAGTGGAGCACTGTTATGGGTCTGTTGAGACCAGGGTTGAGCAGTATTGTGGGTCTGTTGAGACAGATATTGTGGATTGATCTTTTCAGCAATATATCACTTGATCCCTGTTGCATGTTTGCATATTGCATTGTTGCATACTCATTTTGCATATCATTAACGTGTGTCTATGCTGCAGGTGCATTTCATACCCTCTGATTCTAGTTGCCCGGATTTCTGTCTGCTGCTATTATGGATACTTTGAAGAAGACTGTGGCATACAAGTTGCCTACTCCAGATGTTACTTCTTTGCTTGGGTTGATGTCTTTAGCTGATGATGATGTAAAGATAAGCTTCAGGAAGAGTTATGAGAAACTGCTTAGGTTGGTTGGCAAACCATCCACGTATGAGCTGAGCGGAGTGTACACGCTTATGCAGTTTTATAATCCACCGCTTAGGTGTTTTACTTTCCCTGACTTCATTCTGGCTCCGACCATGGAGGAATATGCTGAGATCTTGGAGTTGACCATTTAGAACAGGGTACCCTTTGTTCATATGGGTGTTGAGCCCAGGCTGGAGGATTTGGCTGTTGCTTTGCATTTAGACTCCTCAGAGTTGCTGTTAACCTCGTGAAATGGAGTTTCTGGTTTCTCTCTTAAGTTCTTGGTTGGGAAAGCACAAGAGTATGCCAAGAGTGGCTGTTAGATTGTGTTTAATGTTATCCTTGCTTTGTGTATATACGACATTGTACTGTTCCCTAGCATGCCCGACTTCGTTGATTTGGATGCATTCTATATATTTGCTTCAGGCAATCCTGTGCCTACACTGATTGGAGATTTCTATCACTCGCTGCATTATAAGAACGAGAATAGGAGGGGCAAGAACGTCTCTTGTTGTGTGCCTTTGTTGTATATGTGGTTTGATAGTCACCTGCCCAAGAAGGGTATCTTTGCTGAGTCTGCAGCTACGGTGGAATGGTCCGAGCGCCTGATGGGGCTTTCTTCAGAAGAGGTTGTCTGGTTTGATAGGGATTTACTGGGATCTGAGATTATCTACAGCTGCACAGGATATCCTAACGTTCCTCTGATTGGGAGGAGAGGGTGCATTAATTACAATCCGTCATTGTTGATCAGGCAATTCGATTATGCTTTGAAAAGCCCGCCAAAAGAGGAGGAAGTGCAGGAATCTCTGTAATTCACAGGTGATTTTAAGGGAGAATTGTTATCCAAGCTTCAGCATGCTTGGAATAATATCAACAAAAGGGGTAAGCCATTGTTGGGTAAGAATGATTGCCAAGCCTATGCTCCGTACAAGGTCTGGATCCAAGATAGGGCAAAGCAGGCGCTGATGCCGTTTCCTGCAGTGTTACCACCTGCTCCCCTCGTGGTTGAGGAGCCAACTACTGCGTCTATAGAGAGATATGAGCAGGTGGTGAAAGAGAAAGAAGAGCTGATGAAAGCCAACGAGAAGTTGGAAGAAGAGCTAGTGCAACTCAGGAACGAAAGGAATGAAGTCGTATATGCCTTCAAGCAGCAAACAAAGCTGGTGAACCAGTTAGGTGCAGAACTGACTGAACAACGAAAGAAGCGTGAACGTTTGGGGATAGATTTCAAGAGCTCTCACGACATGCTGGAGTCCAAGAAGAAAGCACTTGATATAGCCTACCGGGAGATCTCCACATTCAACAAAACCTGGAATGCTACACTGACCAGTAATAAAGAAAGAGAAGACAAACTGAAGATGCAGATCTCTGAATTGGAAGATTAGTTGAAAGCTAGCCAGAAAAAGTTTGAAGAAGAGGTTATGCGGAGATACGACGTTCAGAATTCGTTGAACAAAGTTGTCAAGCGTAAGAAAGAGTCTGCATCCCAAAAGCGGAAGCTAGAGGATTGCTTTGGAGAAGGTGTTTGGGAGGAATCCATTGGGGATCTCCAGCGTGTTATCAGACAAAGGGACTCGCTCGTTGAAGGGTTGCTTTCCCAGCCGGATCATCCCAAGACTAAGAGATTGTTAGAGGAGTATCGGGCATATGGTCACATTTGATTACCTTATGCACTGTTGTTTTGTGCTGGCCATCACCAGGATTGTTGGTTGAGGTCATGTCTTCTTGTTATTATACACTCAGTGATATTGTATTTCTGCCTTGTTGGGCTCTTTTCAGCAATATATGAGGAACTTTATCCCCATGATTGGATTCCAGCTTCTTATCACTATTACTGCACTAGCACTTTGGCACTAGAATCAGGGATTGATCCCCCTAACGCACAGACACATATTACATCTGCATATTTATTTTGCATTGCCGTTACTTGTTGAATCTGTATCTTATTTTCGGCATCTCATAGGTTTTTCAGGATTGATGACCAAAGAGTCCACAGCTATTCAACCAGGAACAACTGCAAGAAGATAATGGATCAAGTTCAGGTCGAGATGCAGGAAATCCGTGAGAAGCTGACTTTGTTCATGCAAGCCATGGAGAGCATGGCCAAGGGCCAGGAGAATCTTCAGACCTTGGTGTAGCCTCTGCTGACGCGGGAAAACGGAAATGGCAATACTGACCACATTTCTGTCGAAACTCCTCGCCGGGAGGATGAGATACCGGCAGTTGTTACTCCACCTGTTGTGACTGTCAACGGAAACACTGGTAGTGGTGCTGGCGCTAGTAATGGTAACACTAGAAATGATGGTGATGGGAATGTTGTTAACAACAAAGGCAACACTGTGGATGCCAATCAAGGATTCGTTGACAATGTCGGCTTTGGAAACAATGGGTATGGCAATGTCAATCAGGACGGGAACTTCGGGTTCAACAATCAAGGCTTTGGTAACGATTGTTACGGCAACAATCAGGGGTATGGCTACGGTAATGGTGGATTCGGTAATGTGAACGGCGCTGGAGCATTTCCTTTCAACAATGGTTTCGGACCTGCTGGGGTCAATCTAGGGTTCGGCAACCGAGGACAGGGTCCTGTGTTCAATCAGCAAGGATTTGGCAGTAACATGGGTTACGATGGGTATGGCAATGACTGGAAGGTGGATCAACAGGAGGACACTTTTTCAGGAAGAGGTATGGGACCTGAAGGCGCTATTGACCCTGTTTAGAGGATCAGAATGCTAGAAGAGCAGATGAAAGGGGTGGTTGATCAGAACTCCGCTGGGTTAGACATGACTACTATGGGGTTGGTACCAGGGCTGAGGGTGCCATTAAAATTCAGGGCTCCAACATTCAACAAATACAAAGGGGACACCTGCCCAAAGGTCCATGTACGTTCTTATTATAGAAGGATGTCTGCGTATTCCAATGATGAAAGGATGCTCATGCATTTCTTTCAAGACAGCTTATCGGGACCATCTTTGGAATGGTACATGGGACTGAAGCCCACTCAGATTAGAAGCTGGAAGCAGCTGGCTGATGCTTTCCTTATGCATTACAAATATAACAGTGATTTGGCGCCAAATAGAGTTCAGTTGCAGAGTCTGTCGCAGAAAAGTGGTGAACGTTTCAAAGAGTACACGCAGCGGTGGCGCGATATGGCAGCTCGGGTGCACCCTCCTTTGGTTGAAAGGGAGATGAATGACATGTTTGTGGGGACATTTACAGGAATGTACTATGACAAGTTGCTCAATGTTTCAATGGGTAGCTTCTCCGATATGATCCTTATGGGAGAAAGGATCGAAAATGGAATCAAAATTGGAAAGATTCATGCAGGCGAATCTACTTCAGCTGGGGGTGCGAGAAAAGCGTTCGGAGGAAGACGACAAGGTGATACAAGCGCCGTATTTGGTGGCAGAGGCCGGGGCAGAGGTAGAAATCAGTACAGTCAACCTCAACAAATAGCCAGTGTTACTATTCCGATTCCTCAACAACAACAGCAGCAGCAACAACCACAGCAACAACAAAGGCAGAATCAGGGTCAGAGAAGGTTTCAGAATGCAAAGCCGAATAGGGTATTTGATAAGCCTTCGTCGACATATGCAGAGCTTCTTCAGACACTGCTGGGGTTGAAGTTGGTTGAGAAAAGAACTTTGGAACCGCCTCCAAGACCGGTACTTCCTTATGGGTACGACGCTAATAAGCACTGCGAATTCCATTCCGGGGCGCCCGGACATGATATAGAATCTTGTCATGCTTTCAAGCATAAAGTTCAAGACTTGTTGGACAGTAAAGCCATCAACTTTGGTCAAACTGGGCCTAATATTGTACAACAGCCTATGCCTAATCATGGGGCAAATTCTATCTTAACAGAAGAAAATTTGAACTTGGTGATGGATGTTAACGAACTGAAGACACCATTGAGTAAGGTGAAAAGCAGGTTGCTCAGAGGGGGAGTATTCCCGGGTTGTGATGAATATTGTTTAGAGTGTTGGACCCAGCCTGAGGGTTGTACTGATTTGAAGCAGGGCATTCAGGCCATGATCGACGAAGGGACCTTGCAATTTGATCGAACTGCGGTGGAGAAGCCTGTGGAGGCATTATGTGATAAGCAGAATGATATTGCAACGGTGACGATCCCGAGAAAGACTATACAATTACCAAAGCAGGGCCTGTTCCCTTTGAGAGTACGAAAGTTGTCCCGTGGACCTATGGATTAGAAGCATATTGCAACGGTGAAAAGATTGTGGTGAATAACGAGCCAGCTGGGGTTGTTGATAATGTCGTTGGAATGGGGGGCATGACCCGTAGCGGAAGGATCTTTACCTCACCTGAAATAGAAGCAGAGAGGTTGGCCAAAGGCAAAGCCAAAGTAAATGAAAGCGGGCCTACTCAGTCGAAAGAAAAGGATACGTCGCTCAAGGACGTAGAGGAGTTCATGAGACTGATTTCTTAAAAGCGACTACAAAATTGTTGAACACCTACAGCAGACGTCGTCGAAGATTTCTATCTTGTCGTTGTTGTTATGTTCCGAAGCCCACAGGAACGCCTTGCTGAAGATATTGGATACGTCATTCGTACCCCAGGAAGTTTCTGTAAATCAGTTAGAGGGGGTAATGGCACATGTCAATGCTAGACATAGCCTGGGTTTCACAGATTTTGACCTAACACCCAGGGGTCGAGAGCACAACATGGCTTTGCATATATCGGTGGAATGTCGGGGCACCGTAATGTCACGTGTATTGGTGGATACTGGATCATCGTTGAACGTATTGCCAAAGAAAGCCATGATGAAATTGGACATACGGGGAATTATCTGCACGCCCAGCGATTTGGTTGTGAGGGCGTTTGATGGGACGAAAAGATCAGTATTTGGGTCAATAACATTACCGCTTCAGGTGGGGCCGAAAATTTTTGATACCGAGTTCTACATCATGGATATCCATCCAGCTTATAGCTGTCTTCTTGGGCGCCCATGGATCCATGCTGCAGGGGCCGTGACGTCCACACTGCACCAGAAGTTGAAGTATATGATGGGTGATAGTGTTGTTACCGTTTGCGGGGAGGAGGATATTTTGGTCAGTCACCTGTCCTCGTTCAGATATGTGGAGGTCGACGGAGAAATACACGAGACACCCTGTCAAGCCTTCGAAGGGTTGCGGATTAAAGACAAAGCTCAGGGTTCTAGCAAAATATCAAACGTGGCAGTGTCATCCTACAAGGAAGCTCAGGCTTTAGTGCAGACTGGTGAGACTAAAGGCTGGGGGCAGGTACTGGAGATTCCCGTGAAGAATGACAAGTTTGGGCTAGGGTATCGACCGACGTCGTCAGCGTCATCTTCAGGAGCGCTCAGGTTCAAGGGGCCGGTCATGATTACGCCAAGCGGGGTGTGCTTTGAGACTATCAACGCTATTTCCGATGCTGAAGATGGAGATAGCGACTACGATATGGACGCGTGGATCAAGCCAAGCGTGTCAGGACAAAGTCTCTGCAACTGGTCCATCCGGGAAACTGTCCCAGTGACTTTTAAACAGTAATGATTTGTTTTATCAATTGTTGAATAAACCTATGTCCTACCCGGGGCATAGTAATTTTACCTTAGGACTAATTGATTATGTATATTGCACTGTTTTAATCATGAAATAAAGGCGTTTTTCATATTCAAATATTGTGATCCCTGTCTTTCTTATTTTTCTTTAACAATAAATGGCAACGTGGTTATTTGCTTTGTTTGCGTGTTGAAGCGTTTAACCATTTCCTTTACAGGACTAATATTTCAGATGACATCTTCTACGAACCGCCTATGACTCGTGTCGACTTCGAGCACCCGGTATTCCAAGCAGAGGAAGAGATTGTTGAGGATAGCGACCTGCCAGAGGAGCTGACTCGTTTGTTGAAACAGGAAGAGAGAATCATTCTGCCTCACCAGGAGGAAATTGAGATTATCAACTTGGGGTCGGAAGAAGCTGTGAGAAATATCCGTATAGGGGCTGCACTGCAGAGCGACGTCAAGCAAAGGCTGATTGAGATACTGCGAGAGTATAGTGATATATTTGCTTGGTTGTACGAGGATATGCCTGGGTTGGATACGGACATGGTTGTGCACCGTCTGTCGTTGCGAGAGGAATGTCCGCCTATTAAGCAGAAACTCAGAAGAACCAGACCAGACATGGCGGTGAAAATTAAGGAGGAAGTTCAAAAACAGTGGGATGCTGGTTTCCTAGCCGTTACAACTTATCTGTCATGGGTCGCTAATATAGTACCAGTGCCGAAGAAAGATGATAAAGTACGAATGTGTGTAGATTATCGTGATCTGAATAGGGCGAGCCCGAAAGACGACTTTCCACTTCCTCACATTGATGTGCTGGTTGATAACACTGCTCAGTTCTCCGTATTCTCCTTCATGAACGGCTTCTCAGGCTATAATAAGATCAAAATGGCGCCGGAAGACATGGAGAAGACTACCTTCATTACTCCCTGGGGAACATTTTGCTACAAAGTGATGCCCTTCGGACTGAAGAATGTTGGGGCAACATATCAACGTGCTATGACGACTAACTTTCATGACATGATGCACAAAGAGATCGAGGTTTATGTTGATGATATGATTGCCAAATCCCAGACGGAAGACGAGCATTTGGTTAATATGCTGAAACTGTTCAAAAGACTTAGGAAGTTCAGGTTGAGACTGAACCCTAATAAGTGCACCTTCGGGGTGAGATCGGGTAAACTGCTGGGGTTTATTATGAGCGAAAAGGGGATAGAGGTTGATCCTGCAAAGATAAAAGCAATACAAGAAATGCCGACGCCTAAAACAGAAAAAGAAGTGCGTGGGTTTTTAGGGAGGTTGAACTACATTGCTCGCTGTCGCTACTGCGAAAATCGGCGCCGACTGAACAGAAGAGTCGCCACCGTGCGTTATTTATCCCAAAGAGGGGAAACGAAACGCTCGAGGTAAACCTACCGCAAAACGGGGAAAGGAATGGTCATCGCAACCAAAACCTGGATTCGGGAGTCGGTTACGCAAGGGGAAGGTATTAGCACCCCTCACGTCCGTCGTACTCGACGGGATCCACGCTTGTTTTCGGGTATGGATTGTTATTCTATCTATTCTACAGGTCTGGGGTTAAAAGAAAATAAACTGACTCGGCAAAGTATCGCACTTTATGCCTACGTATTCCCGTCTGGAACGAGAAATCAGAGCCAACGTAGTTCGCCTACCTACGGGAAAGGAGGGGAAGGTTGCTCGCTAGGATATCGCATCCTATGCCTACGTACTTTCATACAGCATGAAAGATCAGAGCAAACGTAGTTCGGGCCACGTATGACACAAGTCTGTCTTGATTGTTTTTATTCCTTCTGAAAGAAAGGGTTTTTTCTGATTACCGGTCCAAGCGGACAAAAATGACGTTTTGATGAGTTCACATTCTTTTACGAAAGAAGCGTCTTTTATTGTGTTTGAAATATTTATTGTGTTTTTATGTGTGTTTTGAGAAAGAAGAGACAGAACTCTAACCTACGGTTGAAAAGGGAATCAAACTAACCTAGTGTTATCATGCATGGGTTAAAATCTAATGTCTATCATGCTCCTCTCTTGCACAGAGAGAAACAGAGATCCTAAGGGATAAACGGAAACAGAAACAATAGCATATATACAATAAAGCAATAAAATGCATGGATGCAGCAATACAAGCGAGGCAAGGGAGTCCCACTCTACCTCGAACCTAGAAAACAACAGGCAAAAGTGAACAGAATTCACTTTCAACCTAACAGGTTAAACAGCAAGCAATACAGTCAGGGAAATTCAAACAATACATCAAGAGTTATAAACAGCAAAAATAAACAGCAAGAGCAGTCTTCATCAATATCTATCTTCAAGTCATCTTCAAACACCTACAAGCTTCAAGCAAGCATCAGTCTTCATCTTCACAGCCTCCAAGCAAGGTCTTTATCATCAGTCTTCAGGGCTTTTCTTCAAGTCTCATTCTCCCAGATGAGAAACAATCAAAAGAATGAATTGGGGTGTTAAGCAATTAGTTGACCACCAAAGGTGGCAGACAGACTGCTAACAACACATAGAATGTTTCTCTCAAGAGTTCTATCTCTTAGACACTATCACCAAGCCTTCCAAAGGAAGGGGGTAAATGTCTTAGAGAGACTCTGCATCATAGAGAGGGATGGAAGCAACCAAGACCTTCCATGTTTGTGAATCAAGTTTTCTACTCTAGAGCTCTGCCTAACTCCTAGATCCTATAACCTTCAACAGCTGCCAGCAAGATGCTCTTCACCAACTCTGGAAATTGGTCTTCATTCTCTTAATCTTCAATGGGCTTCATTGGCACAGTCTTCAGCTCAAACACCAAACCCCAAGCAGGCCCAATACCCCACACAGTCAAATAATAACCCTAGAGAGGGCACACCACACAATCAAGCAAATACAGGAATATACTAGTAGTAATAGTAGAATAGGGGAAGCCTAATATTTTCTAAGGGATCTATTCTTTACCCATAATACCCCTATAGTCCCCATACCCCAGAATTCAAACTACAACTCCTAAAAGAAATGATTTATTTCACCTATGTTATATCTAAACCCTAGTTTTGATTCTCCTAATCACACCTAAACAAACCATCTAAAATTTAGTCCTAAAATCATGAATTAAATCTCATATGAAAATTAAAGTCCTAAGTGAAGTACTCTAAAAAGAATGGGTCCAAAATATAAAAGGATCTGGCTAAACTAAAATCAACAAGATCAAGCATTAAACTAAACATCATTTAAAACCTATTTAAAAGAAAAATATACTAAAAATGCAAGAATAAAATAAAATGATAATTTTATTATATGACAATTTTCTTAACAGAAATATAAAAAAGATGCAAAAACAACCACTTAAAAATATGGAATTTTCAATTTGTCATGATTTTTCAAAGAATTAAGAAAAATGAATGAAATTAAAATGATTTGAAATTGGTTAGGGGTGCAATTAGTGACTATTTGCGTTGAAAAATGAATGATGGGCCCAAAATGGGGGTGCGCATAGCAAGGCGCATCTGGGCCCAGTTAATCAGAAAACTCAAAAGAAAATTAAAAAAAAAAAAGAAAACGGTGCAGATAGTAAATATATTAGTTCAATTGGTTTGGGCCTTGGTGAATGGTGGTGTGAAAAGCAATTGGTTAGGCCCAGTCTGAAGACATAAGTGAAACGGTGTGTTTCACGTTTCAGTCTTCCCTCTCTTTCTCAACTTCAAATCCTGGCCATTGGATGCGTTTTTCAGTCAACTCAGAAGACTTCATCCAACGCTCACCATGTTTCTTCTCCAACGAGCTAGGGTTTCACCATTAATGAACCATGCATGAAGCTTCATGAACCAGACTTCAACACCTTCATACAACCTCGTTTCTCCATGAAATTTAGATCCGTAAAAAGCAAACTTGCTCGAATTCTCATGCTGAACAACAATACATCATTAATTCTCACTAACACTCTCTAGAAAGCCAAACCCGATAGCTCTACATCCATGGATGCTCAAACTTCCAACTTCTCCTTTCTCTAATTTCTTGGCATCAACACAACCACCAAACATCACTGACCATTCTAAACTAATCCACATGAATTAACACTCTATATCCTCTTAGTTCTAGGTCAAAACAGTTTTGGTGCTCATGTAACAACCTCCATGAAGTGCTCTTAAACTCACCAGAATTATTCATCTACCTATTCCTAACAATTCTAACCTAAAGATTCTCTATCATGCTATCTATTTCTAACCAATTAGATAGAAAAACTAACCTGGTGTAATCTTGAAAACAGATGGAGAAATCCTTGGATTCACAACTAGCAAGGCTTAGGACTTGATCAATGGACTTGGATCTTGGTTCTGTATGCACTTGTTCTTGCTTAAACACCTTGGATTGCCATAACCACTTCTTTTTGCAATTTGGATGATACACTTGGTAGCACACGAATTCTGCTTCAATTCAACCAGATCTTGATGGAAACTTGCTCTATGATGAATGTAGATGATGATAGAATCAAGAATTTTGGAGAATGATGAAGATTTGATAGAGTTTGGAATGAATTTGCAAAATTGAGGAATGTGATGCAACTATGAGTTTCAACCAAAATGAATCACCAACCAATGATTGGATCCACCCTACTCAATATATAGATGCTCATGGAACCCTCTAGAACTTGTTAGAACTTTCTTGCATTCAAATCCCTTGTGAATTTGGATATGTTACTTCTTTTGTAAGCCAACTAGTATAACTTCCAAACTTTGAACTAAACTCAAAAATCTACTTTTGCCAATCATCTCAAAACATTCTTTCCAATCAAAATGACCTATAATTTCATCCCATTTGGACATGGTATGAAAAATCTCATTTTTAGGTCACTTTTATTCATTAAATTCACCTTTTAATTGACCAAATTTGGAACCTTGAGCTATGAGCATTTCCAAACTTTCATGATCACTTTTCTAGACTCAAAATGTCATTTGGAGAAAGTTTGATGTTGTGAAGTTTTTCATTTGAAGCTTCCTTGTATGAGTTTCGGGCATAGGCTTGGAATGACCTGTAATTCTCAAATGACCAAAATACCCTTTTCTTGCCAAGGTCATAAGTAGAGTTCCACAAATCATATGAAGGAATACCATACCTTTCTAGAAAGCTAAGACAATGAGGAACAACTATAATGTTGACCAGAAATCCATTTGAAAGCTCCTTGAGGGGTAAACGTTGCTTGGAAGACAAGTAACTTTCACAGACAAAATTTCAGATGCCTCAGATGACCTGTAACTTGCAAGGGCCATAACTTGAGTTCTATAAATCTCCTTGATGTCTTAAACCACTCAAATTAAAGGTCTTGAGATCCTCTACAAGTTTCATGTTGGCCAAGGATCCATTTGAAGCTTTCATTTTGAATTATCTTGCTTGGAAGTTTGACCTAAATCAGGGGATTTTACACAGAAACCCTAATTTAGAAACTCCTCTTCTTCTTGATTTCTCTTGATTCCTCCTTGGCACAACACCACATCCTTATCTACATGTCAAATGATGAACCCCACATCTCTCAAATAGACCTTAATGCCTTTCAATCAATCATTTGACCTAGGGTTGACCTAGATGAAACCCTAGTTGACTGTCTTCAACTGCAACTCTTGCAATCTCATCAATGACTTGTCTCACTTTAAAAATGACCCTCTAGGTCCTCCATGATGTCTATATACCCTCCATGCTCTCAATTCACAGCTCACAACTTCTTTGATGATCTTCAAATACCCTCAAGATAGGAGACAGATCCACTGCTTGGTCCACTAACTTCTTTAGATTTCAATTTCTTTCTGATGACTTGGATAGGCCTGAATTTTAATAAGAACCTCTTGATAGGCTCATAGAGATGAGAATCGTACTTGGTCCCTTGTTGAATGACTTGCTATGCTATGCTATGCAAATGATTAGACTATATACATGACTCCTTATGCAAATACTAATGCAATTGAAACATAAACTAAGTGAAGTAGGTTGAGCAAATTTTAGGGTGCAACAACTGCCCCTATTCAAGCGACTTGGACCCGATTGGGTGAAACGCCCGGAGCCTTCAGACATTCGAGGTACAAGACGGTTGAATACTAAGAACCCGGAAATTTGCCAACCGCAGAAATAAACTGCACCACTGCTTGGGGAACGACATCCACTAACTGAATTTGGTTGCTACGGCAACAACTGATCCGACGTCTGATAATTCTGATTTCAACTTCAACCACCTATGTAACGCCACAGGTACTGAACACTTTTCGCAAAACACCTCCGTCCACAACTGGGCTAACCTTATCAACACAAGAAGAGCGATAAATTCGTCAACACGAATAGAGATTCTGTTGTCACAGGAGTAACCTTGTCCACATCTGGACCCAAATTTCGTCAAACCACGAATACACAAATCTGTCCACGTCAGGACTCAACAACACAGGAATAGAACTTTGTCCATGTTAGGACGCTTGTTTCGTCAACATGAAGAAATCTCATCATAAACTTGTCCACGTCAGGACTCCACCTGCCGTCAACACGGAAAAATCTCGGCGACTTCACTGGGGATGACTCGTCTGCATTTCATCAGCACGAGGGGATCCTATCAACATAGGAATGAATTGTCCACGTCAGGAATAAATCGTCCACGTTAGGAATAAACTTTCCACGTTAGGAATAAACTTTCCACGTTAGGAATAAACTTTTCCACGTTAGGAATAAATCGTCCACGTTAGGAATACATCGTCCACGTTAGGAATAACCTTTTCCACGTTAGGAATAAACTTTCCACGTTAGGAATAAACTTTTCCATGTTAGGAATACATCGTCCACGTTAGGACTCACACCTCGTCTTGATTTTTCCACGTCAGGACCCACATCTTCGACCCGCTGAGGGAATAAAACTTGTCCATGTCAGGACTCACGCTTCGGCAACACGAAGAAAGATAAAATTGTCCACGTCAGGACTCGCGCATCTTGACAACACGAAGAACTATAAACTTGTCGATATGAAGGAACATATCCGCTGGGGATAAATGGTCCACGAAGAGTAATCAATTTTGTCCACGTCAGGACTCCACATTCCATCAATACGGAGAAATCGAATTTGTCCACGTTAGGACTAGCACATCTCGTCAACCCGAGGAAATAAATTTGTCCACGTTAGGACACCCATTTCTCTAGCACGAAGAAATCCCGTCAACATAGGAATAAATTGTCCACGTCAGGACGCATATTTCGTCAACGCGAGGAACTCCCATCAATATAGGCAATAAAATTTTGACGAATCCGGGGAAATACTCCTGTCAACCAGTAAGAAAATACCTTCGTCTGTTCCTATGGGAAGATACTCTGAATACAGTTTTTCTGCTTATCTCCACAGTAACTAACTCCATTGGTCCCAACCCACAAACCTTTTAGCACTGACGTGACAGCGACTTTGAGGCGGACTCTACTGGGGATATTTGGAAACCAAACCACCGGACGCCTGTTCTGATAACCGGCGGCAGCCTCTGATTCATGAAACCCGTTGATGCTGACGTAACAACAAATTTGAAGAAAATGATCCGCTGGGTGGACTAGAGAAACTTCAACAAACAACTCTGGTGGGGAAAACAAGAGAAATTTAGACAAATAACTCTGCTCGGGGACAAAGAGAAACTTAACCTAATAACTCTGTGGGGAATAATGCCAAAACTGGCATTTTCGTTGAATGTCTCAAACCGAGATCTTGAATGTTTGGTAATTCATTTGAGCAAGAGCTCCCTCCACCTGTAAGGTAAATAATACTTGAAACAAACGGTTAGCCAACCCGGTTTATATTTCAAAATGCATATGTTTGACAATGACGCAATGCTCCATTCGACATGGAAATGCTACGCGTTTTTATTTGGTGGATGCAAGTATGACACTATATGCCAATGCAAATGCAGACTCGAACTGCTGGGATACAGAAACCCACTTCAGCAAAATAAATGCTGAAGACAACACTGACTCCACTAGGGGTAACCAGGTGCCACAGAATTATTCCAGCAAAATAAATGCTGGAAGAGTGAAGCCAACTTCGCTGAGGGATAATTGAATGCGCCAATCCTGATTGGACTTCTGCTGGGGAGTGAACGGGTATCACACGGTATTCCGACAAAAATAAATGCCAGGGCACACAGCCAACTCTGCCGGGGAGAGTTTTATTTTTTAATCTTTGAGCGTCACTGGGAGGAAAGACAACACTTACTGGAAAGAGAACTCCACTGGGGACGAAACGACTCTCTTGGGGAAAATCAACTGACTCCGTTGGGGGAGAGTAAATGACCCTACTGGGAAGGGTAGACTGTCTAAGTGCAGCTCACAAGTTGGAAATATTAATCTTCTGAGGCTAAACCACTCTGCTTGAGATGGGGGAATCCTTCTGGGGGACACCACACTGTCTGAATACATCCTACAATCTTAGAATCGCCAAACTCCGCTGAGGGTAAACGATTTTGCTGGAGAGTGTCCTTCGGCTAAGTTGCGACTAGCTGAGAAATTCGATCCTTCTTCATTAAGGAACATTGTTATCTCAGAAGCGTGACCTGCGTGGGGATCGAGTCTTTCGTTACGAACTTCTGGTCCATACTGCAATCTTTTGATCGTCCACTTCATACGGCTACGAACCCTGCAACACCACAAACAAGACAAGACAAGTCTACGCAACCAAATCTATTCAGGTTAGCGTTAGTGACATTATTTTCAGTTAACTCGAAGTTTTAGCAATTATTGGCAAGGGCCAGCGACGTTATACACTTGCTAGTTTCATTAAACCTAGGCGTTTATCATGTACAAAACAGTAAAGAACCAGCATCAGGTACTGAATAACATGTTTTATTGATTGGGCCCCTAAATGGGTAGAGTTTTGTACACGGGATGTAACTCCTGAAAAGAGGAAGCTACGCACAACGAATATACAAGTATGCACAAGAAGCATAAATATAATGACAAATCAAATTTGTACACATGTCGGCAACGGGATGCAGACGAACATCATGAACTGATCCTCCTATGACTCGCCCGACTCTAATGCTTTCCCGGTATCCACACTTCCGAAGAGATTGTATCTGATAATCGACCCCTCAGGTATATTCTCCCGCACCAATGCTCAATACAGTATCAAATTCGGACTGCAGTCATTTGCTTTTCAAATCCCTAACTTTTGCGTGAACCGCCCTTTACGGGTTTTCAGTTCACCGGGATACCCTTTTTTGCCGAAGCCGCCCAGTGTAGGTTTTCAACTTCGCGGGTGTACATTTTTTCAATTTTATCCCTAACTTTTGCCCGAACCTTTCATTCTGTTTTTGGTTCGCCAGGATGCCCCATTTTTGCCCGGACTCTCTTTTTTCTGTCCAGCGGGTCAATTTCAAGCAAAGTATTTTTTAACTGCGTCCGAATTCACAGGCGACGTAAAGTCTTCCCCGTCCATGGTGGACAACAATAAAGCCCCTCCTGAAAAGACTTTTCTGACAACGTATGACCCTTCGTAGTTGGGGGTCCACTTGCCCCTGTGATCTGCCTGCGGCGGGAGAATCCTTTTCAGCACCAGATCGCCCGTCTGAAAGCTCCGAGGATGTATCTTCTTATCATATGCTTTCTTCATTCGGCTCTGGTACAAACGACCGTATGCTAGAGAAGCTAGCCTCTTCTCATCCATCAAACTCAGCTGGTTCAACCTGTCTTTCACCCATTCTGCCTCGTCTAGTTGGACATCTCGTAGTACTCTCAGAGAAGGAATCTCAACTTCCAGTGGTAGCACTGCTTCCATTCCATATACCAACGAGAACGGGGTTGCCCCGGTTGATGTGCGTACCGTCGTACGATAACCGTGCAAAGAAAAAGGTAGCATCTCATGCCAGTCCTTATAGGTCACCACCATCTTCTGGACAATCTTCTTTATATTCTTATTGGCCGCTTCAACAGCGCCATTCATCTTGGGTCGGTAAGGGGAGGAGTTGTGATGCTCGATCTTGAAATTCTGACAGAGCTCCTTCATCATTTTGTTATTCAGGTTTGAACCGTTGTCGGTAATTATCCGTTCGGGGATTCCATATCTGCAAATGATATCTCTCTTGATGAATCTGGCCACCACCTGCTTAGTCACATTCGCATAAGATGCCGCTTCCACCCACTTAGTGAAGTAATCGATTGCTACTAGAATGAACCGGTGTCCGTTAGAAGCCGTCGGCTCGATCTTTCCAATCATATCGATTCCCCACATCGAGAATGGCCATGGCGATGACATCACATTCAGAGGACCCGGAGGCACATGGATCTTATCTGCATATATTTGGCACTTGTGGCACTTCCTCGCAAACTTGAAACAATCAGTTTCCATAGTCAGCCAATAATAACCTGCCCGTAGCAGCTTCCTCGTCATAGCATGCCCACCAGCATGCGTACCAAATGTACCCTCATGTATTTCCTCCATGAGCAGCTTCGCCTCTTTCTCGTCCACACAACGTAGTAGCACCAAGTCGTGATTTCTTCTATATAAGACACCGTTCGGATTCAGGTAGAAATTACCCGCCAATCTCCTGAGAGTTTTCTGATCGTGACTGGATGCCCCAGCCGGATACTCTTTGTTCTTCAGGAAATTAAGGATATCAAAATACCACGGTTTATCATCAGATACTTCGTCAATGGCAAATATGAAGGCAGGTCTGTCAAGCCGAGAGATAACAATTCTGGGAGCCTCGTTCCAGAAGTTGACTTTGTACATGGAAGACAAAGTGGCCAGGGCGTCAGCCATCTGATTTTCTGCTCGCGGTACATGATGCAATTCAACCTTGTCGAAGAAAGGCAGCAATCTTCTCGCGTAATTCATGTACGGTATCAAATTAGGCTGACGTGTCTCCCATTCGTCTTTTATTTGATTCACCACCAGAGCTGAGTCTCCGTATACATCCAGATTTTTGATTCGCAAATCAATGGCTTCTTCAAGCCCCATGATACAAGCTTCGTATTCGGCTTCATTATTGGTAACCGGAAAGGTCAATCGGGCGGTAAACGGGATGTGCGACCCGTGTGGAGTAGTGATGATTGCCCCTATTCCGCTACCGCAGGCGTTTACAGCTCCGTCAAAGATCAACTTCCATTTGGAGCCCAATTCTGGTCCTTCGTCTGGCAACGGTTCTTCACAATCTTTCATCTTTAGGTACATGATATCCTCGTCAGGAAAATCAAACCTCATCGATTGGTAATCCTCAATAGGCTGCCCTGCCAAGTACTCAGATAATACGCTCCCCTTTATAGCCTTCTGTGAGACATACTGGATGTCATATTCGGTCAAAACCATCTGCCAACGGGCAATTCTCCCTGATAATGCCTGCTTTTCGAACACATATTTGATAGGATCCATCTTCGAGATGAGCATGGTTGTATGATTCAGCATGTATTGCCTCAAACGCTTGGCGGCCCAGGCTAGCGCGCAACAAGTTTTTTCGAGCATTGAATATCGAGATTCACATTCTGTAAATTTCTTACTCAAGTAATATATTGCATGCTCTTTTCTTCCTGTCTCGTAGTGTTGACCGAGAACACAACCCATACTTCCCTCAAGAACTGTCAAATACATAATCAAAGGTCTCCCTGCCACTGGGGGTATCAAAATAGGAGGCTCCTGTAAATACTGCTTTATTTTATCGAACGCCCTTTGGCAATTTTCACTCCACGTTACAGCTTGGTCTTTTTTCAATAGCTTGAATAACGGCTCACACGTAGCTGTTAGGTGAGAGATGAACCGAGCGATGTAGTTCAACCTCCCTAAAAACCCGCACACCTCTTTTTCTGTTCTAGGCGTCGGCATCTCTTGTATTGCTTTTATTTTTGCAAGATCGACCTCTATTCCTTTTTCGCTCACGATAAACCCCAGCAGTTTACCCGATCTCACCCCGAAGGTGCACTTGTTAGGGTTCAGTCTCAGCCTGAACTTCCTAAGCCTTTTGAATAACTTCAGCAGATTCGCCAAATGCTCTTCCTCCGTCTGGGATTTGGCAATCATATCATCGACATAAACCTCGATCTCTTTATGCATCATATCATGGAAAAGAGTCGTCATTGCACGCTGATACGTTGCCCCAGCATTCTTTAGTCCGAAGGGCATCACTTTATAACAAAATGTTCCTCAAGGCGTTATGAAAGTAGTCTTCTCCATATCCTCTGGCGCCATTTTAATCTGATTATAGCCCGAGAAGCCATCCATGAAGGAGAATACGGAGAATTGAGCAGTGTTGTCGACTAGCACGTCGATGTGAGGAAGTGGAAAATCGTCTTTCGGGCTCGCTTTATTTAAATCGCGGTAATCTACGCACATTCTCACTTTACCGTCTTTCTTTGGCACTGGTACAATATTAGCGACCCATGATGGATATTTTGTAACAGCTAGGAAACCAGCATCCCACTGCTTTTGAACCTCCTCCTTAATTTTCACTGCCATATCAGGTCTAGTTCTGCGAAGCTTCTGCTTGACCGGCGGACATTCTTCTTTTAACGGCAGGCGGTGCACAACCATATCTGTATCAAGCCCAGGCATGTCTTCATACGACCAAGCGAACACATCACTATACTCTCTGAGCATTTCAACCAGTCTTCGCTTGACGTCGCTCTGCAGCGCAGCTCCTATACGGATGTTCTTTTCAACCCCTTCCGACCTCAGGTTAATAATTTCGATGACCTCCTCATGAGGCAGAATGACTCGTTCTTCTTGCTTTACCAACCAAGACAATTCTTCGGGAACGTTGCCATCTTCAACGATCTCTCCTTCAGCCTGAAATACCGGGTGCTCAAAGTCGAGACGAGTCATGGGCGGTTCAATGATGTCATCTGAAAATGTTATCCTACAAAAGGAATGGTTAAATGCTTCAAAATGCGTATAAAGCGAATAACCACGTTGCCATTTTATTGTAAAACACAAAACAGGAAAAACAGAGATCGCAATATTTGTACATGAAAAAAAAGCCTTTTATTTAATGATTAAACAACGCAATGTTCATAACAGCACAGCCCTAAGCAAATCACGATGCCTCGAGTAAGACACCAGATTGTTCAACAATTAAGAAAACAAAGTATTACTGTTTGTGAGTCACAGGAACAATCTCCTGAATAGACCAATTGCATAATCCTTGTCCTGGCACGCTTGGCTGAATCCAGGCGTCCATGTCGCAGTCACTGTCTCCCTCTTCGGAATCTGAAACAGCGTGGATGGCCTCGTGACACACTTCACTAGCAATGATGGTTATTGGTCCTCTGAAACGGGGTGCCCCCACAGCAGGTGTTGATGACGACGGTTGATATCCTAGCCCAAGTCGGTCCATCTTCACGGGAATATCTAACACCTTGCCCCAGCCCTTTGTCTCACCTGTCTCCACTAGAGCCTGAGCCTCCTTATATGACGAGACGGCTACCTCTGACGCTTTACTCGGCCCGAGACCTTTGTCTTTGATGCGCAACCCTTCAAAGGCTTGACAGGGTGTTTCATGAATCTCGCCGTCGACTTCTACATGCTTGAATGATGACAGATGGCTAACCAATATATCTTCTTCTCCACAAACAGCGACCACACTGTCCCCTACCATGTATTTCAACTTTTGGTGCAAGGTAGATGTGACTGCCCCAGCACCATGGATCCAAGGTCGTCCAAGAAGGCAGCTGTATGCTGGCTGGATGTCCATAATATAAAATTCAGTCGCGAAAACCTCTGGCCCCACCTGTAGAGGTAATGTTATGGATCCAAAGACTGTTCTTCGCGTACCATCGAATGCCCTGACCACCAAGTCACTAGGCGTACATAGGATTCCTCTGACATCTAGTTTCATATCGCTTTCTTGGGCAGCACGTTTAAGGAAGATCCGGTGTCTACCAGTACATGAGACATGACTGAACCTCTACACTCAACTGAGACATGTAACGCCATGTTATGCTCTCTCCCCTTCGGGGTCAAATCAAAGTCTGTAAATCCCAAGCTATGGCCTGCGTTCACATGTGCCAACACCCCCTCTAGCTGATTCACGGAAACATCTTGGGGTACGAAGGAAGTATCCAGAACTTTTAGCAATGCATTTCTGTGAGCTTCAAAACACAATAGCAACGACAGTATGGATATCTTTGACGGCGTCTGTTGAAGGTGCTCAACAATCTTATAATCGCTCTTACGAATCAGGCGCATGAACTCTTCCACATCCTTCGATGCCGTTTCTTTTTCGTTCCCCTGCACCGGGACATTCTCATTCATCTTTCCTTTTCCCTTCGCCAGTCGTTCAGCCTCTACCTCAGGCGATATGAAGATTCTCCCACTTCTTGTCATACCTCTGGTACTGACGACGTTATCTACAACCTCTACTGGCTGTTTACTAACATCAATTTTCACCCCATCACAGTATACTTCCAACCCATAAGTCCAGGGGACTGCCTTAATGCTCTCATAAGGGATTGGTCCTGCCTTGGTGATAGTGATCGGCGGTCGCTTGGCCGGCGCCGTTATGGTTATTGTTTTTCGGGGAATCGTCACAGTAGATACATCACTTTGCTTGTCTGCTAATACTTCTGCAGGTTCCTCAACTGTTGTTCTGTCGAATTGCAATGTGCCTCCATCGATTAAAGTCTGAATTCCCTTCTTCAATTCATCACAACCCCCAGCTTGGGTCAAACACTCTAAACAATACTCGTCGCAACCTGGATACACACCACCTTGCAATAATCTGCTCTTTATCTCACACAACGGTGTCTTTATGTCGTCAACATTCATAATCAAGTTCAAGCTCTCCTCAGTTAAAATGGCGTTTGCACCATGATTGGGCATGGGCTTTTGCACTATATTCGGACCTGCCTGTCCAAAATTGATAGCCTTACTATCCAATAGATCCTGCACCACATGCTTGAACGCGTGGCAACCCTCTACATCGTGGCCAGGAGCCCCGGAGTGGAATTCACAGTGCCTGCTTGCATCGTAACCGTACGGAGGAGTGCCTGTTATTGGCGCTAGAGTTCTCTTTTCCACCAAGTTCAAACCCAATAATGTCTGTAGCAATTCTGCATACGTTGAAGGAGGCTTTTCAAACACCCTCCTTGGTTTGCCCCCCTGGAATTTGCGCTGGGCAGGATGTGTCCCCTGTTGTGGCTGCTGTTGCTGTTGTTGTTGTATTGGTTGTTGCTGAAATGGAATAGTAACACTTGCCACCTGCTGCGGCTGATTGTACTGGTTTCGACCTCTGCCCCGGCCCCGGCCTCGGCCCCCAAACACTGCGCTTGCATCACCTTGACGGCGCCCACCGAAAGCCCTTCTGTTACTGCCAGCTGCAGTGGATTCCTCAGCTTGGAATCTTCCTTGTTTAATGTTGCTTTCAATCTTCTCTCCCATCAGGATTAAGTTTGAGAAACTGCCCAAAGAAGTGTGAAACAACTTGTCATAAAACATACCGGTAAATGTTCCTATGAACATATCATTCATTTCTTTGTCCTCCAAAGGGGGATGAACTCGGGCAGCCATGTCGCGCCATCTCTGCGCATACTCTTTGAAGCTCTCGCCCTTCTTCTGGGACAACCCCTGCAATTGGACCCGGTTGGGTGCCAAGTCACTGTTGTACTTATAGTGAGCCACAAATGCTTCAGCCAGCTGCTTCCACGTCTTTATCTGAGTTGGTTCCAGCCCCATATACCACTCAAGGGAAGGACCAGACAAGCTATCTTGAAAGAAATGCATTAGCATCCTCTCATCGTTTGAATATGCCGACATCCTTCTGTAGTATGACCGCACGTGCACTTTTGGACAGGTATCCCCCTTATATTTGTCGAATGTGGGAGCTTTGAATTTGATTGGCACCCTCAGGCCAGGCACCAAACCCATTGTAGTCATATCTAAGCCGACGGCGCTTTGATTCACGACCCCCTTCATCTGCTCCTCGAGCATCCTGATTCTTTGAGAATCATCCATAGGACCTTCGAAACCTCCACCGGAGAAAGCATCCTCTTGCTGATCTTCTTGCCAATTACCATTCCCAGTTCCGTATCCATCGTACCCGTTGTTACGGCCAAATCTAGTCTGATTCATTGTAGGGCCTCGCCCCCTGTTACCATACCCCGGAGCGACTCCTGCAGGTCCAAAAGCCATTAACCCAGCGCCATTTCCATTTCCGAATCCGCCATAACCCTGATTAGTCATACCATATCCGTCCTGCCCGAAGCCTTGAACGTTGAAGCCGTACTTTCCAGCATGGTCAAACCCCTGGTCATTGAAGCCGAATCCATTATTACCGAAGCCATTACCTCCCATATTATCACCTAGGTTGACATATCCGAGCCCAACGTTGTTGACGACAGTCTCGTTACCAATTCCAACGTTACCATTCCCGGCAGCAGCGCCGTTGTTCACATTGACGGCAGGTATGTTTACCACAGGTGGAGCCACCGGTGTGGGGGTACCATCTCCATGAATAGTGTCGACTCGCACAGAATTGTGGTCTTCATTTCCGTGCCCAGCATTCCTTACCAACAGAGGCTGCACCAAAGCTTGCAAATTCTCCTGGCCTTTCGCAATGGTCTCCATTGTCTGCATGAATAGCGCCAGCTTCTCACGCATGTCCTGCATTTCATTCTGCATCTGATCCATAATTCTTCGGCAGTTGGTACGAGTGGAGTATCGGTGCGGGCGCTGACCTTCAATCCTGAAAAAGACCTGGTACAGTGCAAAAAACGAGATATAGTTCAATAATCACCTGTAATGCAATATGAATGGGAATGCAATGCAATGTGCGTCTGTGCATTAGGGAATATCATTCCCCGATTCTAGTGCAAATGTGTCAGTGCAGTGACAGCGACAGCAATACGAAGTTCGGAGCCGAATCATAGAAAACACCTCATATATCGCAGAGAAATCCATTAAGCCCAGCATACAATATCAATGCGTACAATAAGAAGGCATGACCTCAACCAACAATCCTGGTGATGGCCAGCACTATGCAAATAAAGCATATACATTAATACATGAAATGGTCAAGTACTCCCATAAGCCTGGTACTCTTCTAGTAACTTCTTAGTCTCTGGATGCCTTGGTCGGGTAAGCAGACCCTCAACAAGTAGGTCTCTCCGCTTGAGAACGCGTCGCAAATCACCAGCAGATTCCTCCCATGCCCCTTCTCCGAAGCGATCCTCTAGTTTCCGCTTCTGAGACACAGCTTCTTTCTTGCCTTCGATGGCCTTGTTCAATGCATTCTAGAGACTATATCTGGCCATTACCTCTTCTTCATACTTCTTAGTGCTAGCCTTCAACTGCTCTTCGAGTTCAGAAATTTGCTGCTTCAATTTGTCTTCCCTCTTTTTGTTGTTGGTTAGCGTAGCATTCCACGTCTTGTTACAAGAAGAGATTTCCCGGTGGGCGGCATCGAGTGCTTTCTTTTTGGACTCCAACATGTCATGGGAGCTTCTGAATTCTTTCCCCAAGCGCTCACGCTTCTTCTTCTCTTCAGTCAATTCAGCACCTAGCCTGTTTACTAACTCGATCTGCTGTTGGAAAGCATGCACAACCTTGTTCTTCTCACTACGCATCTGAGCCAGTTCCTGTTCCAACCCTTCATTGATCTTCATCAAAGCTTCTTTTTCTCTCACAACTCGCTTGTAGACCTCCATAGCAACAGTGGTTGGTTCTTCCTCAGGAATATGAACAGGGACTGGTGCAGCTGGAAATGGCATCAGTAACTGCCTTGCTCTCTCTTGGATCCAAACTTTGTAGGGTGCATAAGCCTGACAATCATTCTTCCCCAACAGTGGTTTCCCTCTTCTGTTGATACGCATCCATGCGTGCTGAAGCTTGGCTAGTAATTCTCCATTCAAATCACCGGTGAAGTACAGAGATTCCTGTACTTCCTCCTCCTGAGGTGGGTTCTTCAACGCATATCCAAACTGGCGAACAAACAGAGATGGGTTGTAATTGATGCACCCTTTTCTTCCTATCAAAGGAACATTAGGATACCCAGAACAACTGAAAATGAGCTCAGACCCCAACAAGTCTCGGTCAAACCACTCAATGTCTTCAGAAGATAGTCTCATCAAGCGCTCTGGCCAGTCAGCTGTAGTTGCACTATCTACAAAAGGTCCCTTCAGGGGGAGATGGCTCTTAAACCACATATACAACAAAGGCACACAACAAGAGACGTTATTGCCTCTCCTGTTCTCATTTCTGTAGTGCATCGAATGGTAGAAGTCCCCGATCAATGTGGGTACAGGGTTGCCAGCAGCAAACAAATGAAATGCATCCATGTCCACGAAATTCGGGAAATTGGGGAACAACACTATCCCATAAATGCATAGAGCCAAAACAGCGTTAAAGACTACCCAACATCCATTCTTGGCGTATTCTTGAGCCTTACCAATCAGAAACTGGAGAGAGAAACCTGGAACCCCGCGCCAAGAAGTCATCAACAGCTCAGAAGCATTCATGTGCAAGGCCTTAGCCAAGTCCTCCAACTTGGGCTCAGCGGCAGAGTGAATAAAAGGAACTTTATTTTGTACTGGCAGCTCAGTAAACTCTACATACTCTTCCATGGTAGGCCCCAAAATAAAGTCAGCGAATGTGAAGCATCTCAAAGCAGGGTCATAGAATTGCATTAGTGTATACAGCCCACTCAGTTCATCATCAGTTGATTTGCGAACCAATCTCAACAGCCGTCCGTAACTCTGCCTGAAGCTTCTACGGACATCCTCATCAGCAAGAGAAATCAGACCCAGGAGGGGAGTAATATCAGGGATAGGTAACTTGTAGGCAACTGTCATCCTCAAACCAGCCATGATCAATACTCAGAAGTCCGGACACTAGAACCAGGGAATATGCAAATGCACCTGCAGCGCAGACACACGTTAATGGGATGCAATGATAATGGTTATGCAAACAATGCAATGCAAGTAACATGCAACAGGGACCAAATGCCATAGCTGAGAAGCCTGAACCATATCAAAAGTCTCAGATAGACCCTCCAGAATTCCTCAAACCCTGGTCTCAGATAGACCCAATACAAAGCTCCAACACTGGTCTCTGATAGACCCTATAACATAACTCTGACTGGTCTCTGACAGACCCCGTATCATAACTCCAACTGGTCTCTAACAGACCCCATAACTATCCATAAATACCCAGGATCTCAGATCAAGAGACAAACCGGTATCTGAAGGTCTAGTTACCTGCATGCCCCAACCCCTCTCACAGGTAGGTGTCCTAGTAACTGACAATGGTATGGCATCCTATGTGGTCGTCGGCGTCACAGACTCTCAGGGTTGATGATACGATTCCCAGAAGGAGTGACATCATCAAATCCTGAAGAGGCCTCACTTAGCCAACTTCCAAATGATCGGTTCCTAGAGTCGACAATCCAACTAACCAGCAACCCGAGCCACCCAAAGGGCAAGACAGGAGGCCAACCAGAAGAACCTCGTCTGAGTGTGGATTTCGCGGGACACTAGGACATGCAAAGCACGTGCGCGCCCACTAATTTCCACTCTAATTCTAGGTGCACTCAAGCCCAGGTCCGACTTATCTCTCAATCATAGAATCACCCGTCACAACCCCAAAACACCGCAATAATAACAATAATAAGGCTGAAAGTAAATGACAGAAAAAATAAATCCATATAAAATCCTCGACGGGAAAACAAGCGCTAGGATTGACTCGCTTAAGGGACGTTGGATCCCAAATGCATAAGGAACTATCGCAGTCCTTAGCAGCCAGGGGACGTTGGATCCCCAGCAGAGTCGCCAGCTGTCGCTACTGCGAAAATCGGCGCCGGCTGAACAGAAGAGTCGCCACCGTGCGTTATTTATCCCAAAGAGGGGAAAGGAAACGCTCGAGGTAAACCTACCGCAAAACAGGGAAAGGAATGGTCATCGCAACCAAAACCTGGATTCGGGAGTCGGTTACGCAAGGGGAAGGTATTAGCACCCCTCACGTCCGTCGTACTCGACGGGATCCACGCTTGTTTTCGGGTATGGATTGTTATTCTCTCTTCTCTATAGGTTTGGGGTTAAAAGAAAATAAACTGACTCGGCAAAGTATCGCACTTTATGCCTACGTATTCCCGTCTGGAACGAGAAATCAGAGTCAACGTAGTTCGCCTACCTACGGGAAAGGAGGGGAAGGTTGCTCGCTAGGATATCGCATCCTATGCCTACGTACTTTCATACAGCATGAAAGATCAGAGCAAACGTAGTTCAGGCCACGTATGACACAAGTCTGTCTTGATTGTTTTTATTCCTTCTGAAAGAAAGGGTTTTTTCTGATTATCGGTCCAAGCGGACAAAAATGACGTTTTGATGAGTTCACATTCTTTTACGAAAGAAGCGTCTTTTATTGTGTTTGAAATATTTATTGTGTTTTTCTGTGTGTTTTGAGAAAGAAGAGACAGAACTCTAACCTACGGTTGAAAAGGGAATCAAACTAACTTAGTGTTATCATGCATGGGTTAAAATCTAATGTCTATCATGCTCCTCTCTTGCACAGAGAGAAACAGAGATCCTAAGGGATAAACGGAAACAGAAACAATAGCATATATACAATAAAGCAGTAAAATGCATGGATGCAGCAATACAAGCTAGGCAAGGGAGTCCCACTCAACCTCGAACCTAGAAAACAACAGGCAAAAGTGAACAGAATTCACTTTCAACCTAACAGGTTAAACAGCAAACAATACAGTCAGGGAAATTCAAACAATACATCAAGAATTATAAACAGCAAAAATAAACAGCAACAGCAGTCTTCATCAATATCTGTCTTCAAGTCATCTTCAAACACCTACAAGCTTCAAGCAAGCATCAGTCTTCATCTTCACAGCCTCCAAGCAAGGTCTTTATCATCAGTCTTCAGGGCTTTTCTTCAAGTCTCATTCTCCCAGATGAGAAACAGTCAAAAGAATGAACTGGGGTGTTAAGCAATTAGTTGACCACCAAAGGTGGCAGACAGACTGCTAACAACACATATAATGTTTCTCTCAAGAGTTCTATCTCTTAGACACTATCACCAAGCCTTCCAAAGGAAGGGGTGAATGTCTTAGAGAGACTCTGCATCATAGAGAGGGATGGAAGCAACCAAGACCTTCCATGTTTGTGAATCAAGTTTTCTACTCTAGAGCTCTGCCTAACTCCTAGATCCTATAACCTTCAACAGCTGCCAGCAAGATGCTCTTCACCAACTCTGGAAATTGGTCTTCATTCTCTTAATCTTCAATGGGCTTCATTGGCACAGTCTTCAGCTCAAACACCAAACCCCAAGCAGGCCCAATACCCCACACAGTCAAATAATAACCCTAGAGAGGGCACACCACACAATCAAGCAAATACAGGAATATACTAGTAGTAATAGTAGAATAGGGGAAGCCTAATATTTTCTAAGGGATCTATTCTTTACCCATAATACCCCTATAGTCCCCATACCCCAGAATTCAAACTACAACTCCTAAAAGAAATGATTTATTTCACCTATGTTATATCTAAACCCTAGTTTTGATTCTCCTAATCACACCTAAACAAACCATCTAAAATTTAGTCCTAAAATCATGAATTAAATCTCATATGAAAATTAAAGTCCTAAGTGAAGTACTCTAAAAAGAATGGGTCCAAAATATAAAAGGATCTGGCTAAACTAAAATCAACAAGATCAAGCATTACACTAAACATCATTTAAAACCTATTTAAAAGAAAAATATACTAAAAATGCAAGAATAAAATAAAATGATAATTTTATTATATGACAATTTTCTTAACAGAAATATAAAAAAGATGCAAAAACAACCACTTAAAAATATGGAATTTTCAATTTGTCATGATTTTTCAAAGAATTAAGAAAAATGAATGAAATTAAAATGATTTGAAATTGGTTAGGGGTGCAATTAGTGACTATTTGCGTTGAAAAATGAATGATGGGCCCAAAATGGGGGTGCGCATAGCAAGGCGCATCTGGGCCCAGTTAATCAGAAAACTCAAAAGAAAATAAAAAAAAAAAGAAAACGGTGCAGATAGTAAATATATTAGTTCAATTGGTTTGGGCCTTGGTGAATGGTGGTGTGAAAAGCAATTGGTTAGGCCCAGTCTGAAGACATAAGTGAAACGGTGTGTTTCACGTTTCAGTCTTCCCTCTCTTTCTCAACTTCAAATCCTGGCCATTGGATGCGTTTTTCAGTCAACTCAGAAGACTTCATCCAACGCTCACCATGTTTCTTCTCCAACGAGCTAGGGTTTCACCATTAATGAACCATGCATGAAGCTTCATGAACCAGACTTCAACACCTTCATACAACCTCGTTTCTCCATGAAATTTAGATCCGTAAAAAGCAAACTTGCTCGAATTCTCATGTTGAACAACAATACATCATTAATTCTCACTAACACTCTCTAGAAAGCCAAACCCGATAGCTCTACATCCATGGATGCTCAAACTTCCAACTTCTCCTTTCTCTAATTTCTTGGCATCAACACAACCACCAAACATCACTGACCATTCTAAACTAATCCACATGAATTAACACTCTATATCCTCTTAGTTCTAGGTCAAAACAGTTTTGGTGCTCATGTAACAACCTCCATGAAGTGCTCTTAAACTCACCAGAATTATTCATCTACCTATTCCTAACAATTCTAACCTAAAGATTCTCTATCATGCTATCTATTTCTAACCAATTAGATAGAAAAACTAACCTGGTGTAATCTTGAAAACAGATGGAGAAATCCTTGGATTCACAACTAGCAAGGCTTAGGACTTGATCAATGGACTTGGATCTTGGTTCTGTATGCACTTGTTCTTGCTTAAACACCTTGGATTGCCATAACCACTTCTTTTTGCAATTTGGATGATACACTTGGTAGCACACGAATTCTGCTTCAATTCAACCAGATCTTGATGGAAACTTGCTCTATGATGAATGTAGATGATGATAGAATCAAGAATTTTGGAGAATGATGAAGATTTGATAGAGTTTGGAATGAATTTGCAAAATTGAGGAATGTGATGCAACTATGAGTTTCAACCAAAATGAATCACCAACCAATGATTGGATCCACCCTACTCAATATATAGATGCTCATGGAACCCTCTAGAACTTGTTAGAACTTTCTTGCATTCAAATCCCTTGTGAAGTTGGATATGTTACTTCTTTTGTAAGCCAACTAGTATAACTTCCAAACTTTGAACTAAACTCAAAAATCTAATTTTTCCAATCATCTCAAAACATTATTTCCAATCAAAATGACCTATAATTTCATCCCATTTGGACATGGTATGAAAAATCTCATTTTTAGGTCACTTTTATTCATTAAATTCACCTTTTAATTGACCAAATTTGGAACCTTGAGCTATGAGCATTTCCAAACTTTCATAATCACTTTTCTAGACTCAAAATGTCATTTGGAGCAAGTTTTATGTTGTGAAGTTTTTCATTTGAAGCTTCCTTGTATGAGTTTCGGGCATAGGCTTAGAATGACCTGTAATTCTCAAATGACCAAAATACCCTTTTCTTGCCAAGGTCATACGTAGAGTTCCACAAATCATATGAAGGCATACCATACCTTTCTAGAAAGCTAAGACAATGAGGAACAACTCTCATGTTGACCAGAAATCCATTTGAAAGCTCCTTGAGGGGTAAACGTTGCTTGGAAGACAAGTAACTTTCACAGACAAAATTTCAGAGGCCTCAGATGACCTGTAACTTGCAAGGACCATAACTTGAGTTCTATAAATCTCCTTGATGTCTTCCACCACTAAAATTAAAGGTATTGAGATCCTATACAAGTTTCATGTTGGCCAAGGATCCATTTGAAGCTTGCATTTTGAATTATCTTGCTTGGAAGTTTGACCTAAATCAGGGGATTTTACACAGAAACCCTAATTTAGAAACTCCTCTTCTTCTTGATTTCTCTTGATTCCTCCTTGGAACAACACCACATACTTATCTACATGTCAAATGATGAACCCCAAATCTCTCAAATAGACCTTAATGCCTTTCAATCAATCATTTGACCTAAGGTTGACCTAGGGTTGACCCAGATGGAACCCTAGTTGACTGTCTTCAACTGCAACTCTTGCAATCTCATCAATGACTTGTCTCACTTTCAAAATGACCCTCTAGGTCCTCCATGATGTCTATATACCCTCCATGCTCTCAATTCACAGCTCACAACTTCTTTGATGATCTTCAAATACCCTCAAGATAGGAGACAGATCCACTGCTTGGTCCACTAACTTCTTTAGATTTCAATTTCTTTCTGATGACTTGGATAGGCCTGAATTTTAATAAGAACCTCTTGATAGGCTCATAGAGATGAGAATAGTACTTGGTCCCTTGTTTAATGACTTGCTATGCTATGCTATGCAAATGATTAGACTATATACATGACTCCTTATGCAAATACTAATGCAATTGAAACATAAACTAAGTGAAGTAGGTTGAGCAAATTTTAGGGTGCAACACTCGGTTCATATCTCACCTAACTGCGACATGCGAGCCGTTGTTCAAGTTGTTGAAAAAGGATCAGGTGTTGACCTGGAATGAAAATTGTCAAAAGGCGTTCGACAAGATAAAAGAATACTTGCAGGAACCTCCTGCTTTGATACCCCTAGTGGCCAGGAGACCTTTGATTATGTATTTGACGGTTCTTGAGGAAAGTATGGGTTGTGTTCTCGGTTAACACGACGAGACCAGACGTAAAGAGCATGCGATCTACTATTTGAGTAAGAAGTTCACAGACTGTGAGTCCAGATACTCAATGCTCGAGAAGACGTGTTGCGCGCTAGCCTGGGCCGCCAAATGTTTGAGGCAATACATGCTGAATCATACAACCCTGCGAATTTCAAAGATGGATCCAATCAAATACGTGTTTGAGAAGCAAGCACTCTCCGGAAGAATTTCCCGATGGCAGATGGTGTTAACAGAATACGATATCCAATATGTCTCGCAAAAGGCCATTAAAGGTAGCGTTCTGTCAGAGTACCTTGTGGAACAACCTGTTGAGGACTACCAATCGATGAGGTTTGATTTTCCTGACGAGGATATCATGTACCTGAAAATGACAGATTGTGAAGAGCTGTTGCCGGACGAAGGACCAGAGTTGGGTTCCAAATGGCAGTTAATATTTGACGGAGCTGTGAATTCTTATGGTAGCGGAATAGGCGCAATCATCACCACTCCTCAGGGGTCGCACATCCCCTTTACTGCCCGATTGACTTTTCCTGTTACCAATAATGAGGCTGAATATGAGGCTTGCATCATGGGTCTGGAAGAAGCTATTGATTTGCGAATCAAACATCTGGATGTATACGGAGACTCAGCTCTAATGGTGAATCAGATTAAGGGAGAATGGGAGATACGTCAGCCCAATTTGATACCATACATGAACTATGCAAGGAGATTGTTGCCTTTCTTTGACAAGGTGGAATTACATCACGTGCCAAGAGCAGAAAATCAAATGGCTGACGCCCTGGCGACATTGTCTTCAATGTATAAAGTTAACTTCTGGAACGAGGCTCCCCGGATTATTATCTCTCGGCTTGATAGGCCTGCGTTCATATTTGCCATTGACGAGGCTCCCGATGGGAAACCCTGGTACTTTGACATCCAGAATTTCCTGAAGAACAAGGAGTATCCGGCTGGGGCATCCAGTCGAGATCAGAAGACTCTCAGGAGATTGGCTGGCAATTTCTATCTGAATCCTGACGGTGTCCTGTATAAAAGAAACCACGACTTGGTGTTGCTGTGCTGTGTAGATGAGAAAGAGGCGAAGTTGCTCATGGAAGAGATACATGAGGGTACATTTGAGACACATGCTGGCGGGCATGCTATGACAAGAAAACCGTTGCGGGCAGGTTATTATTGGCTGACTATGGAAACAGATTGTTTCAAGTTTGCAAAGAGGTGTCATAAATGCCAGATTTATGCGGACAAAATCCATGTGCCTCCGAGCCCTCTGAATGTGATGTCATCACTGTGGCCTTTCTCGATGTGGGGGATTGATATGATCGGCAAGATCAAGCCCACGGTATCAAACGGACACCGGTTCATTTTGGTGGCAATCGATTACTTCACCAAGTGGGTGGAAGCAGCATCATATGCCAATGTGACCAAACAAGTGGTGGCCAGATTTATCAAACGAGATATTATCTGCAGATATGGAATTCCTGAGCGGATTATCACCGACAATGCTTCAAATTTGAATAACAAAATGATGAAAGAGTTGTGTCAGAATTTTAAGATTGAGCACCACAACTCTTCTCCTTACCGGCCCAAGATGAATGGCGCTGTCGAAGTGGCCAATAAGAACATAACGAAGATTGTTCAGAAGATGGTTGTGACGTATAAGGACTGGCACGAGATGCTACCTTTCGCTTTGCACGGTTACCGCACGACGGTACGCACATCAATCGGGGCAACCCCTTTCTCATTGGTATACGGAATGGAGGCGGTGTTACCGTTGGAGGTCGAGATTCCTTCCTTGAGGGTTTTACGTGATGTCCAACTTGACGAGGCAGAATGGGTTAAAGATAAACTGAATCAGCTCAGTTTAATGGATGAGAAGAGACTGGCTTCTTTAGCCTACGGTCGGTTATATCAGAGTCGGATGAAGAAAGCTTACGACAAGAAGGTATGCCCTCGAAGCTTTCAGACGGGCGATCTTGTTTTGAAAAAGATTCTCCCACCACAAACAGATCACAGGGGCAAGTGGACTCCCAATTACGAAGGTCCCTTCGTGGTCCGAAAAGTCTTCTCTGGAGGAGCCTTGTTACTATCCACCATGGATGGTGAAGACTTTACGTCTCCTGTGAATTCGGACGCAGTTAAAAAATACTTTGCTTGAAAGTGACCCGCTGGACAGTAAAAAGAGAGTCCAGGCAAAAATGGGGCATCCCGGCGAACCATAAAAAATGAATAAAAGGTTCGGGCAAAAGTTAGGGATAAAATTGAAAAAAATGTACACCCGCGAAGTCGAAAACCCAAAAAAGGCGACTTCGGCAAAAAAGGGTATCCCGGTGAATTGAAAACCCGCAAAGGGTGGTTCACGCAAAAGTTAGGGATTGAAAAAGCAAATGACGGTGGTCCGGATTTGATACAGCATTGCTTAGTGGGTTGGGAGTACCTGGGGGCTGTCTGTCCAAGAACAATCTCTTCCAAAGATCGAGTACCGGGAAAGCGTAGAGTCAGGCGAGTCATAGGAGGATCAGCCCATGGTGTTTGTCTGTACCACGTTGCCAACATGTATACAAATATTGTTTTGTATTTTGTGCATATATTTATGTGTGGTTGTGCGTAACTTCCTCTTTTCAGGAGTTGCATCCAGTGTACAAAACTTTGCCTATTCAGAGGCCCATTATCAATAAAACATGTTATTCAGTATTTGATGTTTGTTCTTTACTGTTTTGTTTGTGAAACACGCCAATGTTTTTGATAAACTGGAACTTGCATAATCTCGATGGCCCTTGCCAATAATTGCTAAAACTTCGAATTGACTGAAGTAAGGTCACAGACGCTAACCTAGATAGATTCTGTTGTATAGGCCTGTTTTGTCTCGTTTGTGTTTTGCAGGGTTCTTACCTTCGGAGCAAACAGTCCAGAATTGTATTCCCCAGCCAAGGTCGCTTGACGTAAGACCTGACTCCAGTTGATGTCATTTCCTCAGCCAGTTGTAGCTTATCCCCAGAAAGTTGAAATGACATTTATCCCTTCCCGAAGGAGGGAATTATTTTCCTCAGGAGAGTGTCCTCATGGAAAGCCGTCCATAGGATTAATCCCAGCAAGTCAAAATCAACGTCCCCTGCAGAGGTTGCGCTCCTCAGCAAATCGAAGATGTGCATGTTCAATCTCCAGCATGGGAGATTCCCGCAATAGTTAACCAAGTTGTTGGTTCAGAAGGGTTATATCCGAAGGACGGTTTCCCGTCTCCCACAGGTTATCATACCATCGACAGGATGTTGATCCTCAGCAGAGTCCGTAACTCTAAATGTGTAAATGGTGCCCAGACAGTGGGTTTTTGCCCAGAAGTGTCGCTTTTTTCCCCATATGAGTTGGTTCACCAGCAGGGTGGTTTGTTCTTTCCTCCCAGTAGAAATTGGTGTTTAATCTCTCCCCGGCAGAGATGGTTGTGTTTCTGGCATTTATTTCGCCAGGATATTTTGTGATACTTGTTATCCCCAGCGGAGTTGGCTTTACCCTCAGCATTCAGGTTGTTGAGACACCATTGTCAGAGTGGCCCCGGCAGCTTGAGCCTGCATTTGCATTTGCATATATCGTCATATTTGCATCTACTCAAACGCGTAGCATTTCCGTGCCGTACGGAGCATTACGCCATTTTCAAACATACGCATGTTGAAACATAAATCAGGTTGGTTAACCTTTTGCTTTCAGATGTGTCTTCTCAGCAGGAGTATGGAGTTCTCGCTCGGATATATGACCAGACATTTGAGGTCTTGCCATGAGATGTGTGATGATACGGTTCATCTTACTATTTTCCCGACAGAGTTAATTGGTTAAGTTTCTCTTCATCCCCGAGCAGAGTTATTTGCTTAAAACTTCTCTTGTTTTCCCCGCCAGAGTTGCTTGTTAAAGTTCCTCTTATCCGGCCAGCGGATTATTTTCTTCAAATTTGTTGTTACGTCAGCATCAAAGGGTTTCATGAATCAAAATCTCAGAAGCTGCCGCTGGTTATCGAAACAGGCGTCCGACAGTTTGATTTCCAAGTATCCCCAGTAGGGTCCGCCTCAAAGTCGCTGTCACGTCAGTGCTAAAAGATTTGTGGTTTGGGATCAATGGAGTTAGCTACTGCAGGGATAAGTAGAGAAACTGTATTCAGAGTATCTTCCTGTATGGATAAACGGAGGTATTTTCCTACTGGTTGGCATAAGTATTTCCCCGGAAATCACCAGAATTTTATTGCCTATGCTGATAGGAGTTCCTCGTGTTGGCGAAGTATGAGTCCTAACGTGGACAAATTTATTTCCTCGAAGTGTGGTCCTGACGTGGACAAATTTGTTTTCTCCGTGCTGACGGAATGTGAAGTCCTGACGTGGACAAATTTGATTACTCTTCGTGTTGACGAAATGGTGTCCTGACGTGGACCATGTATCCCCAGTAGATATCTTCCTTCATATCGGCGAAATGTGTGTCCTGACGTGGACAAGTTTATAGTTCTTCGTGTTGACAAGATGCACGTGTCCTGACGTGGACAAATACATCTTTCTTCGTGTTGGCGAAGCGTGAGTCCTGACGTGGACAGGTTTTATTTCCTCAGCGGGTCGAAGATGCGCAGGTCCTGATGTGGACGAATTTACCTTTCTTCGAGTTGACGCAACGGTGTCCTGACGTGGACGATTTTACTCCTATGCTGATAGGATTTTCTTGTGCTGACGAGATGTGAGTCCTAACGTGGACAATGTATTCCTAACGGGGAAAGGTTATTCCTAACGGGGAAAGGTTATTCCTAATGGGGAAAGGTTATTCCTAACGGGGAAAGGTTATTCCTAACAGGGAAAGGTTATTCCTAAACGTGGAAAGTGTTATTCCTAACGGGGACAGGTTACTCCTAACGTGGACATTTTATTCCTAACATGGACAAGTTCATTCCTATGTTGATAGGATCTCCTCGCGCTGATGAAATACAGACGAGTCATCCCCCAGCGAAGCCGCCGGGATCTTTCCGTGTTGACGGCGGGTGGAGTCCTGACGCGGACAAGTTTATGATGAGATTTCTCCGTGTTGATGAAACAAGCGTCCTAACATGGAAAAAGTTCTATTCCTGTGTTGTTGAGTTTTCTTCGGGTTGATGGGATGTGAGTCCTGACATGGACAGATTTGTGTTTATTCATGATTTGACGAAATTTGGGGTCCAGATGTAGACAAGGTTACTCTTGTGACGATAGAATCTCTATTCGTGTTGATGAACTTGTTTCTCTTCTTGCGTTAGCAAGGTTGGTCCAGTTGTGGACGGAGGTGTTTTGCAAATATTTGTTCAGTACCTGTGGCGTTACATAGGTGGTTGAAGTTGAAATCAGAATTGTTATCAGACGTTGGATCGGTTGTTGCCGTGACAACCAGATTTAGTTGGTGGATGTCGGTCCCCAAGCAGTGTGCAGTTTATTTCTGCGGTTGGCAAATTTCCGGGTTTCTTGGTATTCAACCGTCTCGTACCTCGATTGTTTGAAGGTCGTTCGCTATTCACCCAGTCGGGTCCAAGCCGTTTGAATAGGGGCAGCTGTTGCACCCCAAAATTTGCTCAACCTTTTCTTGCTTGATTTATGTTCATTGCATTTCACTTGCATAGTTACATCATGTACATAGTTAAATCATTGGCATATCATTTGCATAGCATGCATCCAACAAGGGATCAAGGTGTCTATCAAGAGAAGAGCCTAGCAAGGTGTGGTATCTAAAATGAGAAGTCATCCAAGCCATCAAGAAATGAGTTGAAGTCTTGAGAAGTTTGAGTGCCTGCACGTGGGTTTTGCTCCTATCCGAGGAATATTGAGAATCATCAGTGGGATGAGAAGCATGGAATGTGAATGTGAGGTGTGTATGGATTTCATAGGATGCCTGGAGGGCCTTATTGAAGCTGAGGCAAGTCATTGATTCAAGTATGAGAGCCACAGTTGAGGTGCAGTCAACTAGGATTTCATCTGGGTCAACCCTAATTTAATTGAGCAATTGGAGAGTATCAAAGCCTACCTTGAAGTCAGGGGATTCATGGATTGATGTGTTGATATATGTGTGGTGTTGTGCCAAGGTTAAGCAAAGAAAGATCAAGAATGTGGGAAGTTGCTAAATTAGGGTTTCAGTGTAAAATCCCCTGTTTAGTGCCTAACTTCAAAGCCACATAAGTAAAAATACAAGTTTCAAATGGATCTTTGGCCAACATGAAACTTGTAGAGCTTCTCAATAACTTTAATTTTAGTACTAGAAGTCTTCAAGAAGATTTTTAGAACTCAAGTTATGGTCTTTGCAAATTACAGGTCACCAGAGGACACTGAAATTCATTTGTGAAAGTCACTTGACTTCCAAGCAACTTTTTGCCTTCAAGGAATTTTTAAATGGATTCTTGGCCAACACGAGAGTTATAGATCTTGATCTTAGCTTTCCATAGAGTACTAGAAGTCCTCAAGGGGATGTATGGAACTCAAGTTATGATCTTGGCAATCCAGGGGTATTTTGGGCATTTGTGATTATAGGTCATTTTCAAGCATGTGCTAAAACCTCCATCTTCCACTCCTCAAATGGAAAATTGTTCAACTAGAAAGTTGCTCAAAATAGGGTTTTAACCTTGACCATGCATCAAGGAGGGTTTGAATTGGCTTGTAGGAGAAGGTGGTTTGAAATGGTTTTTTAATGAAGAATTTAAAGTCATTTAAAAAGGCAAAAAATGCAATTTCATGATTTATGGTCAAAACAAGTCATGTGGCATATCATTTTGATCAGAAAAGGCATTCTAAAGATGATGGTATTATTGCTTTTGGCATTTGAGGTCATTTTCCAAGACTTGCATTTGGTGACTTATGTTTGAAGCAACATATCCAATGCCACTTCTTTGGATCAGCAACAATGCAAATACACATCTCATTCACTTCTAATTGTCATCTGGTGAGAAATTCAAGCAAGAGCAAGCTACTGAACTGAGCAAAATGCAGAATGCATAACATGAGAAATTCAAGTGCAAGAGATTTTCAAAATCTCATCTAAGTTGTTACAGAAACTTCTGGATCCTTCTAACATGTTCTATATATACATATCAACTGGTTCAGAGTGTTGGTTGACCACGAATTGAGGAGAATCGAGAGATAGCAAAGTGAAAGTTCATCATTGCATCAAGAATCGGTTTCAAGGATTGGAGTGATTTCAAGCCAAACTATTGCATACAGAAGCTTCAGGGTGATTGTTTGAAGGAATCTGGAAAGAATTGGAGCTTGATTCGAAGCAAAGACCACTCTGTTCATCCATTTTTTACAGGTGTGCAATTTTCAACTTGTAGCTTAGAATAGAGGGAATTGGCTAGGAATTGATGTGTGGATAGATTGTAGATGATGCTAGGTTGGATTCTGGTAGGAAAGAATGATGTTTAGAGACAAAACTTAAGGCATTGCAAATTCTGTTGGAGCTTGGTTCTCACGATTCTTGGAGAATTAATGGTGATTGAATGGTGAGAATTAATTAGTGAGACATGTAGTTCATGCTGGGGTCTTTAGATTCAAGAATCGTGACAATGGAAGTTTGATGATTTTCTGAACTTGCTATCGGTTTTGGAGTTGTGATGTGAATCAATAAAAATGGAAGTCGTATTCATGATCAGTGGAGAAAAACGAGCAAGATTGAGTGTTTATGTTTAGAATTTGTTGAGCTTTTGTGATATTGGCAATTGGGGACGACGGTGGCGCAAACTCAGGCCACCGTCCTGTACATTTCCCTCCCAAGCTTGAAATTGAAGAAGACGACACATTGTCCCTTGGATCAGAGAATTGACCTTGACCGAGACTGGAACCAACGGCCATGATGAACTCTCACGTTCCGAAGAGATGAGTTTCATTAGGAAACTCAACGTTTCATTAAAACCTTTGGGTGGGCTTAACCATTTTTGCTGCTACTAGCACCCTCCTTCAGGCCCAAGACAAGATTCAGACGTGATGTTATTGCTATTCAGCACAATGTTTTCCCAATTTCCATCCTATTTTCCTGATTTATTTTTCTAGTTGGATGGGTTTAACTCTTATTTGCTAACCACACACTGCATTGAGGCCCACAAGCGAAATACACTAGCTTCGCTTACTATTTGCCACAGAGTTTTTCTTTTTTTTTCATTCATTTTCCTGATTCATTTTAATGCTGGGTAGGCCTGGTTACGTGCTTGATACTTACACCCCCTATTGGGCCCAGCCTGGTGATATAACTAGATAGTATTGCTATTCAACACACGCTTTTGTCCATTTTCTTTATTTTCTTTTATTTTTCATGCTTGCATATTGTTTAGAAATAAATCCATATTAAATAGGAAAATAATCCTTTTTAGGTGAGGTTTTTTTCCCCTGAACTCTATAGGAGTTGTAGAATTTAATAGGACAAAAAAATATTAAACTCATGCATTTTTTTTTAGTTGTATTGTTGAATATAGTTGATATGTCTCCTTTCTGATTTTAGTATGAGAAATTGGTGAGGAATTTTTGAGTGATTCTTTTTGGGTTGTGTAGATTAGAGAAACAAGTACCCTTAGAATTTTTATCATACTTTTGTGAATTTTTTTAGGCCAGTTTGAGTGGTGAACATTATAGGTGTTAGATTTAGGGTTTCAATACAACTATCTTTAGTTTAGAGCATAGTTTGAGGACTTAGTGATTGATTTAGGTTCTGGGATTTATATGGGATAATGGGTATAGGTTTAGGTTCCCTTAGAAATTTAATTAGGATTTTATGATTCAGTTTAGCATTTTATTTGGATTTTACAACTTGTGTGTTGTTTGTGGATTGCTCCCTTGAGTGTTTGGCTTGTTCAATTTGGTTGGCCATTTTGCTTTGGCTTTTGGTTTGGATTCTTCTTGGTGGAGCTGCTGGAAGAATTGAAGATGCCTTGGAGAGCTTGAAGGGGCTTGGATGTGAAGATTCTCTCATCTTGTGGATGCTTGTCAGGAGCTTAGGGAAACCAGGGTTTTAGGAAGAGCATTAGACTGGTTTTGCTTCTTTATTCAAACATGGAGTATCTTGTCCATCTCCATTCTATCCAATGACATAAAGTCCTCCTTGGGAAGCTCCATCTCTCCTTAGGAGGGATGAGTGGTATGCCCAAGTGAGTAGAACTTTGAGGATGCCAGTCTCTCATAATGTTAAGTTCTCAGTGACTTCCCTTGGTTGTCATTGAGCTTCTTAACATTCCAACTTGATCTTGTTGAATGATTCTCCCTTGGCGGTGCTTGTTGAAGTTTGGTAAAGGGAAAAGATGAAGTAGCTTGTTGAAGCTAGGGTTTTGTTTGCTTGTTGAAGCTAGGAGCTTGTTGAAGTTAGGAGCTTGTTGAAGCTGGTTACTGGTTGGGGTTTGAGCTTGCTTAATCTGGGAGCTTGTTGAAGCCTGGTGCTTGTTGAAGAGTGAAAGTTAGTTAGAGCTTGAAGATGAAAGTTGTTGCTGTCAACTTTCTATTGTTTAATCGACTGTTGCTGTCAGAGCTGCTGTCTGCTGTAGGATTTTGGTGCTGCTGCTTGGGCTGCCTCCTCTGCTGTGGTTTTGTTTCTGTATTGTTTGTTGGCTTGTGTAGCTTGCCCCCTAGGTTTGAGGTGAATGTTAATTCACTTTTCCTGTTGTTTTCCCAGGTTCGAGGTTGAGTGGGACTTCCTTGCCTCGCTTGTATTGTTGCATTGCATGCATTTTACTGTATTTGCTTACTTTCTTTTCTGTTTACCCCCTAGGATCTCTGATTTCCTCTGTGCGGGAGGGAATTACGACAGACATTAGGATTCTTATCCATGCATGACAACATTAGGTTAGTTTTATTCCCTTTTCAACCCTAGGCTTTTTAGAGCTTCTTTCTCTTCTTATCTCAAAACAATTCAAAAATACAGTAATAAGGTTAATCGATGTCGTACATTACGAGCCTTAAGCTATTTGAGAAAAGGTTGTTTGAGGGTCACTCTTCAGTAATCTGACTGCTTAGTATGGTACCCTTAGGGTGACATGCGACGTAGTCACTCTCTAATCATAGTCTCTAGTGCGTCAGAGATTGCAAACAAACTAAAAAACACTTCTTTCATAAAAGATTCAAAACAAACATCAAAGTGTCATTTTTGTCTGCTTGGACTCTTAATCAGAAAACCTTTTTGAAGGTAATAAAAAACAGTCAGACAAGCTTGTGTCTTCCGTAGCCCGAACTACGTTTGCTCTGATCTTTCATGCTGTATGAAAGTACGTAGGCATAGGATGCGATATCCTAGCGAGCAACCTTCCCCTCCTTTCCCGTAGTTAGGCGAACTACGTTGACTCTGATTTCTCGTTCTAGACGGGAATACGTAGGCATAAAGTGCGATACTTTGCCTAGTCATTTTCTTTTCCTTTCGTCCCTTAACCTGTAGAGTAGATAGAATAACAATATGTACTAGAAAACAAGCGTGGATCCCGTCGAGTATGGCGGACGTGAGGGGTGCTAATACATTCCCCTTGCGTAATCGACTCCCGAATCCAGAATTTGGTTGCGATGACCATTCCTTTCCCGTTTTGCGTTAGGTTTACTCTGAGCGTTTCCTTTCCCTTTTGTGGGATAAATAACGCACGGTGGCGACTCTTCTGTCATAGCCGACGTCGATTTTCGCAGTAGCGACAATATGGTCGCACTTGATTACCTTATGCACTTTTGTATATGCTTTATTTGCATTGTGCTGGCCATCACCAGGATTGTTGGATGAGGTCATGCCTTCTTGTTATGATACACTCAGTGATATTGTATTTCTGCCTAGTCGGGCTTTTCAGCAATATATGAGATGTTTTCTCCGTATACGAATCCAAGCTTCTTATCACTGTCACTACACTGACACTTTGGCACTAGAATCAGGGGTTGATCTCCCTAACGCACAGACACATATTGCATCTGCATATTCATTTTGCATTGCCAGTTACTTGTTGAATCTGTGTCTTATTTCCTGCATCTCACTGGTTTTTCAGAATTGACGGCCAAAGAATCCACCGCTACTCAACCAGAACCAACTACAAGAAAGCAATGGATCAAGTTCAGGTCGAGATACAGGAAATCCGCGAGAAGCTGACTTTGTTCGTACAAGCTATGGAGAGCATGGCCAAGGGCCAGGAGAACCTTCAGACCTTGGTGCAGCCGCTGCTGACGCGGGCAAACAGAAATGGCAATATTGACCATATTTCTGTTGAAACTCCTCGCCGAGAGGAAGAGATACCGACAGTTGTTACTCCACCTGTTGTGACTGTTAACGGAAACACCGGTACTGGTGCAGGTGCTGGCACTAGTAATGGCAATACTGGGAATGGTGGTGATGGGCATGTTGTTAACAACAAAGGCAACACTGTGGATGCTGATAAAGGATTCGTTGACAATGTTGGCTTTGGAAACAATGGGTATGGCAATGTCAATCAGGACGGGAACTTCGGGTTCAACAATCAAGGCTTTGGTAATGATGGTTACGGCAACAATCAGGGGTATGGCTACGGTAATGGGGGATTCGGTAATGTGAATAACAACGGCGCTGGAGCATTTCCTTTCAACAATGGTTTTGGACCCGCTGGGGTCAATCTAGGGTTCGGCAACCGAGGACAGGGTCCTGTGTTCAATCAGCAAGGATTTGGTCGTAACATGGGTTACGATGGGTATGGCAATGACTGGAATGTGGAACACCAGGACGGCGCTTTTTCAGGAGGAGGTATGGGACATGAGGGCCCCATTGACCCTGTTCAGAGGATCAGAATGCTAGAAGAGCAGATGAAAGGTGTGGTTGATCAGAACTCCGCTGGGTTAGATATGACTACCATGGGGTTGGTACCAAGGCTGAGGGTGCCATTGAAATTCAAGGCTCCAACATTCGACAAATACAAAGGGGATACCTGCCCAAAGGTCCATGTACGTTCTTATTATAGAAGGATGTCTGCGTATTCTAATGATGAAAGGATGCTCATGCATTTCTTTCAGGATAGCTTATCGGGGCCATCATTGGAATGGTACATGGGGCTGGAGCCCACTCAGATTAGAAGCTGGAAGCAGTTGGCTGATGCTTTTGTTATGCATTACAAATATAACAGCGATTTGGCTCCTAACAGAGTTCAGTTGCAGAGTCTGTCGCAGAAAAGCGGTGAAAGTTTCAAAGAGTACGCGCAGCGGTGGCGCGATATGGCAGCCCGGGTGCACCCTCCTTTGGTTGAAAGGGAGATGAACGACACGTTTGTGGGGACATTTACAGGAATGTACTATGACAAGTTACTCAATGTTTCGACGGGTAGCTTCTCCGATATGATCCTTATGGGAGAGAGGATCGAAAATGGAATTAAAATTGGAAAGATTCAGGCAGGCGAATCTACTTCAGCTGGGGGTGCGAGAAAAGCGTTCGGCGGAAGACGACAAGGTGATACAAGCGCTGTATTTGGTGGCAGAGGCCGGGGCAAAGGTAGAAATCAGTATAGTCAACCTCAACAAATAGCCAGTGTTACTATTCCAATTCCTCAACAACAACAACAACAGCAGCAACAACTACAGCAGCAGCAAAGGCAGAATCAGGGTCAGAGAAGGTTTCAGAATGCAAAGTCGAAGAGGGTATTTGATAAGCCTCCGTCGACGTATGCAGAGCTTCTTCAGACGTTGCTGGGTTTGAATTTGGTTGAGAAAAGAACATTGGAGCCGCCTACAGGACCGACACTTCCTTATGGGTACGACGCTAGTAAGCACTGCGACTTCCATTCCGGGGCGCCCGGACACGATGTAGAATCCTGTCACGCTTTCAAGCATAAAGTTCAAGACTTGTTGGACAGTAAAGCCATCAACTTTGGCCAGGCTGGGCCTAATATTGTACAACAGCCTATGCCTAATCATGGGGCAAATGCTATCTTGACAGAAGAAAATTTGAACTTGGTGATGGATGTTAACGAACTGAAGACACCATTGAGTGAGGTGAAAAGCTGGTTGCTCAGAGGGGGAATATTCCCTAGCTGTGATGAATACTGTTTAGAGTGTTGGACCCGGCCTGAGGGTTGTACTGATTTGAAGCAGGGCATTCAGGCCATGATCGACGAAGGGACCTTGTAATTTGATCGAGCTGCAGTTGAGAAGCCTGTGGAGGCATTATGTGATGAGCAGAATGATATTGCGACGGTGACGATCCCGAGAAAGACTATAACGATAATGGCGCCCACCCAACGGCCAACTATTACGATTACCAAAGCAGGGCCTGTTCCCTTTGAGAGTATGAAAGTTGTCTCGTGGATGTACGGTTTAGAAGCATATTGCAACGGTGAAAAGATTGTGATGAATAGCCAGTCGGATGGGGCTGTTGATAATGTCGTTGGAACGGGGGGCATGACCCGTAGCGGAAGGATCTTTACCTCGCCTGAAGTAGAAGCAGAGAGATTGGCCAAAGGCAAAGCCAAAGTAAATGAAAGCGGGCCTGCTCAGTCGAAAGAAAAGGATACGTCACTCAAGGACGTATAGGAGTTCATGAGACTGATTCGAAAAAGCGACTACAAAATTGTTGAACATCTACAGCAGACGTCGTCGAAGATTTCTATCTTGTCGTTGTTATTATGTTCCGAGGCCCACCGGAACGCCTTGCTAAAGATCCTGGATACGTCATTTGTGCCTCAAGAAGTTTCTGTAAATCAGTTAGAGGGGGTAATGGCACATGTCAATACTAGACATAGCCTGGGTTTCACAGATTTTGATCTAACACCCAGGGGTCGAGAGCACAACATGGCTTTGCATATATCGGTGGAATGTCGGGGCACCGTAATGTCGCATGTATTGGTGGATACTGGATCGTTGTTGAACATATTGCCAAAGAAAGCCATAATGAAATTGGACGTACAGGGAATTATTTGCACGCCCAACGATTTGGTTGTGAGGGCGTTTGATGGAACAAAAAGATCTGTGTTTAGATTAATAATATTACCGCTTCAGGTGGGACCAGAGATTTTTGATACCGAATTCTACATCATGGATATCCACCCAGCTTATAGCTGCCTTCTTGGGCGCCCATGGATCCACACTGCAGGGGCCGTAACGTCCACCTTGCATCAGAAGTTGAAGTACATGGTGGGTGATAGTGTTGTTACCGTTTGCGGGGAGGAGGACATTTTGGTCAGTCACCTGTCATCGTTCAGATATGTTGAGGTCGACGGAGAAATCCACGAGACACCTTGTCAAGCCTTCGAAGGGTTGCAGATTAAAGACAAAGCTCTGGGTTCCAGCAAAATTCCAGAGGTGGCAGTGTCATCCTACAAGGAAGCTCAGGCTTTAGTGCAGACTGGTGAGACTAAAGGCTGGGGGCAGGTATTGGAGATTCCCGTGAAGAATGACAAGTTTGGGCTAGGGTATCGACCGACGTCGTCAGCGTCATCTTCGGGAGTGCCCAGGTTCAAGGGATCGGTCACGATTATGCCAAGCAGGGTGTGCTTTGAGACTATCAATGCTATTGCCGATGCTGAAGACAGAGATAGTGACTGCGATATGGACGCATGGATCAAGCCAAGCGTGCCAGGACAAAGTCTCTGCAACTGGTCCATCCGGGAAACTGTCCCAGTGACTTTTAAACAGTAATGATTTGTTTTATCAATTGTTGAATAGTCCTATATCCTACCCGGGGCATAGTGATTTTACATTAGGGCTACTTGATTATGTGTATTGCACTGTTTTAATCATGAAATAAAGGCATTTTTCATATACAAATATTGTGATCCCTGTTTTTCTTGTTTTACTTTAACAATAAATGGCAACGTGGTTATTTGCTTTGTTTGCGTGTTGAAGCGTTTAACCATTTCCTTTGTAGGACTAACATTTCAGATGACATCTCCTACAAACTGCCTATGACTCGTTTCGACTTCGAGCACCCGGTATTCCAAGCAGAGGAAGAGATTGTTGAGGATAGCGACTTGCCAGAGGAGCTGACTCGTTTGTTGAAACAGGAAGAGAGAATCATTCTGCCTCATCACGAGGAAATTGAGATTATCAACTTGGGGTCGGAAGAAGTTGTGAGAAATATCCGTATAGGGGCTGCGCTGCAGAGCAACGTCAAGCAAAGGCTGATTGAGATACTGCGAGAGTATAGTGATATATTTGCTTGGTCGTACGAGGATATGCCTGGGTTGGATACGGGCATGGTTGTGCACCGTCTGCCGTTGCGAGAAGATTGTACGCCTGTTAAACAAAAACTCAGAAGAACCAGACCAGACATGGCCGTGAAAATCAAAGAGGAAGTTCAAAAACAGTGGGATGCTGGTTTCCTAGCCGTTACAACTTACCCATCATGGGTCGCTAATATAGTACCAGTGCCGAAGAAAGACGGTAAAGTGCGAATGTGTGTAGACTACCGTGATTTGAATAGGGCGAGCCCGAAGGACGACTTTCCACTTCCTCACATTGATGTGCTGGTTGATAACACTGCTCAATTCTCTATATTCTCCTTCATGGACGGCTTCTCAGGCTATAATCAGATCAAAATGGCACCAGAAGACATGGAGAAGACTGCCTTCATTACTCCCTGGGGAACATTTTGTTACAAAGTGATGCCCTTCGGATTGAAGAACGCTGGGGCAACATATCAATGCGCTATGATGACTCTCTTTCATGACATGATGCACAAAGAGATCGAGGTTTATGTTGATGATATGATTGCCAAATCCCAGACAGAGGAGGAGCATTTGGTTAATCTGCTGAAACTGTTCAAAAGACTTAGGAAGTTCAGGTTGAGACTGAACCCTAACAAGTGCACCTTTGGGGTGAGATCGGGTAAACTGTTGGGGTTTATTGTGAGCGAAAAGGGAATAGAGGTTGATCATGCAAAGATAAAAGCTATACAAGAAATGTCGACGCCTAAAACAGAAAAAGAAGTGCGTGGGTTTTTAGGGAGGTTGAACTATATCGCCCGGTTCATATCTCACCTAACTGCGGCATGCGAGCCGTTATTCAAGTTGTTGAAAAAGGATCAGGTGTTGACCTGGAATGAAAACTGTCAAAAGGCGTTTGACAAGATAAAAGAATACTTGCAGGAACCTCCTGTTTTGATGCCCCCAGTGGCCGGGAGACCTTTGATTATGTATTTGACGGTTCTTGAGGAAAGTATGGGTTGTGTTCTCGGTCAACACGACGAGACCGGACGTAAAGAGCATGCGATCTACTATTTAAGTAAGAAGTTTACCGACTATGAGTCCAGATACTCAATGCTCGAGAAGACGTGTTGCGCGCTAGCCTGGGCCGCCTAACGTTTGAGGCAGTACATACTTAATCATACAACCATGCTAATTTCAAAGATGGATCCAATCAAATATGTGTTTGAGAAGCAAGAACTCTCCGGAAGAATTGCCCGATGGCAGATGGTGTTAACAGAATACGATATCCAATATGTCTCGCAAAAGGCTATTAAAGGTAGCGTTCTGTCAGAGTACCTTGCGGAGCAGCCTGTTGAGGACTACCAATCGATGAGGTTTGATTTTCCTGACGAGGATATCACGTACCTGAAGATGAAAGATTGTGAAGAACCGTTGTCGGACGAAGGACCAGAGTTGGGTTCCAAACGGCAGTTGATATTTGACGGAGCTGTAAATTCCTATGGTAGCGGAATAGGTGCAATCATCACTACTCCTCAGGGGTCGCACATCCCATTTACTGCCCGATTGACTTTTCCCGTTACCAATAATGAGGCTGAATATGAGGCTTGCATCATGGGTCTGGAAGAAGCTATTGATTTGCGAATCAAGAATCTGGATGTATACGGAGACTCAGCTCTAGTGGTGAATCAGATTAAAGGAGAATGAGAGACAAGTCAGCCCAATTTGATACCATATATGAATTATGCGAGGAGATTGTTGCCTTTCTTTGACAAGGTGGAATTGCATCACGTGCCACGAGCAGAAAATCAAATGGCCGACGCCCTGGAGACATTGTCTTCAATGTATAAAGTTAACTTCTGGAACGAGGCTCCCCGGATTGTTATCTCTCGGCTTTATAGGCCTGTGTTCATATTTGCCATTGACGAGGCTCCCGATGGTAAACCCTGGTACTTTGACATCCAGAATTTCCTGAAGAACAAGGAGTATCCGGCTGGGGCATCCAGTCGAGATCAGAGGACTCTCAAGAGATTGGCTGGAAATTTCTATCTGAACCTGGACGGTGTCCTGTACAAAAGAAACCACGACTTGGTGTTGCTACGTTGTGTGGATGAGAAAGAGGCGAAGTTGCTCATGGAAGAGATACATGAGGGTACATTTGGTACACATGCTGGTGGGCATGCTATGACGAGAAAGTTGTTGCGGGCAGGTTACTATTGGCTAACTATGGAAACAGACTGTTTCAAATTTGCAAAGAGGTGTCATAAATGCTAGATTTATGCGGACAAAATCCATGTGCCTCCGAGTCCTCTGAATGTGATGTTATCACCGTGGCCTTTCTCAATATGGGGGATTGACATGATTGGCAAGATCGAGCCTACGGCATCAAACGGACACCGGTTCATTTTGGTGGCAATTGATTACTTCACCAAATGGGTGGAAGCGGCTTCATATGCCAATGTGACCAAACAAGTGGTAGCCAGATTTATCAAACGAGATATTATCTGTAGATATGGAATCCCTGAGCGGATTATCACCGACAACGATTCAAATTTGAATAATAAAATGATGAAAGAGCTGTGTCAGAATTTTAAGATTGAACATCACAACTCTTCTCCGTACCGGCCCAAGATGAATGGCGTTGTCGAAGCGGCCAATAAGAACATAAATAAGATTGTTCAGAAGATGGTTGTGATGTATAAAGACTGACACGAGATGCTACCTTTTGCTTTGCACGGTTATCGTATGACGGTACGCACATCAACCGGGGAAACCCCTTTTTCATTGGTATACGGGATGGAGGCGGTGTTACCGTTGGAGGTCGAGATTCCTTCCCTGAGGGTTTTACGTGATGTCCAACTCGACGAGGCCGAATGGGTTAAAGATAGACTGAATCAGCTCAGTTTAATGGATGAGAAGAGACTGGCTTCTCTAGCATACGGTCGGTTATATCAGAGCCAGATGAAGAAAGCTTACGACAAGAAGGTGTGCCCTCGAAGCTTTCAGACGGGCGGTCTTGTTTTGAAAAAGATTCTCCCACCACAAACAGGTCACAGGGGCAAGTGGACTCCCAATTACGAAGGTCCCTACGTTGTCAGAAAAGTCTTCTCTGGAGGAGCCTTGTTACTATCCACCATGGATGGTGAAGACTTTACGTCTCCTATGAATTCGGATGCAGTTAAAAAATACTTGGCTTTAAAGTGACCCGCTAGACAGTAAAAAGAGAGTCCAGGCAAAAATGGGGCATCCCGGCGAACCATAAAAATGAATAAAAGGTTCGGGCAAAAGTTAGGGATAAAATTAAAAAGATGTACACCCGCGAAGTCGAAAACCTGAAAAGGGCGACTTCGGCACAAAAGGGTATCCCGATGAATTGAAAACCCGCAAAGGGCGGTTCACGCAAAAGTTAGGGATTGAAAAAGCAAATGACTGCGGTCCGGATTTGATACGGCATTGCTTAGTGGTTTGGGAGTACCTGGGGGCCGTCTATCCAAAAACAATCTCTTCCGAAGATCGAGTACCGGGAAAGTGCAGAGTCAGGAGAGTCATAGGAGGATCAGCTCATGGTGTTTGTCTGTACCACGTTGCCGACATGTATACAAATATTGTTTTGTATTTTATTTATGCTTCTTGTGCATATATGTATGTATGTTTGTGCGTAACTTCCTCTTTTCAGGAGTTGCATCCAGTGTACAAAACTTTGCCTATTCAGAGGCCCGTTATCAATAAAATATGTTATTCAGTACTCGATGCTTGTTCTTTACTGTTTTGTTTGTGAAAGACGCTGATGTTTTTGATAAACTTGCACTTGCATAATCTTGATGGCCTTTGACAATAATTGCTAAAACTTCGAATTGACTGAAGTAATGTCACAGATGATAACCCGGATAGATTCTGTTGTATAGGCCTGCTTTGGCTCGTTTGTGTTTTGCAGGGTTTTTACCTTTGGAGAAAACGGTCAGGAATTGTATCCCCCCAACCAAGGTCGCCTGACGTAAGACCTGACTCCAGTTGATGTCGTTCCTCAGCTCGTCGTTGCTTATCCCCAGAGAGTTGAAATGACATTTATCCCTTCCCGAAGGAGGGAGTTATTTTCCCCAGGAGAGTGTCCTCATGGAAAGACGTTCATAAGATTAATCCCAGCAAGTCAAAGTCAATGTCCCCTGCAGAGGTTGCGCTCCTCAGCGAATCGAAGATGTGCACGTTCAGTCTCCAGCATGGGAGATTCCCGCAGTAGCTAACCGAGTTGTTGGTTCGAAAGGTTTATATCTGCGAAGGATGGTTTTCTTACTTCCCACAGGTCGTCATGCCATTGACAGGACGTGGATCCTCAGCAGAGTCCGTAACTCTGAATGTGTAAACTGTGCCCAGACAGTGTGCTTTTCTTAGAAGTGTCACTTCTTTCCCCAGATGAGTTTGTTCACCAGCAGGGTGTTTGTCCTTTCCTCCCAGCGGAAATTGATGTTTAATCTCTCCCCAACAGAGTTGGTTGTCTTTCTGGCGTTTATTTCGCCAGAATATTTTGTGATACTTGTTCTCCCCAGCGGGGTTGGTTTTATTCTCAGCATTCATGTTGTTGAGATATCATTACCAGAGTGGCCCCGGCAGCTTGAGCCTGCATTTGCATTTGCATATATCGTCATATTTGCATCTACTCAAACGCGTAGCATTTCCGTGTCGTACGGAGCATTACGCCATTTTCAAACATACGCATTTTGAAACATAAATCAGGTTGGTTAACCTTTTGCTTTCGGGTGTATTTGATCAGCAGGAGTATGGAGTTCTAGCTCAGATCTATTACCAGGTATTCGAGGTCTCACCGTGAGACGTGTGATGATGCGGTTCATCTTACTATTTTCCCCACAGAATTACTTGGTTAAGTTTCTCTTTGTCCCCGAGCGGAGTTATTTGTTTAAATTCCTCTTGTTTCCCCGTCAGAGTTGCTTGTTGAAGTTCTCTTATCCGGCCAGCGGATTATTATCTTCAAATTTGTTGTTACTTCAGCATCAAAGGTTTTCATGAATCAAAATTTCAGAAGTTGCCGCCGGTTATCGGAACAGGCGTCCGGCAGTTTGGTTTCCAAATATCCCCCATAGGGTCCTCCTCAAAGTCGCTGTCACGTTAGTGCTAAAAAGTTTATGGGTTGGGACCAACGGAGTTAGCTACTGCAGAGATAAGCAGAGAAACTGTATTCAGAGTATCTTCCCGTATGGATAAACGGATGTATTTTCCTACTGGTTTACAGAAGTGTTTCCCCGGAGGTCGCCAAAATTTTATTGCCTATGTTGATAGGAGTTTCTCGTGTTGATGAGATATGAGTCCTGACGTGGACAATTTATTCCTGTATTGACGGGATTTCTTTGCATTAGCGAAGTGTGTGAGTCCTGACGTGGACAGATCTTATTTTCTCGTGTTGACGGGATGTACTAGTCCTAACGTGGACAGATTTGATTTCTCCGTGTTGACAGAATGGGGAGTCCTGACGTGGACAAAATTGATTACTATTTGTATTGACGAAATGGTGTCCTGATGTGGACCATTTATTCCCCAACGAATATCTTTCTTCGTATTGGCGAGGTGCGAGTCCTGACGTGGACAAGTTTACTAGTTCTTTGTATTGACAAGATGCGTGAGTCCTGACATGGACAAATTTATCTTTCTTCGGGCTGGCGAAGTGTGAGTCCTGACGTGGACAGGTTTTATTTCCTCAGCGGGTCGAAGGTGCGCGAGTCCTGACGTGGACGAATTTATCTTTCTTCGTATCGACGAAACGGTGTCCTGACGTGGACAATTTACTCCCATGCTGATAGGATTTTCTTGTGCTGACGAGATGTGAGTTCTGACGTGGACAGTTTAGTTCTAACGTGGACAGTTTATTCCTAACGTGGACAGTTTATTCCTAACGTGGATGATTTATTCCGGACATGGACAATTTATTCCTATGTTGATAGGATCCCCGCGTGCTGACGAAATGCAGGCGAGTCATCCCCAACGAAGTCTCCGGGATTTCCCCGTGTTGACGGAATGTGGAGTCCTGATAAGGACAAGTTTTATTCCTATGATGATAGGATTTCTCCGTGTTGACGGAATATGGGGTCCTAACGTTTTATGATAGGATTGCTTTGTGTTGACGAAACAAGCGGCCTAACGTGGACAAAGTTCTATTCATGTGTTGTTGAGATGTGAGTCCTGACATGGACAGATTTGTGTTTATTCGTGATTTGACGAAATTTGGGTCCAGATGTGGACAAGGTTACTCCTGTGATGACAGAATCTCTATTCGTGTTGACGAATTTGTTTCCCTTCTTGTGTTGACAAGGTCGGTCCAGTTGTGGACGGAGGTGTTCTGCAAAAGTTGCTAGGTACCTGTGGCGTTACATAGGTCGTGGAAGTTGAAATCAGGGTATTATCAGATGTTGGATCAGTTGTCGACGTAACAACCAGATTCAGGTAGGGGATGTTGTTCCCCAAGCAGTGCGGTTTATTTCTGTGGTTAGCAAATTTCTGGGTTTCTTGGTATTCAACCGTCTCGTACCTCGATTGTTTGCAGGTCGTTCGCTCTCCACCCCAATCGGGTCCAAGCCGTTTGAATAGGGGCAGCTGTTGCACCCCAAAATTTTCTCAACCTTTTCTTGCCTGATTTGTGTTTCATTGCATTTCATTTGCATAGTTACATCATGTACATAGTTCAATCATTGGCATATCATAGCATAGCATGCATCCAACAAGGGATCAAGGTGTCTATCAAGGGAGGGGCCTAGCAAGAGGTGTTATCCAAGTATGAGAAATCATCCAAGCCATCAAGAAGTGATTTGAAGTCTTGAGAAGTTTGAGTGACTGCATGTGGGTTTTGCTCCTATCTTGAGGAATATTGAGAATCATCAGTGGGATGTGAAACATGGAATGTGAATTTGAGGTGTGTATGGATCTCATGGAGTGCCTAGAGGGCCCTATTGAAGCTGAGACAAGTCATTGATTCAAGTATGAGACCCACAGTTGAGGTGCAGTCAACTAGGGTTTCATCTGGGTCAATCCTAGGTCAATTGTGCAAATTGGAGAGCATCAAAGCATACTTTGAGGTCATGGGATTCATGGATTGGTATGCTGATACATGTGTGGTGTTGTGCCAAGGTTAAGCAAAGAAGAATCAAGAATGTGGGAAGTTGCTAAATTAGGGTTTCAGTGCAAATCACCCTGTTTAGTACCCAACTTCAAAGCCACATAAGGAAAAATAAAAGTTTCAAATGGATCTTTGGCCAACATGAAACTTGTAGAGCATCTCAATACCTTTGATTTTAGTACTAGAAGTCCTCAAGGGGATTTATAGAACTCAAGTTATGGTCCTTGCAAGTTACAGGTCATCAGATGACTATGGAATTTATCTGTGAAAGTCACTTGACTTCCAAACAACTTTTTCCCTTCAAGGAGTTTTCAAATGGATTCTTGGCCAAAATAAGAGTTGTATATCTTGATCTTATATTTCCATAGAGTACTAGAAGTCCTCAAGAGGATTTGTAGAACTCAAGTTATGGTCTTTGCAATCCAGGGGTATTTTGGGTATTGGTGATTATAGGCCATTCTCAAGCATGGGTCAAATCTCCAACTTAGGGGCCTCAAATGGAAAATTGTTCAACTAGAAAGTTGCTCAAAATAGGGTTTTAACCTTGACCATGCATCAAGGAGGCTTTGAATTGGCTCATAGGAGAAGTTGGTTTGAAATGGCTTTTAAATGAAGAAATTAAAGTCATTTAAAAGGCAAAGATGTGATTTCTTGATTTTATGGCCAAACCAAGCAATGTTATATACCAAATTGATCAGAAAAGACATTTTAAAGATGATGAAATTACCACATTTTGGATTTGAGGCCAATTTCACATGGTTCTCTTTGATACCTTAAGGTTGAAGTAACATAACCATCACACTCCATAAGATCAAAAGCAAGGCAATTACACATCCAATTCAGTTCAAAATATCACAAGAGGAGAAATTCAAGCAAGATTGAAGGCTGAAACAGAGCAAGGCATGATTTCCACATATGATATTTTCAAGGAATGTGAGAAATTGAATTTCTCATTCAGGTTGTTACAGAACTTTCTAGAGAGTTCTAATCAACTCTATATAACATATGCATTGGATTCAGATAGTTTTTTTGGGAAGGATTGAGCCAGAAACAAGAGAGAGAAACTGAATTTTCTCAACTGCATCTCAGAATCGGTTTTGGAGATTGAAGGGGATTCAAGTCAAATTGACCATTGTAGAAGCTTGGGGGAGGGTTCTTGAGTGATTCTGCAAAAGATTGGAGGTTGAATCGAGCATTTGCACCTTCTATTCATCCAGTTTTTACAGGTTTGTAAATTTCATTTTTTAGCTTATATTAGGGGAAATTTTTTAGCATTTGATATGTGGTTAGGTTAGTGGTGATGATTAGATGGATTTCAGTCCAAGATTTGAGCAATTCGTGACATTTAAAGTGTAATGCCATTTTCTGTTGAAGCTTATAACTCTTAGTTCTTGAAGTTTTAATGGCGTTTGGATGGTTAGTTTTGAACAGGGAGGAGTGTAGTTCATAATAGGATCTTTAATTTTAGGGTTTGAGGTGATTCAAGATTTGTGATTTTTTCTGAAATTGGGATCGTATTTAGAGTTGGAGTGAGAATCAATAAATATGGAGGTCATATTCATGATCAGGATGAAATTTCAAGTGGAATAGGGTATTTAGTTGGCTTGGTAAATGAGGTTTTGGGATGTCTTCGCCGGAGAAGACGGTGGCGCAAAGCTCAGGCCACCGTCTGAGCTTTTCCCTCCTTTTTTCAAACATTTGGGGACGATGACCCAGGGCCCTTAGATCATGCTTTGACCCTTGACTTAAACCAAATCCAATGGCCACGATTGAATTGAATTTCTGAAGAGAATTGAGAAGGAGACCTCAACGCTATGTTTCATTAAACGTTTTGGTTTGGGCTGAGTTGATTAATTGCTATGCACACCCTACCTTAGGCCCAAGTTGGATTTTGAACTGAAATGGATTGCTATTTGCCACGCCTGTTTCTCAATTTCCCTTTTATTTTCTGATTTCTTTCCATTTTGGTTTGGGCTTAATCACGCGCGCTATTGACACCCCCTCTTGGGCCCAGGTTTGGATTTCAACATGATATTATTGCTATTTGCAACGCAGTTTTGTCATTTTTCATTATTTTCTTTTAATTTCATATTTTTCATATAGTATAGAAATAAATCCATAATAAATAGAAAATTTGATCTTTTTAAGCTAGATTTTTTTCCCTAACTCCTTAGAACGTGTAGAATTTAATAGGATTAAAATTTCTTTAATTCATGCATTTTATATTTTATTTGCATTTTTGTATTTTCAATTGCTTTTATTTTGTTATGTTTGGTATGCCATTTTGCTGATTTTATTGTGAATGATTGGTGATGATTTTTGGAGTGATTCTTTTTGGGCTAGATAGCTTAGATATACATGTCCCCATAGTAAATTTCTCATATTTTTGTGAGAGAAATTTAGGCTAGTTTGAACATTGAACTTTAGGTGTTGTAGAATTAGGGTTTTAGGATAGTACCCTTAGGTTTAGGGCATAGTTTTAGGTCCAAACGAATGATTTACCCCCTGGTTTTTGTATGGAATATTCTTAAGAGGTTTAGGAACCCTTAGTAATTTTTGTAGGATTTTACAATCATGTTTGGTATTTTAAGTAGAATCAGTTTTAGGACTAACTTCTAGGTGTTTCTGATGAACTAACTTGCCTAGTTTAATTCAATAGTTCCCCTTAGATTAGGGTGGTGTTGCTTTTGAGCTTGGATGATCATGAAGACCATTTGAAGGTGCTTTGGAGAGCTTGAAGGAGCTTGGATTTGAAGATTTCTCATCTGGTTTGTCAGGAGCCTAGGAAAACTAGGGTTTTAGGAAGAGCATCAGAGTAGTTTTGCTTGTTTCTTCAAACATGGAGTATATTGTTCATCTCCATTCAATCCAATGACATAAAGTCCTCTTAAAGAAGCCACATCTCTCCCTTGGAGGGATGAGTGGCATGCTTTAGGAGTAGAACTTTGAGGGTACTTTTCTACTGCAGTGTTAAGTTCTCAGTGGCTTCCCTTGGTTGTCATTGAGTTTCTTAACACCTCAACTTGATCTTGTTGAATGATTCTCCATTGGAGTTTGCTTGTTGAAGCTTGTTGAGAATGAGGTTGTCTGCTTGTTGAAGCTGGTTGCTTGTTGAAGCTAGGGTTTACTGCTTGATTGAAGATGAAGGCAGGGGCTTGTTGAAGCTGTTTACTGGTTTGGGTTTGAGCTTGTTAAAGCTGGTTGCTTGTTGAAGCTTGGTGATTGTGGAAGATTGAAAGTTTATTGAAGGTTGAAAATGGGAGCCATTCATGAAGATGAAGGTCGTTGCTGTCAGATCTGTTGCTTGTGTTGTTTGCTGTAGGAGTTTGGTGTTGCTGTCTGGGCTGCCTCCTCTGCTGTGGTTTTTGTTTTCTGTATTGTTTGTTGGCTTGTGTGGCTTGCCCCCTAGGTTTGAAGTGAATGTTAATTCACTTTGCCTATTGTTTTCCCAGGTTCGAGGTTGAGTGGGACTCCCTTGCCTCGCTTGTATCGCTGCATTGTATGCATTTTACTATACTTGCTTGCTTTTTTTTTCTGTTTATCCCCTAGGATCTCTGATTTCCTCTGTGCAGGAGGGAATTATGACAGACATTAGGATTCTTATCCATGCATGACAACATTAGGTTAGTTTTTATTCCCTTTTCAACACTAGGCTTTTTAGAGCTTCTTTCTCTTCTTATCTCAAAACAACTCAAAAATACAGTAATAAGGTTAATCGATGTCGTACGTTACGAGCCTTAAGCTATTTGAGAAAGGGTTGCTGGAGAGCTTCTTTCCAGTAGTCTGGCTGCTTAGTGTGGTACCCTTTGGGTTACACGCGACGTAGTCACTCTCAAATCATAGTCTCTAGTGCATCAGAGATTGCAAACAAACTAAAAAACACTTCTTTCGTAAAAGATTCAAAACAAACATCAAAGTGTCATTTTTGTCCGCTTGGACCCTTAATCGAGAAAAACTTTTTTTTTTAAGGTAATAAAAAACAGTGAGACGAGCTTGTGTCTTCCGTAGCCCGAACTACGTTTGCTCTGATCTTTCATGCTGTATGAAAGTACGTAGGCATAGGATGTCGTATCCTAGCGAGAAACCTCCCCACCTTTCCCGTAGGTAGGCGAACTACATTGACTCTGATTTCTCGTTCCAGACGGGAATACGTAGGCATAAAGTGCGATACTTTGCCGAGTCATTTTATTTTCTTTTAACCCAGACCTGTAGAGTAGATAGAATTACAATCCGTACTAGTAGCGACAAAGGTGAATCCTAAAGGAGACGTAACTCGACACAAGGCAAGACTTATGGCGAAAGAATTCTTTTAAAAGGAAGGAATCGACTTCGATGAAGTTTTTGCACCTGTTGCTAGGATCAAAATAATCAGGTTGGTTGTTGGTCTAGCGAACATGAATAATTGGCACACATGTCAGATGGATGTGAAATGTGCATTCCTGAATGACCCCTTAGAATAAGAAGTTTATGTTGCACAACCAACTAGGTTTGTGAAGCAAGGCAAAGAAAGAAAGGTGTACAGGCTGCATAAAGCTCTGTATGGACTTAAGCAAGCTCCAAGAGCTTGGAATAAGAAGATCAACAACTTTCTAAGGGAGAAGAAATTTGTGAAGTGCACAACTGAGCTTTGAGTATATGTAAGGAGAAGCAATAGTGAATTGCTTATACTATGTTTCTATTTCGATGACCTGTTGATAACAGGAAGTTGCAAGAAGACGATCGAAGATTTCAAACATGACCTTAGGGAGGAGTTTGAAATATCAGACTTGGAAAATCTCTCATATTTCCTTGGAATCAAATTCTACAGGAGTGATAGAGGTTTGATGATGCACCAAAGAAGAGATGCAGGCGAAATACTCAAGAGATTTGAGATGCAAGATTACAACCCAACTTCGTCTCCAGCTGAGACCAGATTCCAACTATCGAAAGATTCAGATTTAGATGATGTCGACCTAACTTAATATAGAAGACTTATTGGGTCACTTTGATACCTTTGTCACACAAGGCCCGACTTAACATACAGTGTGGGTATGATAAGTAGATTCATGCAAAAGCCAAAGGTGTCACACCTAGAAGCGACGAAGAGGATACTGAGGTATCTGAATGAAACTCTCAACTATGGCATTTTGTTTCCAGCAGATGATGAAGGAAAAGAATGCAAGATAGTGGCATACACTGATTCAAGTTGGTGTAGTGATGCTGAGGATAGAAAATCCACAATTGGCTATGTGTTTATGCTAGGTGGTGCACTAGTTGCTTGGAGTCCGAGAAAAGAGCCAGTAGTGGCATTGTTGTCATACGAAGCAGAATACGTAGCTGCTTCTCTTTGTGCATGTCAAGCAACGTGGATGGTGAACCTGGTAGAAGAGATTACAGGGAAGAGTCATGGAGCAATTACCATGAAGATTGGCAACATGTCAACTATCAACCTGAAGAAGAATCCAATAGCACATGATCGAAGCAAGCACATCGAAATGAGGTTCCATTATCTTCGTGAGCAGGTAGCAGAAGGGAAGATGGACTTTGAACACTGCAGAACTGAGAATCAGATTGTAGATATCATGACGAAAGGAGTGCAGGTCGAAGTGTTTAAGAAGTTAAGGTCTATGATGAATGTAGATAGCTTAGACACAATGAATTAGGTGGTGTGTTGAGTTTGTAATTCCTTGTGTCGAGCAGTCTAGCTCGACAGAAACAAGGTCTAGTCGAATTAGCCTAATGTGTATGTGTCGAGTTGTATTAGCGTGTCGAAGTGTCGAAGTAGGTTGCTTCACACAGTATTTCGACTTAGGTCTATTTTAGTAATGTTAGCTATTTTGAGCTTTTATAGTTTTGGGCTTTGTCTTGGGATGCAACCTAACCTATGTGTATAAATAGAGAGTAACCCTTATTTTGTACACTACTCATAGCATTGTATTCACAGAATTTGTAGTTGCAAGTGAATAAGAGAATTTATACAGTTTGTGAACAGAGAGAAACTCTGTAGAATTTTTCATCTTCTTTTCCAACATTTTCTTTCTTTCTTTCTTTCTCACTTTATTTTATTGTCATTGTGTGATTGATAACAATCTTAAGATCAAGATTGAGCGTAATTCTTTATAAGTTATGGTTGAATTCCAACATCTCAATAAATATGTTTTTCTTTAAGTTTTGAGTTCGAAGGATTAATAATTCATGTGTTAGTTAGATGCTATTATACTATTGAGTCATTATTATCGGTTGATCTTTGAACTGGATACTACATATATATATATATATATATATATATATATATATATATATATATATATATATATATATATATATATATATATATATATATATATATATATATATATATATATATATATATATATATATATATATATATATATATATATATATATATATATATATATATATATATATATATATATATATATATATATATATATATATATATATATATATATATATATATATATATATATATATATATATATATATATATATATATATATATTGCAAAGACAAGGATTTTGAAGGGTGCAATGAATGAAATGAAGGGTTTTTCCTTAGATAAGCCTAAGGCATGCATTTAATTTAATTCCATGAAGTGAAAGGCATATGTATGGTTGACATTAATTGAGTTGAGCTTCATACGAACCGTGTCTAGTGGGCTAAGTGGGTCCATCATCCCCATCTTTGTGGACACATCCTAGCCATGATAAATTATAGATACTCATTTGTTTTAGGATATTAAACATTTATAACTCCAATGCATTTTTTATAGATCAAAGAACATTAAATTACAAACCATCATTTTCTACCCTAAACCTCTGAGCCAATTTTTCAAAAATTAATCAAAAATAGAGTGTCAAAATGAGCTAATATATAGACGACTCTAAGTCTAAATTTGATAAACCATGGAATTTAAACTTTAAAGTTATATTTAATTTAAGGTAAAATATTCTGAGATTTTTATAGAGATAACTATTAGTTCTTTTAAATTATTTTAAAATATTAAATTAGTTTTTAAATTTTTTTTTAACGTCTTGATTTTTTAAAAAAAAATCTCGGCTATAATAAATTGCAAATTCAAACATCATTTAAATTGGTTTTTCGTGCTAATCACGAATATGTAATTAATTTTGCATTTGATTGTGTATTTTAGTCTAATCATTGATTTTTCATTATGTATTTCGTTCATTTTTATCTGATTCTCATGAACCGTAACTTGTTTGATAAATTTGATTGCATATTCGTGATCAACGCAAAAAATCAGTTCAAATGATATATGAATTTGCAACTTATTATAATAGAGATTTATAAAAAGAGGTAAAGTGTTAAAAAAAACTCAAGAGATTAATTTGATATTTTAAAATAACTTAAAGAACTAAAACAATAAATTTATTTTATTTTTGAGTTCAAATCACAATAAAAAAATTTTGAACCAAACTTTTAAAGTTCGGTATTTGTTAGGATAGATCACTTTAAAATTACATATCACGTTTTGACAATTCTAATTCAAAGTATAATATCATTGACATGATAACAAAATTCGTACCTACGAATAGTTGTCTGAATTGTCTTAATTTTGACAGAAATAATCTAGTTTGATTGAGTTTGGATTTGAATTTGAATTTTTCTAAACCTTTAATTAGTTTAGAGAGAACGACTATTTCAATGCATGAGATAGAATTAAATACCCGAACCCGTTTAACAACGAAGAATGAGTATTTAATTAATTTATTCCTCGTATTCTAACTCTTTAAAAAGTAAATAAATAAATAAACTCCAGTTGATTCCAGATATTCTGCATGGCCATGTTGAGCCACACATAAATAAATAATTTGTTCATGCAATGGGCCACTTAGGAAAATTGGGAGGCTACGACTCTTTCTTTATTTTTGGTTTCTTTAAAGCTATATGATTGATTAGTTGGCGTCAAGAATCTCAAAGTTCCTGTGTGATTGTTACAGCTTATGCAAACATAGCCACTTAAGTGATAAAGCAATAGTCACCCCCAAATTGTAATTGCTAAAATATATTTTGAGTTTGATGGAGACTTGCATAAAGAAATTCACTCTAGTATTATCAAAGTATTAAACTCATCTTCAATATTTTTTAGAAAATCTCCTAGTCCTATTTTTAAACCCTAAGTTTTAACCCTCTTTTGATTTATTGACAATTTCTTTTAAAGATGATATTAGTTGGAGAAGTTTGTCGTAATTAAGAGAAATAAAAATTGTTGTTTGTTTTTAGAAACTTGATGTGGAATCATGTTTTGCATGTTTAAAAGCTCTAGATAGCATGCTCTTGAAAATGAACGTGTTTTTGATGATGATAACTAGCTAGTTTTGATAATAATGATTAAAGTGTAAGTATAATAAGCGGTTAAAGATGCAAGCATACTAAACTAGGATTTAATGATCATTGCAAAGATTCTTTGATAATGGCACTCAACAAGAATAGATCTCAAGTTTCGTCTTCAAGAAGAATTCAAACAAGCATTTGTATGACTGAATTATTTGACAAGTCTTTAAGTTTTAGAGTGTGAAAGAGAGAAAATGTGAAAGCTCGCCAAGTTGCGTATGAGTGATTCAAATGTTGTAAAAATACAAGGTGATGAGCTCGCGGGGAGGTTTTTCTGTAAGATGTAGTCCTTACTCTTTTCCTGTTTCCCCGAGGATATATCCCCGGTGGATGATGTGGACGACAATGTGACAAAGTGGAAAGGAAATGGGCAACTCTTGCCTCGAGCAGGAGAGAGAGTTGAAAGGATATATGCGATGTCTTCTAGGGCCACGTGTCAAGAGCAATGAATGCCTAGGGCGACTACAAGTAGGGGCACTTGAGTGCCTAGTGACGCTTTGTTTTCTGTGCTAGTGTTATAAATAAGAGGAAGCTTGCTTCATTTGCACGCTCCCCTTTATTTTGCTCAAGAGTTTTCCCAAGTCTCTCAAAGTTCTCTCCGCTCTCTGAAGAACGCTCGTCGTTACTGCCGCCGTCAATCTTTCTCCATCGTCAAGAATCTGCATTCATCAAGTAAGTCTTCAGTCTTGTCTTCCATTTTTATGAATTTTCCGGTAATTTTATTCATTTTTTGTTGCTCCTTCGGAGAGCTCATGAAGTTCTCGGGGAACACATGAGGATTTCGACGGTATTCATGAAGTTTCCGACGACCTCATGAAGTTTTCGGCGCTCCTATGAAGTTTCCGATGAAGTCATCGGGAAGTTCATGAAGATTCTGGGAAACTTCATGAAGTTTCCGATGAAGGTCTCGGGGACCTGCGATGGAGGTCTCGGGGAGCCTTGCTTCCCTTGACTGTGTGAACATCGCGGGAAGCCTCTTATCAAGAAGGTTCGAGTAGGCTCCCCGCGTTCCACTCGAGGAAGCTCAGACGTCGAGGAGCCTTTTTGTCGGGAGGAGAGGCTCTCCGTCTTGCATCGAGAAGATACTCCTTGTAGACGAGCCTTTCTGTCGAGAAGGGAGGCTCACTGTCTCGTGTCGGGGATATTTTCATCGCAGATGAGCCTTTTTATCGAGGAAAGAGGCCCGCTATTTCGCTTCGGGGAGAGTTTTTCATACGGCTTCTCGCCCCTCTTTTTTCCCTTTCACTTAATTTCGTCGCGCTTTGCCGTTGATGACATTGACGCGTTCGCCACTGTCGAGGACCTTGTTGTGGGCTCTTCCCCAAATTGGATGGTCTATAAGCCCAAGGATAAGCATGGCATCTGTTCGTATTTCAATGGGATGAGGTTCCCTATGTATGAGTTTGTGTTTCGGGAAGCGGGGCTCTGCCTCCCCTTTAGTGACTTTAAAAAAGGAGTGTTTCAGTGGATACACCTATCGCCCTTGCAACTCCACCCTAACACAATCGTGTTCGTACGAGCATTCGAACTCGTGTGCCGACACCTTTGTATTGGAGCCATGCTCCATTTATTCTTTTGCACCTTTCATCTGCAATGGCAAACCTTCCAAGGCCGGCACAATTGGGTATCCCTGAAGCAGCCAAGGAAGCTGTTTCGAGCCTACATGGATTTCGTCCGTTCTTTTAAGGACATTTACTTAGTTGTGAAGCCTGTAACGCACGTGACCATCGACTCCTTATATGATCTTGTGGTCAAAGAGGAGGATGGGCAGCGAGAGGAGATGCTGGAGTCGAAGTTTCCCCTCGAGTGGAAGAAGGAACACTTCAAGAAGGGCACGAACAGTTACATCGTCAAGCATGCCGACTTGGATGTCGATGATCGTCTTTCTTATGAAAAGATAGTCGAGTTTGTCTCCGGCTTTGTTCCTTCCAAATGCGTCAGCAAGGATGGCTGCTTTATTTTGGATGAGCGCGAGGATGTTCGCCGTGAATCTCGACTGATTAATACCAAGGCCCTCCTCGAGTGCGGGTCCGACAAGGCGGCCTTGAGGTTCTTAGGTAGTGGACATTTTTTTTGCTTTCTCTTGTTCATTTTCCTTCATCATATTGACTTATCTTCCTTTTCTTTATTGAAGGCCAGATGTCAAACATCCAGGAGCGTGTGTTGAAGCTCGTCGCAACCAAGGGCGTGAAAAAGGCTAGGTTCAGTAGATGTCGAAGCCCGACCAGCCAACTGGCAGTTCCTTTTTCCTGTAATGCATCTAGTCTTCTCCTTCGCAAGAGACGTCATCCAAAAGGCAGCGTACTAAAGACCCCATACTTGTCGACCCTTTTGAGGGCGAGCCTAGGGAGAAGTTCGTGTTGCCTCTTTGCTACCTCAATCGGGCTTACTTCTGCGAGGACAATTCTTCGTCGGTGGCCGAGGCGGAGAGCAAGGCGATCATGGAGCTTGACAGGGCGGCCAAGAGGACAACTTTATCATAGGACATGGCTGCTATGGTGAGGATCTTTGAAATGGCCTTAGTCCTGAATGATGAAACCAGCTGTTAGAAAGTATTTTGCGGTAGTGTTTTATCGTATCTACAGGGATTGTAGAGAATATAGATGCTTGTCGTTCAACGGTTTAATGACTTAAGAAAAAGGGGGATTTTATAATGGTTTCAATTTCGTAACATAAGTTTGCAAGATTTAAAACGGAATAAAAGTCGGTCTAAGTTTTATAAAAGCATGCCAAGATTAAGGTTCATTAGTCCGTCCTAAACGTATCCAACCAATCAAATATGTGAACGAAGTTCTAACCAACATAACCGCGTATCCTCGCAAAAACGTTCATCTCTAAAGCGATTTCGTGAATGTTATTGTTACGACCGTTAGATGATCTCTCTAAATAACAATCGAAACAATAATCATTAAGCTCGATACAAAGCGGATATCAACTTTCAAATCTATCTCTAGCATTTGTATAGTTGATAGATGAAGATATTAGGTCAAGACTTGGAAAGTTCATGTCTAAAGCAGTCCAAACCATAAATGTACAAATATTAGCAAATAACTTCATCTACATTGATCATAACATTGTTCACATACAAGAGATTAAGAAGAATACATAAAATCTGAACTAACTACTCCTAACCTTGACAAGAGAGGGATTTAGCCACTCATTTCCATGATAGCTTGAGCAACAAGTTTCAGAAGAAGGTTGATCAACATCCAAGTCGAATAATCGAGAATGGATGAGAATCCACCTTTTTTTGGTGAAATATTGCTAAGAGATGATGAGAAACGAAAGAATGGGTTTCTAGGTCAGAAAAATCCTCTCAAATGCAAGTACAAGACAAACGATATTTTTTACAAAAAGTAGCCCATGCTACTTATAGAAGGGTCACTTGAGCTGTCATGTTCGCTAGGCGAACAATGTGGTTCGCCTAGAGAACCCAAAAGTGCCACCTGAAGCGCCTATGCCTTGTGGACTCTCCCCAGACAAGTTTCCAAATGTTTGCTAGGTGAGTAATCCTTCGCTTAGCAAAGCCTTCGCTGTGAACTTCGCTTAGCGAGTTTATGGTCATTTCCTTGCTGTTTTAAGTCTGGGAGTGTTCGTTGGTTACTCGCTGCTTCTTCGTCTAGTGAGTTCTTCGCTACCTCCCTCGCCTAGCGAGTTTATGGCCCTTTCCTTGCTGTTTTGGATTCTCGGCCTTCGCTACATAGTTCGCCTAGCGAACTTTGTGAAGTTTTCGAGGGAGCTTCGCTGGCCAGTTCGCCTAGCAAACTTGCTTATGTTTGCTTGCTGTCTTGGTTTTCTTACCATCTTTCATGTGTCTTAATTCACATTATTTCATGTCAAATTCCTGCACAATAACACATAAATTAAAGGTACCAAGATACTTTCACACAAAGTTGCAAACCAACCAAAGCAAGAGTGATTTTGAACACTTTCTTGATAAAAAAGGAGTGAAAGAGGCCCATATTTGATAGCTCAAATAAGCACAATTGGGCATCTAACACCAGCCTAAACTCCAAGCTTAAAAAGCTGTAGATCCAGAATGCTACCCTTTGGGAAGAGAAAAATAAGGCGGAGAGCGACCTCCTCGAAGCTCAGACAAGGTACGAGAACCATGTGCGCCTACTTCAAGAGATGGCCGCAATGCGAGAAACTTTTAAGGAGGTCGAGGGGGAAAGGGATCAACTTCAGACCAAGGTCACTGAATTGGAGACTTCTTCCAAGCCTGTCGCGGATGAAACTGATAAGCAGAATGCCCTCACCTCCCGTAGTGCCCTGGTCACCCGGATCCGGGAACTTGAGCAGGATTGCTTGGGAGCTCTTAAGGTGGGGTTTAGTGGTGCCTTGGAGCAACTCTAGGTTGTGAACCTTGAGGCCTAGCTTTTCCTCGAGGGGATCGGCCCGTACCACCGGGTTGTGGATGGTCTGGTGGTCGCCCCTGAGATGGTCGACGATGAAGCTGGTCAGAGCGACGGAGGCCCTCGGCCTGAGGAGGAAGCCATTGTTTATTTCTTTTTGGTTGTTTGGCATACGTGACATTTGAATTCTTGTTTAGTTCGGCCTGTGTGTCGTAGTTTTGACTTGACTTTTCCCGGCCTGCATGCCATGGGCTTTGATTTGTAACATTTGAACAATGGGCTTTGAACGTCCTAATGCATGGTGTTTTATCATTTGATATACTTGTATTTTGTGTGTGTTATTGTATGTTTGATATATGCTTTGTATTTGTATATTTTTGCTAAGTGATTGGGGCTTTTGCTCGACGTACTAGATCCTCGGCCGTGCAGGGAACTGGCCGAGTGGTCGGAGTTGGATTCCGACCATCGATGAAGCTAAGAGCTCGATCGAGGTCTTTGCTCCGTGGCGTGAACTTCCCATCGCGAGTTGGGTGTCTTGCTTAATTGGTACGACAATGATGGAGCTTGGTTGAGGTGTCCTCGTCAGATCAAGAGTTCTCTTGCACACAAAAGAGCGGGCTCTCTTCTTTTTGTCTCGAGTTTAGAAGTCGCGCTTATACCCTAGCGCGCTCCTGTGGTCGCGATGAGAGTACATTGCGGACAACGTTTAACTGTAATATTGTTTAAGCTTTTCAGCATTCCATGGTCGAGCAAGTTCCTCCCCACGTAGGTTATCAAGGTAGTAGGCCCCATTTTCTGTTCTTGCACAATAAAAGCCTTCCCAGCTCGCGGTTAGTTTTCCCTCGCGGGAGTCTTTCTGGTTCCTTCGTAGGACTAGGATGCCTACCTAGAATTCACGTTTGATGACTTTGTTGTCATGCCGCAGAGTTTTTTTTTTTTGAGCGAGGCTTCACAGAGGGATGCCCCCGACCGGATTTCTTCGACCATGTCGAGCTCCTCCCTTAGGGCCTCATCGTTCATCTCCTTGTCGAGGGGAGATTCAGTCCTTCTAGAAGGTTCCCTTATTTCCACATGAATTAATGCTTGGGTTCTATAGGTCAGTCGAAATAGGGTCTCCTCGGTTGTCGAGTATGGAGTCATCTTATCATCCCAAAGTATGTTGTGCAGCTCCTCGACCCATCTCTTTTTGACTTCACCCAGTCTTCACTTTAAGCCGCGTAGGATCACTCTGTTTGTGGCTTCCGCCTTCCCATTCGTTTGCGGGTGCTCGACATATGTGAAGTGTTGCTTCGTGCCCAAAATAGTAACGAAGTCCTGGATGTTCTTGTTGATGAACCGTGTCTCGTTATCGGTGACTATTTCCTGGGCATGTCAAATCGGGCAAGGATGTTTCGTTTATAAAAATGAAGTATGTTGTGCATTGTGATTTTGGAGAGGGCCTCATCGTCGATCCACTTTGTAAAATAGTCGACGCCGACTATCAATATTTGTTCTAATACGATCCTATGATGAAGGGTCCGAGGACATCCATTCCCCACAAAGCGAAGATCCATTAGGACGAGAGTGTTTTGAGCTCGTTGGGTGGTGCTAGGTGCATGTCCCCGTGTCGTTGGCACTTGTCGCACCTCTTAACGTGTTCTTTGGCGTCTTGTAGCATGGTGGGCCAATAGTATATTGCCCGAAGAGCTTTACGGGCGAGGGATCTTCCGCCGAGGTGCTAAGCGTTGATTCCTTCGTGGATCTCTTAGAGTATGTTGAGGATTTTAGACTCCTTGATGCATTTGAAGAGGAGAATGGGGAATCCCCGCTGGTATAATTTATCCTCGATAAAAATGTACGAGCAAGCTCGATGTCTGACCACGCTCACCTTCTTGGGGTCGTTGGGCAGTTCACTCGTCCCGAGATACACATGCACCGGGGTCATCCAGCAGTTGCTGTCACCGATGGCATTCACGTTGACGCTCGAGGTGGGCTTCTCGATACTTGGTCTAGAAATCACTTCATGGTGCTTTCCAGCTTCGAGAGGATGTCTGCCCTAGTATTGTGTTCTCGAGGAACGTGTTCCACTTCTGCAGAGTCAATTTTTCCATCCTCTATTTGACCAGAGCGAGGTACTCGGCAAGGTTGTTGTTCATGGCCTGACCGTGCTTGAGAGGCTATGAGCTAGGAGTCGGTAAATATCTTTATCTCCTTCTCATCTAGGTCATTTGCTAGGTGAAGCCCCAAGGAAGGGCTCATACTCGGCTTGGTTTTTGGACGTCAGGAAGGCTAGGGCGAGGGAGAGATTTATTAGGATACCCTCGTCGTTGAATATGGTCCACTTGTGGGATCCCAGTGTTGGGGAAAACTCAACAGTCATCTCTGCGACGAAGTCGACCAGAGCTGCACTTTAAGGGCTTTTCTGCTCTCGTATTGGATGTCGAACTCGGAGAGTTCGAGCAACCACCTGAGCATCCTGTCAGCCATGTCGGGGCGTCCAAGTAGTTGTTTTATGGGTTGATCTATCCTGACCACGATCGTGTGGGGCAGGAAGTAGTGTCGTAGCCTTCTAGCCGCGTTGATGAGGGCCATAGCCACCTTCTCGATTTGCTGGTTCCTGAGCTCGGGGCCTTGTAGGACTTTTCTAGTGAAGTAAATTGGCTTATTCCCCTTGGAGGTTTCGTGAATGAGGGTCGCACTGACAACTTCGTCCGCGATGGCGAGGTATAAATAGAGAGTTTCCCCGTCCTCATGTCGTGATAGCACTAGGGGTTCTAAGAGGATCCGTTTGAGGTGGAGGAGGGCTTGTTCGCACTTCTCAGTCCACTTAAACGTGGCCTCCTTGCGTAAGAGATTGAAAAATGGGACGGCATGCTGGGCGGACTTGGCCATGAAGAGAGATAGCAAGGTGAGCATCCCGTTGAGGGATTGGATCGACTTCTTTGAATTTGGCGTCGGGAACTCGGAGAAGGCTCTTCACTTGTCGAGGTTCACCTTTATTCCTCGTTCTGTTAAGTAGAAATCGAGGAATTTGCCTGCTCGAACGCCGAAGGTGCACTTCTTCGAGTTGAACCTCATTTTGCATCTCCTCGACCAGATTGAATACTCTTTTGAGATGTGTAGTATGGTCGATTTCTTCTTGTGGTTTTACGATCATGTCGTCCATGTAGACCTCGATTGTGTCTCCGATCTCGTCTAGGAAGACTTTATTCATCATTCGTTGATAGGTTGCACCGGCGTTTTTTAGACCGAAGGGCATTACATTATAGTAATAATTTCCTGACTCGGTCATGAAAGCCGTGTGCTGTTTGTCGGCCTTTGCCATGGGGATTTGGTTGTACCCCGAGTAGGCGTCCATGAAAGACAGTAGTTTAAAACCTGCTGAATTTTCGACCAGTTTGTCGATGTTAGGCAATGGGTATGCATCTTTGGGACATGCCCGATTGAGATCGGTGTAATCAATGCATATTCTCCATTTTCCATTAGATTTTTAACCAATACAAGATTGGACAACCAAGTTGTGTATCGGGCTTTAGAAATAAAATTTTCCTTTATGAAGTCTTTTACACCTTTTTCAGCAGTCTCCACTTTCTTGGGAGATTGCCTATGCCTACGTTGTAAGCGGCCGAATCTATGGAGATTTGGTGACAAGCCATGTCGGGGTCAAGCTCGAGCATCTCTGTGGCACTCCATGCGAAGAGGTCAACATTCTCCCGGAGGTAGGCCTTCAGCTGCTTCCGCGCCAGGTCAGGGATCACAGCTCCGATCTTCACGCTCTTGTCGGGGTCGTCGCCGAGTGTGATAAGTTTGAACTCGCCATCTAGAATGGGACATGTTGGATGGAGAGGCTACCCGTTATTTGCTGGAGGCGCGTCTTCTGGTATGTCGCTCTGCTTCTGCTTGCTAGGGAAGTGGTTGTTGAGCTCGATAGGGTTGACGCGGGGGAGCGGCTTCTGCTCTTCAGTCTGGGCTGGATTTTCGGCATTCTTGGGCATAATATTGATCGAATTGAGTCCTTTGATGACCGCTTCAAAGCATCTTCTAGCTGCTTCGATGTCTCTGTGGAGGGTGACTACTCGACTGCTGGTCGTGTAGTACTTCATCTTTAGGTGCACCGTGGATGGCACTGCGATCAACTCGGCTAGGGTCAGCCTCCCCAAGATTCATTGGTACAAGGAGGGACATTCTATCACCAGGAAGCAGACCTTGACCTGTCTCGCAGTCTCTTTGGACCCGAAGGTGACGAGGAGCTCCACGTACCCCATGGTCGTGTGGTAGTACCGTTGAAGCCTGTAGGTCAGAGCCGATATACAGCGTCAGATGGCTTTTGTCGAGCTGGAGGGTGGTGAAGAGGTGGGTATACATGATGTCTACCGAGCTTCCTTGGTCGACAAGAATGCGGTGGACGCCAATTGGGTTAGTGGAAAAAATGGTCCTCAAACATTTAAGACTGTGTGTTAACGATGGACAACGACTATATATCATTTGTTTCCATTTTAAAACAACCTAAACGTTTATTTTTATGCCAACTAATCGATTGACTCATAAAACTTAAACCAACATTTTTTCATTTTGTGTCATCCTCTAGCCTATAAATAGAGGTCATTCCCTTTACATTTTCACATCCAAAAACATGAGCATTATATTTCAATCCTCTCTCTCTCTCTCTATCTATCTATCTATCTATCTATCTATCTATCTATCTATCTATCTATCTATCTATCTACCTACCTATCTATCTCTCTACCTATCTATCTATCTCTCTCAATAAAATATTTTCCTTTACTTTCTCTCACTTCTTTTTAGTTGTAGTGCTTCAAGAAAGTTCCTTTGTGTAGTGAGGAATATGTTGTATTCTAAAAGGGTAGTATTGTAAATTCTCAAAGGAGAATTTTATCTTGGTAGAATTATTTATCCATAAGAAAACGTTTATGTAGGTTCAAAGCTAAACCCGTTTAAAACCTTAAGTTTTGGGGATTTAAGTTTTAAGTCCTGTGTTCGTAAGCTCAGTCTTATTCAAAAAGCTTACTTTGGTTCGAGATCAACCCGATTCAAAATCTCAAGTTGATTTGTGATTATCCTGCGTAAAATCTCGGTTCGTTTTGTAAGCTCAACTCAATCAAAATCTTTCTTTAAAAAGTTGTTTTATCCAAAATTTACCAAAGGGGGAGATTGTTGTTCCTTTGGTTGACTGCTTTAGGTAAAATAACATGGACAATCCAATATGTAATCTATAAAAAGGAATCATGTGAGACAAGATGTTCCAACGTGTGTGTATCATCTGGCCTCAGATTGTTAGTCAGAGTTTGTGGGTAAATCACCGCTTGACTATGTTTGATTCCAAAGAGATTTGTCATTTATGAATTGTATCTTTTAACAATATGTTTTTTTTAAAGAAAATTGGTAAAAAAAATTTCCAAGGCCAAGTCAACTTAAATGAGATCAAATCTCTTGGTGGACATTAATGAATAAGAAAATCAAATCAGCATCAATTCAAATTTGTTTGTTTTAAATCAAATGCCTAGGTGTAACAAATGGTTTACTATATAAGAAGGCACATTCCTAATAAACCAAAGACGAGCAAAATTTTTATATCTAGTTGTCGCTACTCGAAAAATTACGCATCGCGCAACGACGGGGAGGCGAAAAGGATAGACAGAAGAGTCGCCACCGAACTTTATTTATCCCATGAGGGGAAAGGTAAATATCGAGAAAACCTTAAGAAAGAAATGGATAAGATGGTCTCGCGACCAAGAACGGGTTCGGAAGCCGATTATGCAAGGGGAAGGTATTAGCACCCCTCGCATCCATCGTACTTGATGGGAACCTTTTGTTTGTCGATGTGTGAATTTATTTGCTTAAATATTATGCTATAAGAAGTGTTCCACTCGGTAAAAGAAGGGTTAGAAACAGGAAAGAGAAGTAACGGGGGGAAGAAGGGAGAGAACGGACTCGGTAGGACTTCGCAGTCCTATGCCTACGTATTCTCAATAGATGTGAGAAAGTCAGAGTCGACGTAGTTCGGGAAACTACGGGTATAGGGGGGATTGTGTGCTCGGCAAGGATTGTGGCCCTTGTGCCTATGTATCTTTACTTGAACGAAGTAAAGAATCAGAGCAGCCGTAGTTCGGCCTACGATGCGTGGGGAAGTTCTGGTAGACGATGTTATCGTGCGCATTCTAGCAGTTAGGTGTATTGCTGCTCGCTCGTTGGAGACTTAGGCGTTACTTGTTTGCGGTAGAACGGACGTAACATATCCTGTTTGAAAGATTGGTATTCGCCATGCGAGGCAAGGTGTCACGTTTGATTGGTTGAATTGTTTTTTAGGGGCGAGATAGGTCCTCGAATAGTAACCCCTACGGGTAGTACCCAATTCTTTATCTCAAAGTTTTTGTTATAAAAAGGTGTGGCGAACGAGGCGTCTTTGTATTGAAAGACGAGCGTCGAAACCACCCTCACTACAGTGGGCATCCCAACACTCGAAGAAGAAGAGGTCTACACCCAATCCTCTCTCTTTAATTCAACATAAAGAGAGCTTCGTCCTCTTATTAAGTGTTTTTGGTTCTGAATGGTAAGTGCTTTGCGACAGAGAACCCTACGGTAAACGTCAGCACTCGGGATAGGAGAAGGCCTACGCCTAACCACTCCACGACCATTCAAGTTTTTGTTATGAAAAGATTTGAAAATGCACTCGGTACAGGACCGAGGTTTTAGGTGTGAAAATTGCGGAAGGAAGTTGTGAAAGGAAATGGTGGATAAAGGCGTGTCTTCGTATCGAAAGACGAGTGTCGAGACCACCCTCACTACTGTGGGCATCCCAACACTCGAAGAAGAAGAGGTCTACACCCAATCTTCTCTCTTTAATTTGATACAAAGAGAAATCAATTTATTATGGTTTGAAAATGGACTCGGTACAGGACCGAGGTTTTAGGAGAGATGGTATGGAAACGTCTTCGTATTGAAAGACGAGCGTCGAAACCACCCTCACTACAGTGGGAATCCCAACACTCGGAGAAGAAGAGGTCTACACCCAATCCTCTCTTTTTAATTCAATACAAAGAATTGATTTTAAGGAGATGATATTTGAAAATGGATGGGAAGCGTCTTCGTATTGAAAGACGAGTGTCGAAACTACCCTCACTACAGTGGGAATCCCAACACTCGGAGAGGAAGAAAGTCTACACTTAATCCCCTCTTTTTAATTCAACACAAAGATAATCGGATTTTGAAGATGGTTTGTCAATGTTTTTGAATCGAGTTGGGACAAGTGATGAAGAGAGAAAAGAGGTGGTCTCAGATCCAACATTACTTATCAATAATTTGACTGGTAATGAATTATGGAGGTCTCGTCATTGACCTAAAACAGTGAAAAATAGGACAAAAAGCCCAATGACAAATGCGAAATGAAATTAACTTTTAAAAGAAAATAAATCAAAACTCTAATATATAAAATAGTTCTAAAGAAACTAATAGAAATATAATATAAAAACTATATAGAATATATATTACATAAATAAAATAATATATTGGAAAAACGAAAATATTTTAAAATAAAAAGAAACAGGGGTATGAAATTAAATGGGGGTGATTAAAAGAACAAATGGATAGAAAACGGGTCAAACAGACCCAAGTCTTAAATCACTAAAAACGATTTTTATAAAGGAACAAAAGGGATAAACCCAAACACCCGTTCTGGAATCCTCATAACATCACCGTGGATCTTTCAGTCAGTGGGCTACGACTTATTTCATTCCCTTCTACACGAAACAACGCATAGAAAACCTCCCAACGGAAGTCACGAAAACGAAGGTGAATCTGAACCCAAAAAGCAACCCTTCGATTCAACTTCGTTCCATTCTTAGCTTCAGAATAAATTTTAGTTTGCTTTCTTCTTCTCCATTTATTTTCAGTTTTGGATTTAAAGATTGAAGAACAAGGTGGACGTGAAATGGGTGTGGGTTGTGATTTGTTGGTTTGAAGCTGGGTTTCGCATGAGTTATTTCGCAGTTTGGATGAAAAACAGGTTACATGAAGAAGCTTCGTTTGAAGTGGGAATGAGTCGAAGGTTTGTTGGTAATTTGAGGGGTTGAGTTAAAAAAAGGTTGGGTGTTTTGCGGGAAGGGATTGAAAGGTTTTTCGAAGGTTTTGTGAAGGAAGAAGATGAGATGTTGGTAAGAAGAAGTTTGAGGGCGGTAATGGCAGGGGAGTGTTTCGAAGTATGAGGAAGACGGTTTGTGCTTCTGGGTATGAAAAAAAAATTTTGTGTTGTTGAATGTTTGAGGGTGAGCTGAAACTGGGGATTTGTATCAGGAACAGTTCCTGATAACGGTGAAGGTAAAGTATAAGAACTCACAGGAACAGTTACAGGAGCTGTAATATGATTTGTAACAGGAACTGGTGAGTTTGCTGGGTTATTACCGGCGGTTTTCCGGTGAAGAGAAGTTGTGAGTGATTTTGGTTTCAAGTTCTTTAGAAGGTGAAGATTGGGTTGAATGACTAGTGGCGGAGATTTACGGTGGCATCGCAAAACGGAAGTGAGGAAGTGAATGGGTTTGATTCACTGTGTAATGAAGTTGGTTTGTTTGAATGTTGTCAGAAATCGTTGAAATGGAAGTTTGTAATGGTGAAGAAGATTTGGAGATGATGAATGTTTGGAGGTAAACGAAGAAGACGAAGTATGAATTTCTGAAGGTGATGAAGCTGATAATGAGAGGTTATTGAGGAAGAAGAAGGTGAAAGGGTGAAGGAGACTGGTTCGTGTGGACGGCGGCTGTGAAGAGTTATTGGTATGTCTGCGGCTAGGGTTAGTGTCCCTTTTATCCACAACAACCCACTGCCTCTCTCTCTCGAAGGCTTGCCATCAGAAAACAAAGTGACAATAGTTTAAGATTATGAAGACAGAAAAAGACAATAGAATACTTACAGAGCTGGAGCGAATCCGGCAGGTTCTCGCGCTAGTGATGAGGAGCTTGGATGATGCAAAGCTTCTTGTTGAACCGATACCACCAGATTGTCAATGCTGAAAGCAGATAAGCTCCTTCTTCAATCTCTTTTTTTTTCAGTTCTTTATGATGAAGGTGAGTTGTGAGAGAAGGCAGCTGTTTTTTTTTCAGAATTTTTCTCCTCTCCAAACATTAAGCCTTTATAGTGAAGTCAATTAGGTTTAGCAGACCAACTCTTGAGGCTCTGAAATCCTCTGCACCTTAGGTTTTAGGTTTGGTCTGCTACTAATCTGTCCTATTACCATTTTTGTGCTAAGACTGTGGTGCTGTAATTGCCTACTGCTGCTCTGTATTTGCCATTTTCGTGAATGTGTCTCTGCTGTCTTATTTTCATGTCCCTGAATTTGTTCATTTAAATTGAAAACATCTGATATATTTTTTACCCTGAATTTTTACTGCTTCATTTGTGATTTTTTACTGCTTTGACTTATGCTGATGGGGCAACTTTGTTGACTTCAAATGCAATCTGACTTTGGCCTTTTTACTTTCAAATATCCACTAAACTTGACATGCTTGTCATATTTTGCAGGGAATTACCTCAAATGACAATTCTGATACAAAGACCAGCCGACCAGCCAAGATGCATTATCTCTAACTTCAGATTGTTGGCTAACATCTTCAGAATCTGATGTGGTTGAGGATTCTTGATTTACACGGTTTGATGACATAATTATTGTCACCCTCACTTAGACATGATGAGCAGCGAACTAAAAGTGCTACTTTGGGTAGGATCAGAAGAATTGTTCAAGGCAGAGCCTCCAGTTGCGCATATTCCAGATTCCTCGGAAACAATTTCCTTAGAGCTACAAGAACCTTCAACCTGAAAATTATTTTGACAGCCTGCATCCGTTCTACTTAAATGCTTTGAACTACAGTCTGAATTACTATGGTGAAATTTCTTCAGAGACTCCGTAGGCTCCCAAACCTTTTTTAATTGAAACAAATCCCTGCTGGAATAATTCCCCAAAATGATTTTGCTTTTGTTTCTTCCATTATACTTATGCATATAGTCTACTTGATTATACTTACTACCCCGATAAAAGTGCTTAGCAGGTTCGTATTGACTGGCAGGTTTTGACTCCCGACTAACTCTTGTCACAGGAGAATGTTGGTCAACTCTCATCTTATATTCACTATTTGGACTACAGCTGCAAGAATGAATATCACATCTGTCATTCATCCGGTTCTTGGAATTGTAAAATTTATCGCCATACTTCGGACTAACATTTCGACCATTGGACTTTGCAGGAACATTTATCCTGGATTGCCTATTCAATCCATTAACTACCCTCAATGAAGTCAACTGACTCTCTCCCTAATGTCTTGATTCAGTTTTACCAACCATCCCACCATTGTCAGAAACAGTGGCATACTGGCGCCTGCCAGACCACTTGATAGGCATATCATCCTGTGGAAATTCTTTCCTGTATCTCAGTCTTTGATGAGAAAGCATTGTTTGTTCAACCGTAGACTGCTGACCTGTCTCGTCGTTTGGAACGATTACATTCTCTGGTTTTCTAATAAGCTCCTTCAGAATGGAATGTAGAGCCAATTGTAGCTCCTTGAACAAGACAGCTATTTGGGCAGGTGCATTCAATTTTAACCATCCATCGATGATGACCAGTCCAGTCTGATGCTGAACATTGATTGACCCTCCAAAGAGCAAAATTGAGTATGGAGAAATGACTGAAGTATCTCTTGGAAATATTTTGTTCGTTTCAACCTTTTCAAGGAAGACAAGAAAAGGATGCTTGAATACTTTTGTGTTACTGTTGATAGAAGATGGGTGGAGATGAACTTCTCTTCTTCCATCAAACCAGAATGTACGACTAGAATTCACAGAGCTAGGAGACCGCTTAAGGCTGCTGAGAGCAGTTGCAACAATACCTTGTTCACCAGCTGCTACATTAGGGTATAAACCTGCACATAGTATAGCCTTCAGAATCGAAGAGTGATGTGCATACATATTAAATAGTTGTGATGCATCGGAAAGCCACCTGTCAAGACCTATCCTTTTGCCATCCACCTGATTAAATTTTGGAAGAGTAATGAGACCAATGTCTGCTAGCAAAGTTCCAAACTGTATCCTCATCTCCCTTATCATAAACATTACTGGGCTGCTCAGAAAATATGAATTGCAGAATTGCTGTGCAGCTTTACCTCCTTTCTCATTCAAAATAGTCTCCCATCTTTTGTAAGCTATCATCATAAGTAAATGATCAGATTGCTTATCAATATCATTTACATCACCAGGCCCATCTTGATTTTCATTCAACAATATTTGTTTTGCTCTTTCAACATTCTGCCTCTCATCCTTAGGATACACAAATGGAGACTTGTAACTTAAAAATGCGGAAACTGAAAGAATAGGTGACAAGCAACCAAAAATTGCACCATACACCATCATCTTCCCAATTAGTACATCAACAGGTAGTTTTTCCAGATGATGCCCAAGAGGTGTCAACTCTTCATCCCCCTCAAGAGCACCGACCTCATACAATAAAGACATTGCCGATTCAATTGCTTTAATTTTCGGAGGTTCTAAAGCCATAGACAAAAATGATTTGATATATCCAAGACATAGTAACTTAATCTGCAGACACAATTCAACTAATGGCATTCGAAGCATCTCTGGGACCTGATAAGGACGCATGAGTTTTTCAAATCTATAACGAGTGTACAAGCGAAAGCAAATTCCAGGTTTCACACGTCCAGCTCTACCCTGACGCTGCCTTGCATTTGCTTGAGAAATCCAATCTTCAACCATGCTAGACAATTTCTTCTGTGGATTATAACGATTCTCCTTATGTTTTCCACAGTCAATTACATATATCACATCATCTATTGTTATGCTGGTCTCTGCTATATTTGTTGCTATAACAACCTTGCGTATATTTCCTGGAGGGCGTAAAAAAACCTTTTTCTGTTCAGTTGACGCAACAGATGAATGCAAGGGAATAATCCAATCAGAATATGGCCCACCAAACTGGTACGACGCTGCTAACTTATCATGTAAGTGGTTTATCTCAAACACTCCCGGTACGAAGACAAGGATGGCACCCTCACCACAACTTTCATCAATGTAACATATCAGATCTTCAATAAGATCATAATCAATGACATCCTCATTCACTTTTTTCAGATATTTTTGGGCTTGTTCACTGAATGACTGATAATAACTGGGAACAAAATGTGGATTAAAATGCTCCTCAGAGAGCAAAGACTCATCACCCCATGCAGATAAGACTAGATTCGTCTTCCCTCTGTTGTTTGTCACAGACGCTCTCTGCAAGTTCTGTCCTTTAGAAGATGTTTCATTTGCTAAAGAAGCTGGTGAATCTGAAGCCAGTCTATAATTAATCTGATCATATATCCTCAAGAAAGTATGTTGTCACTGGATGAGTCCCGCCTTCTGCAGTAACCACAGGGCAATGACCGAAGTATTTTGAAAATGAACTTGAATCAACAGTTGCTGACATTAGAATGACTTTGACTTTTGAAGAGCCTTCATTGGACTGCCTCTCAATTAGATTCTTCAACACAATTAGAATAAAATCACCCAATAAAGATCTCTCATGAACTTCATCAACTATGATATGGGTAATACCCGTCAAGCTTCGGTTCCCCATCAATTTTCTCAGAAGGATGCTTGTTGTACAGAACAGAAGCCTTGTTTTCTCATTCCTGGCACTATCAAGACGAACTTGATAACCAATCAAGGAGCCATCAGAACCTGGTGAAGGTTCACACCGCTCATCAGCTACCCTTTCAGCCACAGAAATAGCCGCTATTCTCCTTGGTTGAGTGCAAATAATATTACACTGTCCACCATGTCCTGACTCAATCATCTCATCCAATATGAATTGTGGAACCTGAGTTGTTTTTCCAGAGCCTGTTTCCCCACAAACAACAGGAACATCATTTTCCTTTAGCATTTGCAATATATCACCCTTAAGTGTGGCAATAGGAAGTGTAGCTCTAAAATTCAACATATCCTGGTATCTTTGCGACTCCATTTTAGTGTATTGCACCATGACCTTGATAACAAGGTAGATCCTTTTCTTGCTGATGAATTAAGTCAAACCTGGACTTCGACATACACTTCACTCATTCCTACTTAATGAACCCCAACCAAAACCTATCCAATTCGGCTCAATCTTATGATGGAAGCAACATATATTTTTTATTTTTCTGCCCCTGACAATCACGTATGCTTATCTGTTTGTCTTCAAGGACCTTGACTTGTCTCTGATAAGGGTAACCACTTGGTGACTTGAATATAACCTCCTTGATCAGGTTAAAAACCATTGGTAATTTTTTGTTAGACACACATTTCTTGATCCCCTGTGAAATGCAAAATGCTATGCAATGCAATGCTTACGTATGTGCTGATGCAATGAAATAAAACATAAGCCAAAGAGGTCGGTCAAATTTTGGGGTACAACAGTTGCCCCTATTCAAGCGACTTAGACCTGAAGGGATGAAAGGTAAGCGACTTTCATACAATCAAGGTAAAAGACGGTTGAATACCCAAGGACCCGGAAATTTGACAACCGCGAAACGAACTTCTGACATCGCCGCCAGGCACCCATATTAAGTAGAACGTCTGACCTCACCGTCAGCTCCTTTAACAGCATCTAACCTCGCTGTCAGATCTCAGCGTCAAAATTATAAATCAACTGACTTTATCGTCGGTCCTCAATATTTTCTGACTTCGCCGTCAATTTTTTCACAGAACTTTGGTAAAGCCCCTGACTTCGCCGTCATCTCTTAAAACAATCTTCTGACTTCGCCGTCATTTCCAACAGTTTTGACTTCGCCGTCAATTCTTAAAATAATCGGTAAAAGAATCTGACCTCACGGTCAGGCCTCGACATTAAGTCGGTAAAAAGATCTAACCTCGCCGTCAGTCCTCTGTTAAATACAAACAGATATTGAATCCAAAGATACGATCCTCCGACATCGCCGTCAAGACAAAATCCAACATCGCCGTTGGAAGAACCAAATTACCTGACATCGCCGCCAAGAACAAACATCTAGCGTCGCTGCTAAAGAATCAGACCACTCGACCTCGCCGCCGAAAATAAACACCCAACCTCGCCGCTGAACAAACAAATCACTCTGACATCGCCGCCAGAAACAAACATCCAAACTCGCCGCTGGGAAAACAAAGCATCTGACATCGCCGTCAGGAACGAACTTTCAACATCGCCGCTGAAGAGTACAATTACTTTCAACATCGCCGTCAAAACAAACTTCTCAACATCGCCGTTGAAGAACTAAGCCATCTGACATCGCCGTCAGAATAAACTTTCAACATCGCCGCTGAAGAGTACAATTACTTTCAACATCGCCATTGAAGAACTAAGCCATCTGACATCACCGTCAGAATAAACTTTCAACATCGCCGCCGAAGATCTAAACCACTTGACATCGCCGTCAAAATTAACTTCTCAACATCGCCGTTGAAGAATCAAATCACTTGACATCGCCGTCAAGAACGAACTTTCAACATCGCCGTCGAAGAATCAAATCACTTGACATCGCCGTCAAAACAAATATTCAGCATCACTGCTGAAAAAATCAAATTATCTGACATCGCCGTCAAAACAAATTTTCCAACATCGCCGTTGGAGAACTAAATCATCTGACATCGCGGTCAGAAACAAACTTATCAACATCGCCGTTGAAGAACTAAATCACTTGACATTGCCGCCAAGGCTTCGCTGAATATATGAGCAACAAGATTCAAACGAATTTAAGACCTTCCATTGGTGACGACCACCAAAGAATTCCGTTGGGGAAACAGTATGAGCTGGGGTATAAACAACACAACGGGCAAAGATGCTGATCGTCTGCGAGATTCACTTGAAACAAAAAGGGTAACGACCTGGCTTATGTTTCACATGCATATGTTTGAACATGACGAAATGCTCCATGTGAAATGGAAATGCTTCGCGTTTGGGTAGATGCTATGCATGTATGTAGATGCAAATGAACCAATTTAGCAAAATAAATGCTAAAGAGAAAGAGCCAACTCCGTTGAGTCAGAGCTAGATACGCTTAGCGCAAACAAACTTGTGCTGAGGAATACAAGCCCTGGATGGCCTCCAAGAAAAACTTCTGGGTAAAAACTGCTCTGCTAAGATCAAAACTACTCCGCTGGGGATCCTAGTCAAACTCTGCTGCGGAAAACGTCTCGGCGGCCTATCAGCCTACCACTCTTTCGGGAAACGAACGACTTGGCTAGAGACAACAACTCCACTCTGCCAGGGAAATCAACCGTGAATGTTTAGCCAGAATAACTCTACTGGGTAAACACAGCTGAGCGCTGTGAAATAACTCTCTTCTACCGGAGATTGAATCCACTATCTGCTAGGGATGTTGAATAAGATTTACTGGGAGGATTATCCCACACTCTCTCTGCTGGGGATGGAGATGAACGATCTCTCAGTCAGTTCCATTCTGTGGGGAAGAAAATTAACTCTGCTAACTTGGCTGTGGATTAGATAAGGAAGGAATCATCATCAACCTCTGCTTGGGGAAAGTGACAACAACTAGACAAATGTGTTGTACAGCTGGCACCAAATTATCACTTATGTTTTTATTTAAACAAATATCTTGATTAATAGTTAGCAAAGCCCACAAGTTTATGTATGCAAGGTTTTTTCATCAAAAATATCAGGCGTCTTTTGCAAACAAAACGGTAAAAAGTTAAAACCAGAACAAAAGCTTTTTCTGAATAGTATATTTTATTGATAAAAGGCCTGAAAATAGGCAACTTTACATCGGATGCAACTCCTGAAAAGAGAAAGCTGCGCAAAAAGACAATCGCAAGGAAAATATACAAAAATGTCGGCAATGTGGTACAGACAAACACCATGTGACGACTCATCCATGACTTGCGTGGCTTTGACGCTTTCCGATACTTTAACTTCTGAAGAGACTGATTTGAATGGTCGATCTTCGCGTTCTCCCTAGAATCCACTATGCTTGTGATGATCAATGCGCAGGCCGCAGTCATTTGCTTTAAAATCCCTAATTTTTGCCTGAATCGCCCTTGCGGGTTTTCGATTCACCAGGATACCCACTTTTGCCAAAGTTGCCCTTTCAGGTTTTCAACTTTGCGGGTTCACATTTTTCTTGTATCCCTAACTTTTGCCCGAACCTATCCTTTTATGGTTCGCCAGGATGCCCCATTTTTGCCTGGATATTCTTTTTCTTTCCAGCGGGTTTGTCTTAAGCAAAGTATTTTTTGACTGCGTCTGCGTTCACAGGGGATGTAAAATCTTCGCCATCCATAGTTGAAAGTAGCAAGGCTCCTCCTGAGAAAACCTTTCTTACAACATAAGGACCCTCATAGTTGGGGGTCCATTTGCCTCTGTGATCGTTCTGTGGTGGGAGAATTCGCTTCAACACTAAGTCGCCTGCCTGAAAGCTCCGAGGACGTATCTTTTTATCATAGGCGCTCTTCATCCTCTTCTGGTACAAACGACCGTATGCGAGAGATGCCAATCTTTTCTCATCCATCAAACTGAGTTGATTCAACCTGTTCTTCACCCATTCTGCTTCATCTAGTTTGACATCCGCCAGTACTCTCAAAGAAGGGATCTCGACCTCTAATGGCAGGACAGCTTCCATGCCATATACCAACGAGAAAGGAGTTGCCCCAGTTGAAGTACGCACCGAAGTGCGATATCCATGTAAAGCAAAGGGCAACATCTCGTGCCAATCCTTATAAGTTACCACCATCTTCTGTACTATCTTCTTAATGTTCTTGTTGGCCGCTTCCACGGCGCCATTCATTTTCGGGCGATAAAGAGAAGAATTGTGATGCTCGATTTTGAAACTCTGGCACAGTTCCTTCATCATCTTGTTATTCAGATTAGAGCCATTATCAGTGATGATCCTCTCAGGTATCCCATATCGACAGATGATGTCCCTTTTGATGAATCGGACTACGACCTGTTTCGTGACATTGGCGTAGGAAGCAGCTTCGACCCATTTGGTGAAATAGTCGATAGCTACTAAGATAAAACGGTGCCCATTGGATGCGGTCGGCTCGATCTTTCCAATCATATCAATGCCCCACATGGAAAAAGGCCATGGTGATGACATGACATTCAAAGGACACGGCGGTATATGAATCTTGTCAGCATAAATTTGACATTTGTGGCATTTCTTGGCGTACTTGAAGCAATCTGACTCCATAGTTAACCAATAATATCCTGCCCTCAACAACTTCCGAGACATGGCATGCCCACCTGCATGTGTTCCGAAAGCACCTTCGTGGACCTCTTCCATAAGCAAATTTGCCTCTTTTTCGTCCACGCATCTTAGTAGCACTAAGTCATGGTTTCTCCGATAGAGCGCACCGTCTGGATTTAGATAGAAATTGCCGGACAATCTTCTCAAAGTCTTCTTATCTTGGGTAGATGCCCCAGGCGGATACTCTTGGTTCTTAAGAAAGTTCTGGATGTCATAAAACCATGATTTACCATCAGGAGCTTCATCTATTGCGAACACAAATGCTGGTCTGTCGAGCCGTGAAATGACAATTATCGGAGCATCGTTCCAGAAGTTAACTTTGTACATTGAGGATAAAGTAGCCAAAGCATCAGCCATCTGATTTTCTGCTCTTGGCACATGGTGAAGCTCTACTCAATCGAAGAAAGGTAACAACCTTCTTGCGTAGTTCATATATGGGATCAGATTTGGCTGGCGTGTTTCCCACTCCCCCTTGATTTGGTTGACCACTAAGGCTGAATCTCCATAGATATCAAGGTTCTTGATTCTCAAATCGATTGCTTCTTCAATACCCATGATACATGCTTCGTACTCGGCCTCGTTATTGGTGCATGGGAATGTTAACCTTGCGGTGAATGGTATATGGGACCCATGGGGAGTTGTAATGATTGCCCCAATCCCACTACCGTAGGAGTTAACAGCGCCGTCAAAGATCAACTTCCACTGGGAACCCAATTCCGGTCCCTCGCCCGGCAACGGCTCATTGCAATCTTTCATTTTCAAGTACATAATGTCTTCGTCAGGAAAGTCAAACTTCATTGGCTGATAATCATCGACTGGCTGCTCTGCAAGGTATTCTGACAGAACGCTACCTTTAATAGCTTTTTGAGATACATATTGAATATCATATTCTGTCAGAATCATCTGCCACCTAGCGATCCTTCCTGATAGCGCCTGCTTTTCGAACACATACTTAATTGGGTCCATCTTTGAAATCAACATGGTTGTGTGGTTTAGCATATACTGTCTTAGGCGTTTGGCGGCCCAAGCAAGTGCGCAACAAGTCTTTTCTAACATTGAATATCTGGATTCACAGTCTGTGAACTTTTTACTCAAGTAGTAAATTGCGTGCTCCTTTCTTCCAGTCTCGTCGTGCTGACCGAGAACACAACCCATAGAATCTCAAGAACCGTTAAGTACATTATCAACGGTCTTCCAGCCACCGGGGGCATCAGTATTGGGGGTTCTTGTAGGTATTCCTTTATTTTCTCAAACGCCTTCTGGCAATTCTCGTTCCAAACGACCGCCTGATCCTTCTTTAGAAGTTTAAACAATGGCTCACAAGTGGCGGTGAGGTGAGATATGAACCTTGCAATATAGTTTAATCTACCTAAGAAACCACGAACCTGCTTCTCGGTCTTTGGTGCTGGCATTTCTTAAATTGCCTTGATCTTCGCGGGATCAACCTCAATACCTTTCTCACTAACGATGAATCCCAACAGCTTTCCTGAACGTACGCCGAAAGTACATTTACTTGGATTCAACCTCAATTTGAACTTCCTCAACCTCTCAAACAATTTTAAAAGATTTACCAGGTGCCCCTCCTCCGTTTGGGACTTTGCAATCATATCGTCGACATAAACTTCGATTTCGTGATGCATCATGTCGTGAAAGAGTGTGACCATTGCTCGTTGATAAGTTGCCCCTGCGTTCTTCAACCCGAAAGGCATTACTTTATAGCAAAAAGTCCCCCAAGGTGTGATAAAATTCGTTTTCTCCATATCCTCCGGCGCCATCTTAATTTGATTGTATCCGGAAAAGCCGTCCATGAAGGAAAACACTGAGAATTGCGCAGTGTTATCAACAAGCACGTCAATATGGGGAAGCGGGAAATCATCCTTTGGGCTTGCTCTATTCAAGTCCCTATAATCAACACACATCCTAACTTTGCCGTCCTTTTTAGGCACGGGTACGATGTTAGCGACCCAAGGAGGGTAGTTGGCCACAGCAAGAAATCCGGCGTCTAACTGTTTCTGAACTTCTTCCTTGATCTTCACTGCCATGTCTGGCCTTGTTCTTCTCAATTTCTGTTTGACAGGAGGACACTCTTCACGAAGAGGCAGACGATGAACCACGATGTCCGTGTCGAGTCCTGGCATATCCTCATATGACCAAGCAAAAACATCCTTGTACTTTTGGAGTAACTCAACCAATCGTTGCTTGACATTACTTTGCAGTGTAGCCCCTATTCTGACCTCCTTCTTATCTTCTTCTGTTCCCAGGTTGATAACTTCAACTTCCTCCTGATGAGGCAGGATGACCTTCTCCTCTTGTCTTAGCAATCTGGCAAGCTCCTCAGGCAGGTCTTCGTCTTCTTCGATCTCTTCTTCGGCTTGAAAGATCGGATTGTCGAAGTCATACCGAGTCATAGACGAGTCTGAGTCGGTGGCATCTGAAATGTGTAACCTGCGATGATGATGATTTTATGCTTTTAAATGATATGCAAACAAAAACACAAACCACATTGTCATTTTATTGTTAAAGATAAAAACAAGAACAACAAGGATCACAAAATTCTGAATGAAAAGACGCCTTTTAATTGATGATAAAAAGATTGTTCACATGCATAAAGATAGGGCCCTACAAATAAAGTCCATTATGCCTTGGGCAGGGCATATGGAAATACATTAATCAAGACAAATTAATTACTCTTCATAAGTCACTGTGATAACTTCCTCCATGCTCCAATTCTTCAAGCCCTGGCCGGGGATGCATGGCTGGATCCACGCATCCATATCGCAGTCGCTGTCTCCTTCCTCGTCTGATATGGCATTGATTTGATCGAAAATGACTCCACTGCTAGTAAATTGGACAAGACCTTTGTAGTGTGGAGTGCTTTGTGAAGATGATCCATGTGGGCTATATCCCAATCCGAACTTATATTGCTTGTTTGGGACGCTCACCACCTGTCCCCATCCTTGTGTTGATCCGGATTCCACCACGGCCCATGCTTCCTTGTACGACGACATGGCAACTTCTGGAGCCTTGACCTCGACCGGCGCCTTCTCCTTGATTTGGACAGTCTCAAAGGCCTGGCACAGCGTTTCTTGAATTTCGCCGTCGACTTCCACATATTTGAATGAAGACAGATGGCTCACCATGATGTCTTCTTCTCCACAAACGGTCACAATATTCCCATCCACCATATATTTCAATTTTTGGTGCAAAGTCGATGTTACAGCGCCTGCTAAGTGTATCCAAGGCCGACCCAAAAGACAGCTATAAGCAGGCTGGATATCCATGATGTAGAAAACTGTTTCAAACACCTCTGGGCCTACTTGGATAGGCAGAGTTATCTCCCCAAAGACAGATCTTCGGGTTCCATCGAAAGCCCGTACAACCAAATCACTGGGCGTACAATATAGACCCTGATGATCGATCTTCATCAATGCCTTCTTTGGCAACACATTCAAAGACGACCCTGTATCAACAAGTACATGTGACATCACTGTTCCTCGGCATTCAAGTGAAATATGCAGAGCCAAGTTGTGGTTCCTCCCTTTTGGTGTCAAATCGCGGTCAGTGAACCCCAACCCGTTACCTGCATTGACATGGGCCACCACGCCTTCCAACTGATTAACGGATATCTCTTGAGGTACATAAGCATTATTCAAAACTCTGAGCAAAGCATTCCTGTGAGCCTCAGAACATAACAGCAATGACAAGATAGAAATCTTTAAAGGAGTTTGTTGTAAATGATCCACAATTTTGTAGTCACTCCTTCTTATCAAGCGCATGAATTCCTCCGCATCCTTCAGCAAAGTTTCCTTTTCTCTAGCCTGAGAATTCTCTTCCGCTACAACCTTCCCCTTACCTTTATCAGCCCTTTCTGTACTTACTTCGGGAGGTGCAAATACTCTCCCGCTCTGAGTCATTCCTCCAGTTCCCACCAAATTATCAACAGAATCCAACGGTGAACCTCTCAGTTCCTGCTTTTGACCATTGCAGTAGACCTCGGCCCCATAGTTCCAAGGAATTGCTTTAGAACTTTCATAGGGTACGGGCCCTGCCTTTGTGAATATAATAGTGGGCCTCGCCGGAGGCGCGGAAATTGTAATTGTTTTGTATGGGATGGATATGGTGGCCACCTCATCCTTATCTTTGATGACTACCTCTTCAACATTTTTCTCACAGATTCTATCAAATTGCAACAAACCGTCATCCATCATGTGCTGTATATGGTTCCTCAGGTTCCGACATCCTTCTGGACAGATCATACAGTCTTCGCAATCCTTTCCACAACCTGGGAATACCCCTCCTTCTAACAACTTGCTCTTCACAAAACCCAACGGCGTCTTCAGATCCTCTACTTTGGACACCAAGTTCAGGCCTTCCTTACTGTCAATAGCGTTCACGCCACCACCCCTACCATGGTTAGGCATGGGATTTCGATCCAAGCTTGGCGCATCCTGATTGAAATTGATAGCTTTACTATCAATAAGGTCTTGTACCTTATGTTTGAAGGCTTTACAGTTGTCAATACTGTGGTCGGGGGCGCCAGAGTGGAATTCACACCTAGCGTTGGCGTCATATCCAGGAGGTGGTTGGCCAGTTAGAGGTGCCATTGTCCTTTTCTGGACCAACTGCAGTTGAATTAAGTGTTGTAGTAGCTGAGCGTATGGCATTGGCGGTGTGTCAAAGTGTCTATCCGCCACCCTTCTCCTATCCTGGAATTGTCTTGGTGCATAATTCTGTTGTTGAGGTCGTTGCTGCTGTTGTTGACGTGGTTGTTGTTGCGGAGGCTGTGTCGCCGGGATGGCAATACTTGCTACTTGTGACGGTTGCTGGTAATACGGTCGCTGCTGACGCTGATCCAGGTATCTTTTTCGGTTGTTAAAGCCGTACACTGCATTTGTTTCATTATCCTTTTTCTTCGCACCAAAAAACTTTCTTCCACCTCCAGATGAGGTCCCTTCCGCTGCTTGAATTTTCCCCATTTTTATACCGTTTTCAACTCTTTCGCCCGTGATAATCAAATCTGAGAAGCTTCCTGACATATTGCTCACCAACTTCTCGTAGTAGATTCTGGGCAATGTGGCCACGAATAAATCGATTAGTTCTCTTTCCACCATGGGAGGTTGAACCCTAGCGGCAAGCTCTCGCCACCTTTGGGCGTATTCTTTAAAAACTCATTGCTCCTTTGGGATAGATTCTGCAACTGCACTCGATTTGGTGCCAAGTCACTATTGTACTGGTAATGCTGGACAAAGGCCTCTGCTAAATTCTTCCAGCTCCGAATATTGACAGGTTCCAAACCCATGTACCACTCTAGAGAAGGCCCTGACAGACTATCTTGGAAGAAGTGCATAAGCAACTTCTCATCATCAGAGTATGCCGACATCCTTCGGAAATAGGAGCGGATATGCACCTTTGGACATGTCGTTCCTTTGTATTTATCGAAATCTGGTACTTTGAACTTTGGAGGAATCCTAAGTCCCGGAATCAATCCCAGATTGGACATGTCAAGTCCCATAGTGTTCTGGTTTTCCAGAATGCTCTTCATCTTTTCTTCTATTTCATCAAACCTTCTATTAGTGTCGGATCGTAACCCTCCCCCAAGGTCTCTCATGGAGAAGATATCATCCTGTTCATCTTGGTCCCATTGAGGATTCACGCTAGTAGGTATGGCGCCTGCCACAACTGGGATGGGGATTCCAGTTTGTTCTCTTCCGCCCGGAAGATTGACTACAGTTGGGCCACCATTGACTTGCGAGGTTCCACCATTAACAGGAGGGGGAATAGCAGCAACCCCTCCATGCAAAACGCCACTTCCATCCACTTGAGCTATTAAAGGTTGAACCAATGTCCTTAACTGGTCCTGTCCATTGGCCACCCCCTGCATCATCTCCATGAATTGCGCCATCTTCTCACGAAACTCCAAAAGCTCGGCTTGAACCTGATCCATAATTCTCTGCTGATTTCCCCGCGTGTTGTAGGAGTGTTGAGAAGTCAGCTTGCTCTTTCTCTTTCCCTCTCTTTCTCTCGGAAATGGCAAGCGGTGCGAGGTCGGGTTTCAGGGAATGCAAAATGATGCGCAAGTTCATGCAAATGCTCAAGAGACTTTCAAAACCTATGATTATAGCCGGTATTATAGAATTGCGAATGATCAAATAATAAAGAAAACACAATTAGACCAAAAGCAAATTCTCATTAATTCGGGAAGATTCAATACAAGCATTTGCTGACTATGCCGAATAACAATTCTCATTACAAGGAAAACACTAAATGACTGAAAATCAAGAGTACTAAAAACTAGAATTTCTCCTTTTGGAGACGCTCTTCAAGCTTCTTCGTCTCAGACATGAACCTCCTAACCATTTGGTCGCAGAGCTGGATAAAGTGGTGAACAGAAGGGGGGATATCATTTCCTTCCAAGTCTTGAATGGCGCTTTCCAACCTCCATGGGATATCACGGATCATGAGGTTGCAATGCTCCACCAAATTGTTGTACCTAGCACGACACGTATCTAGAGTCGACTGGTAATAACAAATAGAATCCACATGGGTGTCCAACAACTCATTGAGCTGAGCCTCTTTCTCGAGCCACTGCGCACTATCTCTTTGCAAAGCCTCGAAACGATTCCTCCACAGAAGGGCTGTTTCTTGGGCAGTTTCCAATTCTTGACATTTGTTATTCCACAGGTCAGATGTGACATATGAATCTTTCAATGCCTCCTCTTTGAGTCTTCGTTCATTTTCCACTAAGGTCAAGGCATTTCTCAGTCGTTCTTCAAGATCCCCAATATCAGCCTCGAGATTCTCTCGTATTTCCTTCTTTTCGGCAGAGGCTATCTCAAAGAAGTGCCATGCCCTATCACAAGAAGCTTTGGTGTCCTTTAAGCGTTGTCGGAGAGTTGCTAATGATGCATCAGCCCCTTCGTAACCCTGTTGGTACCTGACTCTCAGATCCGTTTCTAATTTTAGCTTCTTGCTACTCTCAGCCGCTTGATCCTGTTCAAACTCCACCTTTCTTTTGTACTGACCGCTCTCCACATTTGCTTGGTGGACTTCATTCTGAAGGTCCTGATTCTCCTTAGTCAATCTCTCCACTATTAGCTTCAGTTTTTCATATTCTTCTATGGATACATGAGTGGGAGCAGGAGGTGCTTCTCGCATAGAGGGCTCTAAGGGAAATGGCAACGACCTTTCAGCTACTCTAGCTAGTAACCACCGATTGTATGGCTCCTTTGCCACACAATTATTCGCTTTTAACTCCTTCCTCCCCTTTGTATGAATCTTGCCCCAAGCCTTAGCAATCTTCCTGACAAACGAAGGGTCTTCTGATGTGGCTAGCAAAAAGAAACTCTGAACCTTCTTTGCTTCGGGCTCGCCCTCCATAGCATAGCCCAACTGACGTAATGCCATGACTGGGTTATAGTTAATACAACCGGCCCTACCGATCAAAGGTACATTACTGAATTCTCCACAACTAAAGATGATTTCCACATTATAGTACTCATGAGAGTACCAAGCAATATCACTAGCTTCCAGAGACATGATGCGTTGAGACCATTTCAATTCCTTCTTGTTTTCCATGAACGGCCCTTTCTTGGGCAAATGAGAAGCATACCACTTGTATAGTAGGTGAGAGCAGCATTGGATCATTCCCGCCTTCTTTTCACTCCTCCAATGAATAGAGTGATAGACATCGGCAAGGAGTGTAGGGATGGGATTCTTCTGCATGAAGAGAACGATGGCAGTGATGTCTATGAAATTGTCCACATTTGGAAAGAGGACAATCCCGTAAATCATTAGAGCAACACTTATACCGAACTTTTCCCAATCTTCATCAACCTTGTACTGAGCGGCCTTTTCTAGCAGAAACTTCAATGGAAAACCCTGAACACCCCCTTTACTGGTTAGACCCTTCTTGACTTCTTCTTTGGTCATATGAAGAGCGAGAGCAATGACAGCAGACTTTGGTTCTTCTTCCAAACCAGTATAGACAGGTTGATCCTTAATCTTAATGTTCAAAATGTGAGAATATTCTTCCAAGGTGGGAGCCAACTGGTAGTCTTGAAAAGTGAAGCACCGGAGAGGCGCATCATAAAATTGATCCATAGCATACAAGGCCCAAGTATCAACTCTAGAGTGGAGAAGATCAAGCAATTTCCCATGTTTCCCTTGAAAGTTGATCTTGATAACTTTCGGCACGTCAATCAGAAGGTCTTGAATTGATTCCAACTTCGGTTCCCTAAACTTTATGGAATTTGTGCTTCTCTTTCTTAGATCAGCCATTGAGTTCACCAATACCTGAGATAATCATAGCTTCTTAAGTCTCTTGGTATGCAAAATGATATGCAATGCAATGTTTTATGAGTGCATATGACAATATTCGTCACAAATCCTGCAAGACAACATCAAAAAGGTATCTCCCCCAACGGGTGGGCAATCTACTGGTGTATAAAAGGGTATTCCAAAGGCTTTTCAAACAAAGTCCTATGCACTAACCCTCAAAAGTTTCCCATCATAACGACTACTCGTAAGACGGTAATCCCTTCAAAAGGATGAACACAGAGTTATGTTTTAGCAACCTTCGGAATAAGGTTCTACAAAAGGTCCTCAGAATCGCGGACTCTCAAGTTGAAGATAAGAACGCCATTACGACTACACGTAAGACATAATTATTCCAACGGAGTCTCATCTGAGCGGTGAGATTCAATCCAACTCAACGAGTCCTAAGTCTCGCAAATCAGAAAGAATCCACCTCCTAACTTAGTGTGTATGCTCGAAAGCTTCATCCTTACAAACCAAATCAAATAAACCCAACAGTTAGAGAATAAAGCATAAATAAATAAAACAAGTAAAGACACAAACACGATAAACAAAATAGGCTTGGCTTGCTAGGGCATCCCCAGCAGAGTCGCCAGTTGTCGCTACTCGAAAAATTACGCATCGCGCAACGACGGGGAGGCGAAAAGGATAGACAGAAGAGTCGTCACCGAACTTTATTTATCCCATGAGGGGAAAGGTAAATATCGAGAAAACCTTAAGAAAGAAATGGATAAGATGGTCTCGCGACCAAGAACGGGTTCGGAAGCCGGTTATGCAAGGGGAAGGTATTAGCACCCCTCGCATCCATCGTACTCGATGGGAACCTTTTGTTTGTCGATGTGTGAATTTATTTGCTTAAATATTATGCTATAAGAAGTGTTCCACTCGGTAAAAGAAGGGTTAGAAACAGTAAAGAGAAGTAACAGGGGGAAGAAGGGAGAGAACGGACTCGGTAGGACTTCGCAGTTCTATGCCTACGTATTCTCAATAGATGTGAGAAAGTCAGAGTCGACGTAGTTCGGGAAACTACGGGTATAGGGGGGATTGTGTGCTCGGCAAGGATTGTGGCCCTTGTGCCTACGTATCTTTACTTGAACGAAGTAAAGAATCAGAGCAGCCGTAGTTCGGCCTACGGTGCGCGGGGAAGTTCTGGTAGACGATGTTATCGTGCGCATTCTAGCAGTTAGGTGTATTGTTGCTCGCTCGTTGGAGACTTAGGCGTTACCTGTTTGCGGTAGAACGGACGTAACATATCCTGTTTGAAAGATTGGTATTCGCCATGCGAGGCAAGGTGTCACGTTTGATTGGTTGAATTGTTTTTTAGGGGAGAGATAGGTCCTCGGATAGTAACCCCTACGGGTAGTACCCAATTCTTTATCTCAAAGTTTTTGTTATAAAAAGGTGTGGCGAACGAGGCGTCTTTGTATTGAAAGACGAGCGTCGAAACCACCCTCACTACAGTGGGCATCCCAACACTCGAAGAAGAAGAGGTCTACACCCAATCCTCTCTCTTTAATTCAACATAAAGAGAGCTTCGTTCTCTTATTAAGTGTTTTTGGTTCTGAATGGTAAGTGCTTTGCGACAGAGAACCCTACGGTAAACGTCAGCACTCGGGATAGGAGAAGGCCTACGCCTAACCACTCCACGACCATTCAAGTTTTTGTTATGAAAAGATTTGAAAATGCACTCGGTACAGGACCGAGGTTTTAGGTGTGAAAATTACGGAAGGAAGTTGTGAAAGGAAATGGTGGATAAAGGCGTGTCTTCGTATCGAAAGACGAGTGTCGAGACCACCCTCACTACTGTGGGCATCCTAACACTCGAAGAAGAAGAGGTATACACCCAATCTTCTCTCTTTAATTTGATACAAAGAGAAATCAATTTATTATGGTTTGAAAATGGACTCGGTACAGGACCGAGGTTTTAGGAGAGATGGTATGGAAACGTCTTCGTATTGAAAGACGAGCGTCGAAACCACCCTCACTACAGTGGGAATCCCAACACTCGGAGAATAAGAGGTCTACACCCAATCCTCTCTTTTTAATTCAATACAAAGAATTGATTTTAAGGAGATGAGATTCGAAAATGGATGGGAAGCGTCTTCGTATTGAAAGACGAGTGTCGAAACTACCCTCACTACAGTGGGAATCCCAACACTCGGAGAGGAAGAAAGTCTACACTTAATCCCCTCTTTTTAATTCAACACAAAGATAATCGGATTTTGAAGATGGTTTGTCAATGTTTTTGAATCGAGTTGGGACAAGTGATGAAGAGAGAAAAGAGGTGGTCTCAGATCCAACATTACTTATCAATAATTTGACTGGTAATGAATTATGGAGGTCTCGTCATTGACCTAAAACAGTGAAAAATAGGACAAAAAGCCCAATGACAAATGCGAAATGAAATTAACTTTTAAAAGAAAATAAATCAAAACTCTAATATATAAAATAGTTCTAAAGAAACTAATAGAAATATAATATAAAAACTATATAGAATATATATTACATAAATAAAATAATATATTGGAAAAACGAAAATATTTTAAAATAAAAAGAAACAGGGGTATGAAATTAAATGGGGGTGATTAAAAGAACAAATGGATAGAAAACGGGTCAAACAGACCCAAGTCTTAAATCACTAAAAACGATTTTTATAAAGGAACAAAAGGGATAAACCCAAACACCCGTTCTGGAATCCTCATAACATCACTGTGGATCTTTCAGTCAGTGGGCTACGACTTATTTCATTCCCTTCTACACGAAACAACGCATAGAAAACCTCCCAACGGAAGTTACGAAAACGAAGGCGAATCTGAACCCAAAAAGCAACCCTTCGATTCAACTTCGTTCCATTCTTAGCTTCAGAATAAATTTTAGTTTGCTTTCTTCTTCTCCATTTATTTTCAGTTTTGGATTTAAAGATTAAAGAACAAGGTGGACGTGAAATGGGTGTGGGTTGTGATTTGTTGGTTTGAAGCTGGGTTTCGCATGAGTTATTTCGCAGTTTGGATGAAAAACAGGTTACATGAAGAAGCTTCGTTTGAAGTGGGAATGAGTCGAAGGTTTGTTGGTAATTTGAGGGGTTGAGTTAAAAAAAGGTTGGGTGTTTTGCGGGAAGGGATTGAAAGGTTTTTCGAAGGTTTTGTGAGGGAAGAAGATGAGATGTTGGTAAGAAGAAGTTTGAGGGCGGTAATGGCGGGGGAGTGTTTCGAAGTATGAGGAAGACGGTTTGTGCTTCTGGGTATGAAAAAAAAAATTTGTGTTGTTGAATGTTTGAGGGTGAGCTGAAACTGGGGATTTGTATCAGGAACAGTTCCTGATAACGGTGAAGGTAAAGTATAAGAACTCACAGGAACAGTTACAGGAGCTGTAATATGATTTGTAACAGGAACTGGTGAGTTTGCTGGGTTATTACCGGCGGTTTTCCGGTGAAGAGAAGTTGTGAGTGATTTTGGTTTCAAGTTCTTTAGAAGGTGAAGATTGGGTTGAATGACTAGTGGCGGAGATTTACGGTGGCATCGCAAAACGGAAGTGAGGAAGTGAATGGGTTTGATTCACTGTGTAATGAAGTTGGTTTGTTTGAATGTTGTCAGAAATCGTTGAAATGGAAGTTTGTAATGGTGAAGAAGATTTGGAGATGATGAATGTTTGGAGGTAAACGAAGAAGACGAAGTATGAATTTCTGAAGGTGATGAAGCTGATAATGAGAGGTTATTGAGGAAGAAGAAGGTGAAAGGGTGAAGGAGACTGGTTCGTGTGGACGGCGGCTGTGAAGAGTTGTTGGTATGTCTGCGGCTAGGGTTAGTGTCCCTTTTATCCACAACAACCCACTGCCTCTCTCTCTCGAAGGCTTGCCATCAGAAAACAAAGTGACAATAGTTTAAGATTATGAAGACAGAAAAAGACAATAGAATACTTACAGAGCTGGAGCGAATCTGGAAGGTTCTCGCGCTAGTGATGAGGAGCTTGGATGATGCAAAGCTTCTTGTTGAACCGATACCACCAGATTATCAATGCTGAAAGCAGATAAGCTCCTTCTTCAATCTCTTTTTTTTCCAGTTCTTTATGATGAAGGTGAGTTGTGAGAGAAGACAACTGTTTTTTTTCAGAATTTTTCTCCTCTCCAAACATTAAGCCTTTATAGTGAAGTCAATTAGGTTTAGCAGACCAACTCTTGAGGCTCTGAAATCCTCTGCACCTTAGGTTTTAGGTTTGGTCTGCTACTAATCTGTCCTATTACCATTTTTGTGCTAAGACTGTGGTGCTGTAATTGCCTACTGCTGCTCTGTATTTGCCATTTTCGTGAATGTGTCTCTGCTGTCTTATTTTCATGTCCCTGAATTTGTTCATTTAAATTGAAAACATCTGATATATTTTTTACCCTGAATTTTTACTGCTTCATTTGTGATTTTTTACTGCTTTGACTTATGCTGATGGGGCAACTTTGTTGACTTCAAATGCAATCTGACTTTGGCCTTTTTACTTTCAAATATCCACTAAACTTGACATGCTTGTCATATTTTGCAGGGAATTACCTCAAATGACAATTCTGATACAAAGACCAGCCGACCAGCCAAGATGTATTATCTCTAACTTCAGATTGTTGGCTAACATCTTCAGAATCTGATGTGGTTGAGGATTCTTGATTTACACGGTTTGATGACATAATTATTGTCACCCTCACTTAGACATGATGAGCAGCGAACTAAAAGTGCTACTTTGGGTAGGATCAGAAGAATTGTTCAAGGCAGAGCCTCCAGTTGCGCATATTCCAGATTCCTCGGAAACAATTTCCTTAGAGCTACAAGAACCTTCAACCTGAAAATTATTTTGACAGCCTGCATCCGTTCTACTTAAATGCTTTGAACTACAGTCTGAATTACTATGGTGAAATTTCTTCAGAGACTCCGTAGGCTCCCAAACCTTTTTTAATTGAAACAAATCCCTGCTGGAATAATTCCCCAAAATGATTTTGCTTTTGTTTCTTCCATTATACTTATGCATATAGTCTACTTGATTATACTTACTACCCCGATAAAAGTGCTTAGCAGGTTCGTATTGACTGGCAGGTTTTGACTCCCGACTAACTCTTGTCACAGGAGAATGTTGGTCAACTCTCATCTTATATTCACTATTTGGACTACAGCTGCAAGAATGAATATCACATCTGTCATTCATCCGGTTCTTGGAATTGTAAAATTTATCGCCATACTTCGGACTAACATTTCGACCATTGGACTTTGCAGGAACATTTATCCTGGATTGCCTATTCAATCCATTAACTACCCTCAATGAAGTCAACTGACTCTCTCCCTAATGTCTTGATTCAGTTTTACCAACCATCCCACCATTGTCAGAAACAGTGGCATACTGGCGCCTGCCAGACCACTTGATAGGCATATCATCCTGTGGAAATTCTTTCCTGTATCTCAGTCTTTGATGAGAAAGCATTGTTTGTTCAACCGTAGACTGCTGACCTGTCTCGTCGTTTGGAACGATTACATTCTCTGGTTTTCTAATAAGCTCCTTCAGAATGGAATGTAGAGCCAATCGTAGCTCCTTGAACAAGACAGCTATTTGGGCAGGTGCATTCAATTTTAACCATCCATCGATGATGACCAGTCCAGTCTGATGCTGAACATTGATTGACCCTCCAAAGAGCAAAATTGAGTATGGAGAAATGACTGAAGTATCTCTTAGAAATATTTTGTTCGTTTCAACCTTTTCAAGGAAGACAAGAAAAGGATGCTTGAATACTTTTGTGTTACTGTTGATAGAAGATGGGTGGAGATGAACTTCTCTTCTTCCATCAAACCAGAATGTACGACTAGAATTCACAGAGCTAGGAGACCGCTTAAGGCTGCTGAGAGCAGTTGCAACAATACCTTGTTCACCAGCTGCTACATTAGGGTATAAACCTGCACATAGTATAGCCTTCAGAATCGAAGAGTGATGTGCATACATATTAAATGGTTGTGATGCATCGGAAAGCCACCTGTCAAGACCTATCCTTTTGCCATCCACCTGATTAAATTTTGGAAGAGTAATGAGACCAATGTCTGCTAGCAAAGTTCCAAACTGTATCCTCATCTCCCTTATCATAAACATTACTGGGCTGCTCAGAAAATATGAATTGCAGAATTGCTGTGCAGCTTTACCTCCTTTCTCATTCAAAATAGTCTCCCATCTTTTGTAAGCTATCATCATAAGTAAATGATCAGATTGCTTATCAATATCATTTACATCACCAGGCCCATCTTGCTTTTCATTCAACAATATTTGTTTTGCTCTTTCAACATTCTGCCTCTCATCCTTAGGATACACAAATGGAGACTTGTAACTTAAAAATGCGGAAACTGAAAGAATAGGTGACAAGCAACCAAAAATTGCACCATACACCATCATCTTCCCAATTAGTACATCAACAGGTAGTTTTGCCAGATGATGCCCAAGAGGTGTCAACTCTTCATCCCCCTCAAGAGCACCGACCTCATACAATAAAGACATTGCCGATTCAATTGCTTCAATTTTCGGAGGTTCTAAAGCCATAGACAAAAATGATTTGATATATCCAAGACATAGTAACTTAATCTGCAGACACAATTCAACTAATGGCATTCGAAGCATCTCTGGGACCTGATAAGGACGCATGAGTTTTTCAAATCTATAACGAGTGTACAAGCGAAAGCAAATTCCAGGTTTCACACGTCCAGCTCTACCCTGACGCTGCCTTGCATTTGCTTGAGAAATCCAATCTTCAACCATGCTAGACAATTTCTTCTGTGGATTATAACGATTCTCCTTATGTTTTCCACAGTCAATTACATATATCACATCATCTATTGTTATGCTGGTCTCTGCTATATTTGTTGCTATAACAACCTTGCGTATATTTCCTGGAGGGCGTAAAAAAACCTTTTTCTGTTCAGTTGACGCAACAGATGAATGCAAGGGAATAATCCAATCAGAAGATGGCCCACCAAACTGGTACGACGCTGCTAACTTATCATGTAAGTGGTTTATCTCAAACACTCCCGGTACGAAGACAAGGATGGCACCCTCCCCACAACTTTCATCAATGTAACATATCAGATCTTCAATAAGATCATAATCAATGACATCCTCATTTACTTTTTTCAGATTTTTTTGGGCTTGTTCACTGAATGACTGATAATAACTGGGAACAAAATGTGGATTAAAATGCTCCTCAGAGAGCAAAGACTCATCACCCCATGCAGATAAGACTAGATTCGTCTTCCCTCTGCTGTTTGTCACAGACGCTCTCTGCAAGTTCTGTCCTTTAGAAAATGTTTCATTTGCTAAAGAAGCTGGTGAATCTGAAGCCAGTCTATAATTAATCTGATCATATATCCTCAAGAAAGTATGTTGTCACTGGATGAGTCCTGCCTTCTGCAGTAACCACAGGGCAATGACCGAAGTATTTTGAAAATGAACTTGAATCAACAATTGCTGACATTAGAATGACTTTGACTTTTGAAGAGCCTTCACTGGACTGCCTCTCAATTAGATTCTTCAACACAATTAGAATAAAATCACCCAATAAAGATCTCTCATGAACTTCATCAACTATGATATGGGTAATACCCGTCAAGCTTCGGTTCCCCATCAATTTTCTCAGAAGGATGCCTGTTGTACAGAACAGAAGCCTTGTTTTCTCATTCCTGGCACTATCAAGACGAACTTGATAACCAATCAAGGAGCCATCAGAACCTGGTGAAGGTTCACACCGCTCATCAGCTACCCTTTAAGCCACAGAAATAGTCGCTATTCTCCTTGGTTGAGTGCAAATAATATTACACTGTCCACCATGTCCTGACTCAATCATCTCATCCAATATGAATTGTGGAACCTGAGTTGTTTTTCCAGAGCCTGTTTCCCCATAAACAACAGGAACATCATTTTCCTTTAGCATTTGCAATATATCACCCTTAAGTGTGGCAATAGGATGTGTAGCTCTAAAATTCAACATATCCTGGTATCTTTGCGACTCCATTTTAGTGTATTGCACCATGACCTTGATAACAAGGTAGATCCTTTTCTTGCTGATGAATTAAGTCAAACCTGGACTTCGACATACACTTCACTCATTCCTACTTAATGAACCCCAACCAAAACCTATCCAATTCGGCTCAATCTTATGATGGAAGCAACATATATTTTTTATTTTTCTGCCCCTGACAATCACATATGCTTATCTGTTTGTCTTCAAGGACCTTGACTTGTCTCTGATAAGGGTAACCACTTGGTGACTTGAATATAACCTCCTTGATCAGGTTAAAAACCATTGGTAATTTTTTGTTAGACACACATTTCTTGATCCCCTGTGAAATGCAAAATGCTATGCAATGCAATGCTTACGTATGTGCTGATGCAATGAAATAAAACATAAGCCAGAGAGGTCGGTCAAATTTTGGGGTACAACACTAGTGTGTTAGGGTTTGTTATTTGAGTCTTTTGTACTCGTTGTTAATTGTGCACCTTTATAGCACTAAGTTTCATATCAAAGACATAGAGGTTGTTTTGTTAGTTGAATTGTAATTCAACATTCTTTAAACCTATTGTATACATTGATCACTAGAGTTAGTGATTAAGGAAAATTGAGAGGGGTTCTCATATTTAGGGAGAGTCCTAAATAGAAAGACACATATAGTATTAGGAAGAGAGACGTTGAACAAAGTTTGTTCATCTAAGACAATTTGTACTAATACTATTTAGAATGGATTTCCTTTCTTGGATTAAAATCCCCCCCCCCCATACATTGTTGAAATTGCATACATATGACATCCAAAAACCTTGGTACTACATGTATTAAAGTAGAGGAGATGAGATACATTGCATACATAACCACATTTGTGTTTGATTTTTATTGTGGATGATTTAAGTGATTGATGAGTGATTTTATTTGCAATATTTTTGCTGCTTTATGCATCACTAACATATGTGAATGTATTCTCACCCCTATTTGTTTTCCTGTGTTGTTCTTATGCCTATGGTGCAGATACTCAGGTAGATGAGCCTTAGATGCTGTTGTATTTCGTAGGATGGCTTAGTAGCATTCTTCATCATTTACCGCTTTAAAGTTTATTTTAGTTTCCGTAAGTCACTCTGTTAGTGTAACACTGTGATGAATTACCTTTCTGTTTTGTGTTCTATAAGTTGTTCAATTGAACCATTTATTTCATGATTTAAAATGAAGTTGATTTTGGTTATGAGATAAATGAAATAGAGTTATTATCATTTATTTCTACTGCCATAATATGTTGATTGAGAAAGTTGTTTTATGCTGACAAAATGTGACATCCCGTTTTTGAATTAATTATTTTCGCATGTTTGTATTAAATAAGTGGTTGGGGTTAGTGTGTTACACTAGACACAACACAGTGCAAGACGACATATTTAAGAGAAACCATACGATCATTCTCGAACCAACCTCTTATATACAAGAGTTGGCTACAAAATCTCCAGACCAGCAGTGAAGTAGGAGGCAGCAAACTCCTTCTTATAATTTTGGAGGACATCGGGTGAGTCATATTCCTGTTGATGAACAAGTAGAGAAATCAGCAACAAGGAATCCGCAGAAGCATCCTTTTTGTGCATGTATCTTAGACAACCAAATCCCAATATCTTTGGAGAAACCTCTACAGTTGAAAGAGTATGACTAGAAGGGAGATGCCAAAGATCATGTACAACTCGTTAATGAGTTTTTGAACTAATTCCATGTCGATGAAGCGGCAAAGTGAAAACTATTTACACTCACTCTGGTAGGATGCACCAATCTTTGGTTTCAAGTTCTGCCAAACGGAAGCATTTAGTCTTGATCAATCTATGCGAGAGCTTCACTGCTCAAAAGAGACAACCAATAACATTTATTTCTCTAAGCAGAATAATGCAGGAAAAGAAAGACAACTCTCAGTTGTACATCAACAGTTTCACACAAGTAGCTATAGAGGTAGAAGGAGTTTAAAAAGACCTTAAGTGTTAGATCTTTGAAATGGTCTAAGACAGGATACCTTATTCAGGGAGAATTTAGAATGTAAGGATGCTCGTAGTGTGAAAGAGATGTTGAATAGAGTGCAACCTTTCATTAACCTGGATGAGAAATTTAACGCCCAATTCGACAACCTAGAAGCAACAAATATAGGTTCCAACTGATCGTCTAGGAAAGACTCCCACGAACAGAGGGATTAACCCGACCAGGGAACCTGTGGTCGGTATAATTAATACTTCATCTAAACATTTCCCCAGAGAATATTTACCAGGAGTGCGCCAACGTGGAGTTTCAGAATGGAGGGTAAAAAACCCTTCCCTGTCGGAGAGTCGTCCATAACTTATAAGACGAAATATCGCCACTTCCACAAGGGCCCCAATCACAATACTGATGACTGCATCCAACTGAAAGATGACATCGAGGGTCTTATAAAGAGAGGTCATTTATCCAAATATGTCAATGGTGACAATAGAGGTAGAAAAGAGTCGCCAAGAGTAAGTCCCCTTCCAAAGTTGTGGATGTTGTGACCAACAGGGAAGGAACCATCGACGAAGATAAAGAAGAAAGTAAAGGAAAGCTCTAGCACATTGCAACTATCACCAGAGGAGCGCTCTAAGAGAACATCCTGTCCAAGGGGACAATGAAGAAAAAAAATGCTTAACTGATGGTCGTCCACAAGAAAGAAAGGGGCACAACAACCAAGGCCCGGGATAGGCCAATGCTCGGGTTTTGAGATTGTGAGAAAGTTGGAGGGACCCCGAATTAGATCTTCCCCTAGTCAAAATTGCTACGGATGGGAATTTCGACGTCTCTCGAACCTTGATCGACGGTGACAAGTCTTGCAATATAATGTATTCGGAGGTGTTTGTGAAGACGAGCCTAAAGAAAAAAAAAATTATGGTCGTACGAAGGGCCGGAGTTGTATGCGTTTAACGACACGACAATATGTCCATTAGGGTAATGTCAAATAAATGATATATGTATAGTAGGAATAAAGCATGTATGAGTCGTGAACTCGTAACTCCTTGTAGTTCCTTAAAAGAGTGTCTAAAATTACATTCTTGACCGAACTTTCAATATTGCCCTAAACGTCACAGCCTCACTAATCCACCTAAAACTCAAATTCCACAACTATTACATAAGCGTTCAATAGTTGGTGTAAGGATTCTTATTAAGTTAAATAAGCTTATAATGTGATTGTGTAAGGAATTGGGAATAATAGTGTCGTCAAAAAGTTTCTAGTATGGAGAATTTTTCGAAGTAGGAATCTAGGCGTAGATAACTTAAAGACCTATTGGGGCTACCCAATCGGTTTGTTTATTTAATTGCTGCATGGAACATAAATTTCACATCTCTTTTTCTTTTCAAATGTTTGATGATAGGAGAGTTATGGAAAAAAATTATGCTAACTAAAAATCTATCATGTGGTGCACAATTCTGCTATGACGAATTATCATCACTCTCAAGATTGGTAGCAAAAAAGTGAGGATAGATGGACTTAGTGTCACGTGGTTTACTTGTATTTAAATTATATGGAAAAAGTGTAATTAGAAATTTTTTAAAAATTAGGTTGAATCAGTGGAGTGCTAGCTGAAGAACATCCAAGTGACATTATAGAACTAGTTAAAAGGTAATCTAATAGGGTTTAATTATTCCCTTAATTAATAGATTGTTAAAATTATCCCATCAATCAATTTTAATATATATATATATATATATATATATATATATATATATATATATATATATATATATATATATATATATATATATATATATATATATATATATATATATATATATATATATATATATATATATATATATATATATTTAAAATTTTAAAAATATAAATAAAATAAAATTTTAAACTATTCCCAAAAACCTAAATAACTTAGGAAATAAATTAATGAGTTTCCATTATAATAACATTTCTAAGAATAACATCTCGAAGTTATGAATTTAATTCATCAAACAAACAATTTAAATTTAAATAGGTCAGACTCGTTTAAGTAAATTTAGTTCAACCCGATCTATTTTCCCCTTATTCATTATCATAAAAAAAACATTAATTTTATATTATTTTTAATTATAAAAAACCTTTAATTTTAAATTATTTTCAATTAATCAAACATTTTAATTTTTTTCATCAATTTCAATGCAAATAAAAATATTAAACTAATCAAATTGTAGCTATGCATAAACATAAATGTAGAGACGCGAATTCAAATACACGAAACCCTATTTATTCATAATTAATTGGTGAAAATTTTAATCATTAAACTATTTCACAAAATATAAATATTGAAGTCATCTGATGAACCAAATATACTTTCACTACTTTTTATTATAAAAAGAATATTTTTAAAATTTTTATGAATTACAATATATATATATATATATATATATATATATATATATATATATATATATATATATATATATATATATATATATATATATATATATATATATATATATATATATATATATATATATATATATATATATATATATATATATATATATATATATATATATATATATATATATATATATATATATATACTCTAGTATAGTCGAAAGGTAGCTTTCGGTTCGACAGAAATTAAGCACGAGATCAAAGTCTATTCACATGTTGCTGTCAGAGTAATGCGTGTTGTAGTCGAAGTTTGTTCTAACATGCATTAGTCAATATTTCTAGGTTTGTTAGCATGTTGAATTGAGTCTTGCTTGTAAGTCCAACGGTTTAAGTTAGCTTATAATGGGTAATTGTCAAAAAAAACCATTAGGTTAATGTATTAGTTTTCTTATAAATAGCATGCTAGTCTCTCAACTTGCATAAGGAAAAATAGGAAGATAAAATCCTAATTCAAGAGAGAGAGGTTATTTGTTATTCTTGTATACTTGTAATCTTGTTTTATAGAGAAATGAAAGAATAGAAGTTTATAACCAATCTTGTTGTTTTCCCTTGTTTTCTTTGTTAACCCTAACTCTTGTGTGTTTCTTATCTATAAAGAAACCGTGTATATTTTGTTTCAAGGCATCCTTTTTCACAGCAAATTGGTATAGTGAGCGTGAAGAAGGTTCCTTCAACAAAGTATGAGATTGAAAAGTTCACCGGACTGAACGATTTTGGTATATGGCGCTTGAAGATGAAGACCCTGCTAGTTCAACATGGTTGTTTGAAAGCGTTAAACGGAGAGACATCCATGGACGTTGCGTTAATGGCAAAAGAAAAGACGGTCATGATTGAGAAAGCCTACAACGCAATATTGTTGAGCCTTGGTGATAAGGTTCTTCGACAGGTATCAAAGGAGACTACATCATCGGGGTTATGAGTGAAACTTGAAAGTTTGTACATGACCAAATCTCTGGTGAATCGACTCTACCTGAAGCAAGCTTTGTATTCATTCAAGATGAGTGAAAACAAAGTGTTGGTTGAGCAATTGGATATGTTCAACAAGCTGATTCTTGATCTTGAAAATATTGATGTGAAAATCGATGATGAAGATCAAGCATTATTGATGTTATGTGCTTTGCCCAAAACACATGCTCACTTCAAAGAAACTCTCTTGTATTGAAGGTAGTCCTTGAGCTTTGAAGAAGTTCAATCAACATTGTATTTTAAGGACTTGAACGAACAAAAGGAGCATAAACCTTCGGCGGTGGGCGAAGGCTTGGCCGTTAAGGGGAAATTCTTGCGAAAGGATGGTAAATTCGACAAGAAGAAAGGTAAAAGTCAACAGAAGTCTTATAGTGGCGAAGCATCAAGTATTCGATGTTATCACTGTAAAAAGGAGGGTCGCACAAGAAAGATGTGTCATAAATGCCTAAAAGATCATGGAGGTAAGGATAATGACAATGCATCCATTGTTCAAGACGACTTCGCCTCATCTGGTGTCCTTGTAGTTTCAAGAGGCGACTCAAGAAAGGAATAGATTATGGATTCAGGTTGCACTTGGCACATGAATCCAAACAAAGAGTTGTTCGAGGAGCTATGTGATCAAGATGGTGGATCGGTGCTGCTGGGAAACACCAAATCTTACAAAATTGCAGGTATTGGATCTATGAGATTCAAGCTCCATGATGAGTCAATAAGGTTATTGAATGAAATCAGGCATGTACTTGATTTGAAGAGAAATTTGATTTCTCTTGGTGAATTCGACAAGAAGGGATATGTTTTTAAAGGAGAGAAAAGTATCCTAAGAGTCATGAAGGGGTCAAAGGAAGTCTTGAGAGGCGTGAAGAAACAAGGCTTGTATACCCTTGAGGATGAGGTTGTAAGTGGTTCGACAAATGTTGCATCCACGAAACCTGTGTCAAAGACAGAATTATGACACATGAGATTGGGCCATGTCAGCAAAAGAAGCCTGGTCGAATTGGGGAAGCAGAACCTGCTAGAAGGTGACAGTCGAAAAGTTGGAGTTTTTTGAATCATGTGTATTTGGTAAATCCTGTAGGGCGAAGTTTAACAAAGGCAAGCAAAGAACACATGAATCCCTAGATTACATTCATGTTGATCCTTGAGGGGCCTACAAGGAATGCTTCACACTCAGGTGCAAGGTATTTTTTATCCATCGTTGATGACTATTCCAAAAAACTATGGGTATTCATTCAGAAGACGAAGGATGAAAATTTTTAGAATTTCAAAAGTTAGAAGGTTCTGGTTGAAACTCAAAATGGCAGAAAGGTTAAGAGGTTGAGAACTGACAATGACCTTGAGTTCTGCAATAAAGCGTTCGACAATTACTGTGTTGAGTCTGAGTTTGTGTCGTACCTCGAAAAATACGATCCTCGCGATGGCCGCGGAAAAATACTGTTCGAAACAGAGTCGCCACCGAACTTTATTCATTCCAAGGATGGAATAGGAAAATATCGATAAAACCTTTAGAGAGATAAGAACATGGTCATCGCAACCAATATTCTAGGTTCGGGAGTCGATTACATGAGGGGAAGGTATTAGCACCCCTCATGTCCGTTGTACTCAACGGGAACCTCTTGATCGATTCGAGAGTAAAGTTAATTATGCTTGTTTATTTTCTTCTAAGGTTTCTCCTATGGGGGGAATGGATGGTTATAGGATAAGGTGCTCGCCAAGGATTGGGGCCCTTGTGCCTACGTATCTTCACTTGTAAGAAGTGGAAAATCAGAGCAATCGTAGTTCGTGGGACTACGGGTAAAAAGGAGAATTGTGCTCGCCAAGATCATCGCAATCTTGTGCCTACGTATTCTCATTGATAAATGAGAAATCAGAGCAGCCGTAGTTCGGCTAACTACGGTAAAAGGTTTGTGAAACGAACGAGTGTTTAGGTCGCGTTCTAACTGCTAAACGTTGGCTTGTCTGCTCGCTAGGGGAGGCTGAAGCACGAGTTTGTTATGCGCGAAAGAAGGGACTAAACAATGTTCTAGGCAAGGTGTAGTTGGGTTGTAGTGTTTGAAATCGCGCGAGGGCGAGGAATTTGTGTTTATTGTATTGGATGTTTTGGTCAGAGGATAGATCTGAATATGTTTAAGGTTTCGATCGCGCGGGGCGAGAAAAGAGGAGTTTGGTTAAGTAATTTGATGGAGAATGACGACTATTCGATAAACGAGCCGTCAGCCTCGCAATCAATTAATCGGGGAATTACTGGAATGCTGGATTCCAATGACACCTTTTCCATTCGAAAGATTCTACGAAATGTGTTTGAGAAGGTCTCAATCGCACGGGGCGAGAGAAGAAAGTTGGGTTGAATATTTTAGGAGAGAATGACGACTACTCGATAAACGAGACGCCAGTCTCGCAATCGATTAATCGGGATATCGTTGGAATGCTAGATCCCAACGATACCTCTTTCATTCGAAAGATGTTTGATGGATAGTTTAGACGCGAAACAGTTTGATTTGAAAGAGATTTTGATTCAATCACACGAGGGTGAGAAACGAGGTTATGCGGGTTGAAAATTTGGGAGGAATGACGACTACTCGATAAACGAGACGTCGGCCTCGTAATCAATTAGTCGGGATATCGTTGGAATGCTAGATCCCAACGACAATCTTTTTCATCCCATTAATTATAAAATAGTGTTTGTTGGACAGTGAAAGTACTTGCCCAAATAATTAAAGAAGGTATTTTAGAAACGAACGTTTGAACGACACGCCATTCAAGGCGTACGCCTCAATAGTAGTCACTCTCAAATTCGAGGAATGCGCGACTCCAGAAACTCGATTATTTCGTGATTTAATTATGAAAATAAATTAGGAATAGTAGCGTACTCGGACTAGGCGTGCTATGTATTTTAGAAAATAAGATCGAAAGGGTCACAACTCGAGGTGTGCACCTCGAGAACGGTCGCTTAAAAAATTTAAGGAAGGCGAGATCCAAGAATTTAATTGTTTTAAAATTTGATTTTGAAAAATATTTTAATTTAACTAAGAAAAATAGTCTTAACAAAGAAAAAATTAATTAATTAATTGTTTATAAAAAGATTTTTGGGAAAAGCTAGTAATTACTAATTGTGTGGAGAAAAGTTTAATATCTTTGAAAAATATTTTAGCTTTATTAATAAAGTATATATATATATATATATATATATATTTTACTTAAAATATTATTATAATTAATTGTTTTGAAAAGGTTAATACCTTTAAGAAGAAATAGATTTTAAATAAAATATATTTTTGAAAAGTTTATTATTAATTTGGTAATGATTTTTGAAATATATTTTGAAAATGACATTTGAGCACAACAAAAGCTAGCTATAATTTACTAACCAAGAACTAATATTGTTAATTCAAAACAACACCTTGAATATTAACGACGTCACGTCGGATATTCGACACAAATTTAGAATAAAAACAACCATAAAATGCTATATAAACAATGATAAATACATCAAATTTCCAGTAGCAACCAAGCCTAATTGAGTGCTTATAATTGAACCAAAGAACTAGGATTCAAAGATTTACCGACGAGACTTTCGCGACATTGTTATTGCTGAATTTGTTGTTGAACTGTTGCTGTACATGTATCGACACTGACATGGTTGCAGTGTCGATCGTTGTATCAAAGTTGCTTGTTGAAACTGAAACAAACCAAACATCGCTAATCGCCTCTCAACCGACTTATGATGACAACTCAAAAGGATCCCAAAATAATGATGCTTCAAGCTTCTCTGCATAATCGAAATTCTGGCGATGGCGCAACCGTATTGCTGCAGTTGTAGCAATGTTGTTGTTGGTGTTTGAATTGAACCAATATTATTAATTCCCTCTCAACCTGCACGCAAATGATCACACAAAAGGAAAGCAGTACAGGGAACCAACATGAAAGCTGAAAATAAAAGAGCAGTCTATATCACTGCACAACTGGTTTTCTCAAACCTGAATGTTGACTATGAAGCAACAGTAGCAGCTTATACATAATATTAGAACAAGGCATAGCAGGTGTATCCAAACCCACATGTCAGGATTAATTACGGACATAATAGCAAGCTAATGTGAATCAAAATACGGTACGCAATATCCTCCATATTAACATATGATAGCATTCTTAAGCAACCAATATGAACAAACAACATCCTCACACAGCAACAGGATAACATAAGCAGGTATGACACAAATGAATCGACCAAGCAAACACAGCAATCATGCCTTTTATGAAAATGTCGTCGAAACCATAGCTCAAACCAAGCTTGAGTAATATTTCTAATCCATTGCATCAGTCCAATATTCACTACAATGCAACATATAAATCGTATTCAAACACGAGATCGCATCAGCAAAACATAGAATAGTGATTTATCAACATGAACTCAGTAGCAAAACAATGCAAGAAACAATGTATTCAAACTGCAATGTGAGCAAAATCGACTTAAACTCTACACACGCAACGTGAACCGGCAACCGACAAATGAAATTATACACACAACCAAATGAACTATAATGATGAGATCAACATGTGCGCATTTAACCCAAGATGCAACTATACTGAACTATTTAAAAGCTGCGAAAGTAACTCTGCGAGATAAAAATAGAAACACTTGAAAAATGAAACTGTAGAGAAAACAGAATCCCAACAGATCCAACGCACTCTCGGCTCATCAGAAACTCAAAATCAAATGTTCAAAAACGGTGAGTCGAACCTTAAAAGAACCAACAAAGTACCTCTTATTCAATCTAACAACTAGCAGACATAACAATAGGCATATCACAACAACCATTCTCAATAGTAGCTAACCCAATGCAATGTAGCAGCTCATAAATATCATCAAGAAGTCAAAACCGAAATGTATACAAAACTGTGCTATCTCATAAATACTCATTAGCAACAACAATAGACATACATGGTAAATATATAAAACTCCACAACCATTCACATATTCAAACCAGCAGTATTCGAAACCACACGATATAAATGGGGAAAACTAACACATGCCATATTCTTATCAACCAAGGTGGTCAAGAACTAGCTACCCAAGACTGTTTTTGGAACAAAACTCAATGGTGCGAGAGCAGAACAACAAAATTACACAGGTTATGAATCACAATTCAAACCAAACCAAACGATGAATAACAGTTTATTACAGCAACTATATTTGATATGTACCCGCACAAGATCGAATCGAAACACATCACCAGCTTATAAAATATTTCAAAACTATTGATTACACTTAACATAATACTGCAAAACAAACTCACAACAACAACACATTATAACATCAGCAGTACTAAACAGAGTAGCAGGAACGAAAGCTAACAATTCCAGGCCGAAAATAACGGAAACAAAATCGACACCCTACTTGCACAACCATTCTGTAAATTTCAGTAACGATGCACACACAAATGCATGAGAATCCTGCTCAATATATTATCTTAATGTCAAATTGTAAGCGCAAATCAATGTTATTACGACACAATTCCGACGTTTGAATCCCATATCATACATGTTTGAAGTGTTATGTGCAGAGGAAACTCAAAAGAATGAACAAAAATAAATCATACAAGCCGTGATGCACCAGTAAAATCAAGACAGAACAGTTACCTAACGCCGACGTTGAGACGCTGAATTTGTTGAACCTGGACCAACTAAAGCACAGATCAAATCAACCCAGCTAGAAATTTGAATTCCCATTGCACCAGAGTTGCTTGTATTGCCAGCCTTGGATGGCGTAACCGCGTTGTTGTTGATGTTGCCGGAGTAGGATGTTGTCGTGTTGCTGCTAGAAGAGTCGCGGTGTTGTTGCACTTTGACTTTGAGTTGCTGAGCTTGCGATATGAGTCGACGCAGTGCGTGTTTTAGCTCATGTTGTTGTAGAGTTGGAGAAATCCTCGTGATATCATGTTGTTACTGACTTGAGACAGAGTCGTCATCGTGACGTCAAACCACACGCCCTATCTTTCTCCTCAAACTGATACATCGAGATCAAACTCTCAAAGGAGGATGTAAGCCCTAGCTACCTTATTAGCCAAACCACCTGGAGTCCACACCCGACTCGCGGGCCAGTGCTATACGCCCAGTTCGTGCCACCTCACAAATGCCATATGGTTCTAACAATCTTTGCAATGCAACCATCTTGTCCAGATCTCCAGTAAGCTCGAGGGTTATAGTTTGATCGGATACATCAACAGCTCTAGCCCTGAAAATGCTAGCAATATCAAGAACATCACGTTGTGCGGCAGCATTTACAACAATCTTTATTAGCATCAATTCTCTCTCAGCAAAAGGCAAGTGGGTTATATCTTGGACCTTGTGCAGATCCGCTAACTTATAAAGTTGCTGGACCAACTTGCCGATTGACTCATCTGTACCAGGAACCACAGTTGTAAACCGAGAAATTCCTTCAACTTCCGAGTGTCCTACAGCTAAACTCTGAGTGTTATAACCCCTTCTAGCAAAGACCCCTGTACAATGTTCAGAACTCCGGGAGCATCGTTCACAAGCATGGATAAAGTGTGTGATCTAATTCCTCTAGTATCTTCATCATGGAGAAAACCCCATTGAGCTTCAAGTACTTGATTGACTGTAAAACTGTCTGAAGGCTCTATAGGATAAACATCTCCCCCCACAGGCATATCAGTTTTGCCAACAGGATTCACACTTTTCTTTCCAACAAGGGCATTAATGGTTGTTTTTCCTTCAAGATCTGGATACGAAGCAGTTGAATACCGCCAAAATGGGGCAGATGCACCCATTTTTTCCCTTCTTAATGCAATCTTTCCAGTTCTAGCTATTTCTTTAATGCCAAATTTGCTAAAACTTCTTTGAACTGCAACCATCTTCCCTGGGTCTCCGGTAACCTCAGTCGTCACGGAATCTTCCGAGATGTGCACAATCTTAGCTCTGAAGGTGTCCACTAACCACTTAATCTCAGCACGGTATTGGGGATCTTCAAAACATTTGACAAGCTTCTGAAGCTGCTCAACAACTTGGTGAAGAACGTCATCAGTTCCAGAAACAACAATGGAGAAAAGAGCCCCATCTTGATTAAGACCAACAGCAAGTGACTCAATGTTGAATCCTCTTCTGGCGAAAACTCCAGCGATTCAGTTAATCATTCCACTCTCATCACCTACGAACACCGAAATCGTGTGTCGCCGAACTTTCGATCGAGAAGGAGAAGGAGGAAGACCGTTGGCGGAAACGGTTGCGCCACCGGAAGTAGCGGCGATCTGGGAGAGGAAAAAGAAGGGTTTTCGTGATAATGATGAAGACGGAGGGTTGAACGGTGGCGGAGATGAGAGGGTGGGTGGTTGCGGCGCCGATTTGGGAGAGGGGTAGAGGTGAACAGTGTTCGATTTAGGGTCTAGGGTTTGAATTGGGGATAGTTAGGGTTGCCCTTCAGAATTAGGGGCGACCCTTATCCTTTAGGGTTTTGTGAACAGTGTCCCCTCCAATCTAGGGTATGATGAACAGTGTATTATATAATCCCAGAAAAACTAACCCTAATTCCAAATGTACCGTGTTTCTCATTTTTTTCAATTCTTTTTATTTATTTTTTTAATTTATTTTTCTGAATAATAACTAAATTAAAACCTATTTTCCTATTTAATTAATTCTAACTATTAATTATAAATTTAAATCTAAATTAATTAGTTAAAATCTAATCTAATTTTTTACATAAATCCTAATTAAAATCTAACTCTATTTTTTTTATCTATATATTTTTTTTAAAATTAAAAATTTCTAAATTATAATTAAACTCTAAATTAAATCTATTTAATTAAAACAATTAAAATTAAATCCTAATTTCTTATTCAAAACTAGCTAACATAATAAAAAGACATTATATTAACCTATTGCGAGAAAAATGAAATTATATATAAAAAATAGGTATATATATATAAAAAACAAATGCCACGTGGCATACCCTTATTGGGGCTAAAAAGCGAAAATGCCTGTTTTTGCTGAAAAATACGCTACGCTGTATAAGCGAGGTAAATTAAAAACAAAGTCGGGCAAATGAGAAATTTTGAAAAAAAGGTAGGACAAATTTGGGGTATGACAGATGCCCCTATCTAATTGCCTTGAACCTGAGAGAATGAACAACTGCATGGCGTTCATTCTCAGGGTGGAAGTCAATTAGATACAATAAGACCCCAAAATTTGTCCGACAAGGAAGTAAAAATGCAAAGAGGTGGGATATACCTGAACGGGATGACAAGATGCCAAATAGATGAACGAGATAACCTGATATTCCCTGGGTGGTCGAAGCAGTCCCTTATCCAATAAGGTTCTTCGCGGTACCAGAGTGGTATAAATGATCCTCCTTGGGTGGTCGAAGCGGCCCCTCATTCGTTAAGGTCCTTCGATGGTACCAAAGTGGTATCTCTGATCAAATCTTGAGATTCTTCGGGTGATCGAAGAAGTACCTTATCCATTAAGTCTCTTTGATGATACCAAAGCAGTATCTCGAACAAAACTTGAGATTCTTCGGGTGATCGAAGCAGTACCTTATCCATTAAGGCTCTTCGATGATACCAAAGCAGTATCTCGAACAAAACTTGAGATTCTTCGGGTGATCGAAGCAGTACCTTATCCATTAAGGCTCTTCGATGATACCAAAGCAGTATCTCTGATCAAAACTTGAGATTCTTCGGGTGATCGAAGCAGTACCTTATCCATTAAGGCTCTTCGATGATACCAAAGCAGTATCTCGAACAAAACATGAGATTCTTCGGGTGATCGAAGCAGTACCTTATCCATTAAGGCTCTTCGATGATACCAAAGCAGTATCTCGAACAAAACTTGAGATTCTTCTGGTGATCGAAGCAGTACCTTATCCATTAAGGCTCTTCGATGATACCAAAGCAGTATCTCGAACAAAACTTGAGATACTTCGGGTGATCGAAGCAGTACCTTATCCATTAAGGCTCTTCGATGATACCAAAGCAGTATCTCGAACAAAACTTGAGATTCTTCGGGTGATCAAAGCAATACCTTATCCATTAAGGCTCTTCGATGATACCAAAGCAGTATCTCGAACAAAACTTGAGATTCTTCGGGTGATCGAAGCAGTACCTTATCCATTAAGGCTCTTCGATGATACCAAAGCAGTATCTCTGATCAAAACTTGAGATTCTTCGGGTGGTCGAAGCAGTACCTTATCCATTAAGGCTCTTCGATGATACCAAAGCAGTATCTCGATTAACTTGAGATTCTTCGGGTGGTCGAAGCAGTACCTTATCCATTAAGGCTCTTCGATGATACCAAAGCAGTATCTCGATTAACTTGAAATTCTTCGGGTGGTCGAAGTAGTACCTTATCCATTAAGGCTCTTCGATGATACCAAAGCAGTATCTCGAACAAAACTTGAGATTCTTCGGGTGATCGAAGCAGTACCTTATCCATTAAGGCTCTTCGATGATACCAAAGCAGTATCTCGAACAAAACTTGAGATTCTTCGGGTGATCGAAGCAGTACCTTATCCATTAAGGCTCGTCGATGATACCAAAGCAGTATCTCGAACAAAACTTGAGATTCTTCGGGTGATCGAAGCAGTACCTTATCCATTAAGGCTCTTCGATGATACCAAAGCAGTATCTCGAACAAAACTTGAGATTCTTCGGGTGATCGAAGCAATACCTTATCCATTAAGGCTCTTCGATGATACCAAAGCAGTATCTCGAACAAAACTTGAGATTCTTCGGGTGATCGAAGCAGTACCTTATCCATTAAGGCTCTTCGATGATACCAAAGCAGTATCTCTGATCAAAACTTGAGATTCTTCGGGTGATCGAAGCAGTACCTTATCCATTAAGGCTTTTCGATGATACCAAAGCAGTATCTCGATTAACTTGAGATTCTTCGGGTGGTCGAAGCAGTACCTTATCCATTAAGGCTCTTCGATGATACCAAAGCAGTATCTCGATTAACTTGAGATTCTTTGGGTGGTCGAAGTAGTACCTTATCCATTAAGGCTCTTCGATGATACCAAAGCAGTATCTCGAACAAAACTTGAGATTCTTCGGGTGATCGAAGCAGTACCTTATCCATTAAGGCTCTTCGATGATACCAAAGCAGTATCTCGAACAAAACTTGAGATTCTTCGGGTGATCGAAGCAGTACCTTATCCATTAAGGCTCTTCGATGATACCAAAGCAGTATCTCGAACAAAACTTGAGATTCTTCGGGTGATCGAAGCAGTACCTTATCCATTAAGGCTCTTCGATGATACCAAAGCAGTATCTCTGATCAAAACTTGAGATTCTTCGGGTGATCGAAGCAGTACCTTATCCATTAAGGCTCTTCAATGATACCAAAGCAGTATCTCGATTAACTTGAGATTCTTCGGGTGGTCGAAGCAGTACCTTATCCATTAAGGCTCTTCGATGATACCAAAGCAGTATCTCGATTAACTTGAGATTCTTCGGGTGGTCGAAGTAGTACCTTATCCATTAAGGCTCTTCGATGATACTAAAGCAGTATCTCGAACAAAACTTGAGATTCTTCGGGTGATCGAAGCAGTACCTTATCCATTAAGGCTCTTCGATGATACCAAAGCAGTATCTCTGATCAAAACTTGAGATTCTTCGGGTGATCGAAGCAGTACCTTATCCATTAAGGCTCTTCGATGATACCAAAGCAGTATCTCGAACAAAACATGAGATTCTTCGGGTGATCGAAGCAGTACCTTATCCATTAAGGCTCTTCGATGATACCAAAGCAGTATCTCGAACAAAACTTGAGATTCTTTTGGTGATCGAAGCAGTACCTTATCCATTAAGGCTCTTCGATGATACCAAAGCAGTATCTCGAACAAAACTTGAGATTCTTCGGGTGATCGAAGCAGTACCTTATCCATTAAGGCTCTTCGATGATACCAAAGCAGTATCTCGAACAAAACTTGAGATTCTTCGGGTGATCGAAGCAATACCTTATCCATTAAGGCTCTTCGATGATACCAAAGCAGTATCTCGAACAAAACTTGAGATTCTTCGGGTGATCGAAGCAGTACCTTATCCATTAAGGCTCTTCGATGATACCAAAGCAGTATCTCTGATCAAAACTTGAGATTCTTCGGGTGGTCGAAGCAGTACCTTATCCATTAAGGCTCTTCGATGATACCAAAGCAGTATCTCGATTAACTTGAGATTCTTCGGGTGGTCGAAGCAGTACCTTATCCATTAAGGCTCTTCGATGATACCAAAGCAGTATCTCGATTAACTTGAAATTCTTCGGGTGGTCGAAGTAGTACCTTATCCATTAAGGCTCTTCGATGATACCAAAGCAGTATCTCGAACAAAACTTGAGATTCTTCGGGTGATCGAAGCAGTACCTTATCCATTAAGGCTCTTCGATGATACCAAAGCAGTATCTCGAACAAAACTTGAGATTCTTCGGGTGATCGAAGCAGTACCTTATCCATTAAGGCTCGTCGATGATACCAAAGCAGTATCTCGAACAAAACTTGAGATTCTTCGGGTGATCGAAGCAGTACCTTATCCATTAAGGCTCTTCGATGATACCAAAGCAGTATCTCGAACAAAACTTGAGATTCTTCGGGTGATCGAAGCAATACCTTATCCATTAAGGCTCTTCGATGATACCAAAGCAGTATCTCGAACAAAACTTGAGATTCTTCGGGTGATCGAAGCAGTACCTTATCCATTAAGGCTCTTCGATGATACCAAAGCAGTATCTCTGATCAAAACTTGAGATTCTTCGGGTGATCGAAGCAGTACCTTATCCATTAAGGCTTTTCGATGATACCAAAGCAGTATCTCGATTAACTTGAGATTCTTCGGGTGGTCGAAGCAGTACCTTATCCATTAAGGCTCTTCGATGATACCAAAGCAGTATCTCGATTAACTTGAGATTCTTTGGGTGGTCGAAGTAGTACCTTATCCATTAAGGCTCTTCGATGATACCAAAGCAGTATCTCGAACAAAACTTGAGATTCTTCGGGTGATCGAAGCAGTACCTTATCCATTAAGGCTCTTCGATGATACCAAAGCAGTATCTCGAACAAAACTTGAGATTCTTCGGGTGATCGAAGCAGTACCTTATCCATTAAGGCTCTTCGATGATACCAAAGCAGTATCTCGAACAAAACTTGAGATTCTTCGGGTGATCGAAGCAGTACCTTATCCATTAAGGCTCTTCGATGATACCAAAGCAGTATCTCTGATCAAAACTTGAGATTCTTCGGGTGATCGAAGCAGTACCTTATCCATTAAGGCTCTTCAATGATACCAAAGCAGTATCTCGATTAACTTGAGATTCTTCGGGTGGTCGAAGCAGTACCTTATCCATTAAGGCTCTTCGATGATACCAAAGCAGTATCTCGATTAACTTGAGATTCTTCGGGTGGTCGAAGTAGTACCTTATCCATTAAGGCTCTTCGATGATACCAAAGCAGTATCTCGAACAAAACTTGAGATTCTTCGGGTGATCGAAGCAGTACCTTATCCATTAAGGCTCTTCGATGATACCAAAGCAGTATCTCTGATCAAAACTTGCTGAGGAATAGTTGAGCTAAAATTCCTATTTTAAAGGAACAGCGTTGTCCAATCTCTGCAGGGGAGAAAGCCTTCAAGAAACTCTTTTGAGGATAACCTCTGCTTGGGGAGCCACTAGAGCAATAGTTGCCGGGGATCATCATCATCAACTGCATGATTGAAGACTGACTTGCTGGGGAGTATAATTCCCTGAACTCGTGAGGTATTAAATCTTTTCAGAGTCATACTACCAACTTCACTGGAGGACTGACCAAGATGCTTGTGAACTGATCCTGGATCCTGCTATGTTGTTATGCAATGCAATGTTTTATAATGCCCAAACATGCAACTAAGATGCAACTGCTAGGAAGTGCACGATGCGAATGCCAATGATATGTTAATGCTTGATATGACTATAATATGATGTGATATTGTATGTCGTGCTTATGATAATGCAGCGACCAGGTATGCAGGGGATGAAATCTTGTCGGGGACATCATCGGGGATTGGATTCGGTAGTTGCCAAATGGATTTGGACTTTGGTTTTATGAGGATGCCAACGAGGGTGGACTTTTAGTGGTTGTCAATGAATACTGGACTTCTAGGGTGAATTGAAGGTGCCAATTGGAGTGGCTTTTTGTGGTTGCCAATAAAAGATTGGACTTTAGAATGATTTGCCAGACGAGAAAGGGACTTTGAAGGATTTGTTTCGGTTACAAAACTCTGACAAGTATCAGGTCCAGGCCGTGGGGGTGAAACCCAAAGACAGAGAGGCTTTTTCAGGAAGTTAAGGTTATTTGGTGGGAGGATGGCATGATTCCCCGACACTCAACTTTTGCTGACGAGAATAAACTTGCTTGAGTAACTGCCCCAATGCGGTTCAACTTGCCCCAGTTTGGGTCTATAAAGGAATTTTCCTTGAATGGAAATTGGAAGCAATCATACCATGAGACGAACTCGAGATGGCTCGCCCCAGCATTCCAAGTCGTGAAAGGAAGTTGGAAACAGATATACCATGAGATGATCTCGAGATGGTTTGATGCAAATTTTAGTCAGGAAAGGGTTTTGACCTTGATTAACTGACCCTTGGGGTAATTGGCTTCAAATTATTCTCGAAGTAGTCTGCTCCAGAATGAGCGTTGAAGCGACATGACTTGTGCTGATTGAGCGTTGAAGGGACTCTCCCTTATCAAACGACACTCTGGGTAGCCTGCCCCTTGTTGGATCCTTTGCAGAAGTGGTATACTCGTTCTGGTAAGAACCTAGCTTCTAGCTGATATATCATGACAGCTTACCAGTTTTGAGCGTAACGACTCATCCAGAGCATTTTGACTGTACGAGCGTAACGACTTAACTAACGCGTGTTAGTCGTACGAGCGTAGCGATTTAACCAATGCATATGGATTGCGTGAGCATAGCGACTTAACAAATGCGTTTGGATTGCGCTTTTGCTCTGCCCCAAGGCCTTTGGCGCTTGTTGACCTCAACCATCAGCTAGTTTGCCCCAAGTTCAACCAGTTTGCCCCAGTCTGCCGGGTGTTTTGGAGGACTTTTCTTCTGGGATGAGAACTTTGGCGATGATCATACCAGGATATGGCTTGAACCCATTTGCCCCAGCGTCTGAACCTTGCAGTGGTCTGCCCCGGTTTAAACCTCAGGAGGACTTGCCCCAGATTCGTAGGGTTAGGAGAAATTTTTGATTCAGGTCAACGCCAATGAGTGATCAAGTTCCTCTTTGACTGTTCTTTTGTTGAAAATTTCCATAATGCCAAGTACTGACTTGCAGTTAAAAGTGTTTATTCAAAAATGGTGATTTTAATGCGACATTCGTGCAAGTTTTGAAAATATCATTTATTGGGAATGATGTGAAAATGTGTGACAAGTGGACTATTAATCCAAACGCAATGCTGATTTAATTGGTGTGAAAGATATAGCAAGAATATGACACCAATACATAAAATTAGCAAATATGTAGGAGTCAATTTACTCAACCTTGCTGTAGTATGCTTTCAGAATAAACCCCACCTCAATTAGGTCTTTTGAGGGTTGTAACGTGGTCTGGTTCACGGTTATAGAAACAAAGGATATAAGGCTCAAAATTGATTTTAACCCACCCCTTCTTCGTGATGATCCCCATACCTATGTTCAGTTAATTTTGCACCTGTTTGACGGTATAAGCTTGATGGTTCAAAGTTTGCTTGAAATGGCAGCCACCTTATTTTGATGGATGTCAGTAACCCCTTGATTTGGGTGGCCACTGAATCTTATTTTGTTTTTGTCGAGGGTTCGAGGACCTTTTTTTGGTTTTTTTTTTATCCCTAACTTTTGCATGGACTGATTTTGCTTGTCAGATCCATCGGGATTGCCTTGATTTTTTGCCTAAGTCTCCTCTTGAGGTATTTGACTTAGCAGGCTTTTGATTTTTCTTGTATTTTGAAAGGCTTGTGACTGCCAAGTCATTTGGTCCTTGACAAACAACCGTCATCTCTTGGATTTTGTCTCGAGTGCGGGATTGGATTAACTGAACATTACCCTGCCCCAGGTTAAGCGTAAGGGTTTAGCAATCCGAAGGAAACTCCTACTTCTAGGCTCGAAGTGGTTGACTAGGGACTAACTCCTTATCTCTCCAGTATTTAGGGGTTCGAAACAATGCCTGTACATCATTAGCGAGATTTTATCCAAAGCATACTATCAGCAATTATGGGTATTTTGTTTTCGTCATCCTCCCTCAAATCTTTGCTAAACAGCAGTGCGATAAAGGAAGTGGAGTGAGAAAAAATTTGTGATTTTTTTGCAATAAGTGAGAAAACACGAGTGGATACGAATGGATTTGATCAAAAACATGCATAATCATCACATTAACAATACCATTAATAAGAAACAATGTCTAAAAGCAAGTAGCACTTAACATAAAGGAAACTACAAATGCACAAAAATGATAAGGAAACTGCCAGTATTGAGGAACTGAGCTCTTCTTCCTTGCTTCACAGTTGGGCTAACTTCTGGCAGCTGTTTCATCTTGCCTTTTGCGTTGTTCTCGTCTTTTCTTAGCTCAAATTGATTTTGTCTCAAGTGTTCCATGGTCTTCCAGCACTAAGTCAAGTTCATTACTTGTGTCGGGAGATCAACCGAGGATTATGGATAAAGGGTGGATAGGCTTTTTCGGTTTTGGAATATGTTATACGATGCAAATGAAACGCAGATGCAGTGATATGCGAATGCAATGCAGGTGCAAACAGGATCCAGGATAACATAAGCAACTCAAAGCAACCTAACCGGTAGGCTATACCAGGCAAGTTCTAGATTCTTTACCCACAGACCCACTCACGGGATATCTTCTATGTTGATGGACAAGGTTCCTAGGATCACGGACACCGATCGCATCAACATCACGCAATAAGCTAGTTGTATTATAACGAGAGTATGATAGGGTCTCTCCTGAGCGGAGTCCTCATGCTAGGCACACGAGGAGCGGGTCCTCGGAGACTAACATTACACGACTACCAATATAGAAACTGGATCTACGAGTGGTTCCCAGAGTCATGGACCCTTCATGAATCAAATCGTGCAACAGGCTAGCTGCGTTACGATGTGATCTACGAAAAGGTCTATTCTGGAGGAGCTTTCATGCTAGGCACACAAGGAGCGAGTCCTTGGGGACTAACACTAATTACTACCAATTCTAAACTATGTTTTCTCTCTTCTTTTTCCAAAGCTCGGGTGTAGAGCTTTACTTGCAATGCTATCCCCGAATCCAGCAGGCAGATATAATAAACAGCATACGATAGAAAGAGAAAATAAACATAAAGAAAACAGTTAAGCAAAAGGTTAGTACACTCGAATCGAGTCAAGTTAGGCTTGACTCTCTCTTGCATAGGGCAATGATAATCCCCAGCAGAGTCGCCATCTGCCGTACCTCGAAAAATACGATCCTCGCGATGGCCGCGGAAAAATACTGTTCGAAACAGAGTCACCACCGAACTTTATTCATTCCAAGGATGGAATAGGAAAATATCGATAAAACCTTTAGAGAGATAAGAACATGGTCATCGCAACCAATATTCTAGGTTCGGGAGTCGATTACATGAGGGGAAGGTATGAGCACCCCTCATGTCCGTTGTACTCAACGGGAACCTCTTGATCGATTCGAGAGTAAAGTTAATTATGCTTGTTTATTTTCTTCTAAGGTTTCTCCTATGGGGGGAATGGATGGTTATAGGATAAGGTGCTCGCCAAGGATTGGGGCCCTTGTGCCTACGTATCTTCACTTGTAAGAAGTGGAAAATCAGAGCAATCGTAGTTCGTGGGACTACGGGTAAAAAGGAGAATTGTGCTCGCCAAGATCATCGCAATCTTGTGCCTACGTATTCTCATTGATAAATGAGAAATCAGAGCAGCCGTAGTTCGGCTAACTACGGTAAAAGGTTTGTGAAACGAACGAGTGTTTAGGTCGCGTTCTAACTGCTAAACGTTGGCTTGTCTGCTCGCTAGGGGAGGCTGAAGCACGAGTTTGTTATGCGCGAAAGAAGGGACTAAACAATGTTCTAGGTAAGGTGTAGTTGGGTTGTAGTGTTTGAAATCGCGCGAGGGCGAGGAATTTGTGTTTATTGTATTGGATGTTTTGGTCAGAGGATAGATCTGAATAGGTTTAAGGTTTCGATCGCGCGGGGCGAGAAAAGAGGAGTTTGGTTAAGTAATTTGATGGAGAATGACGACTATTCGATAAACGAGCCGTCAGCCTCGCAATCAATTAATCGGGGAATTACTGGAATGCTGGATTCCAATGACACCTTTTCCATTCGAAAGATTCTACGAAATGTGTTTGAGAAGGTCTCAATCGCACGGGGCGAGAGAAGAAAGTTGGGTTGAATATTTTAGGAGAGAATGACGACTACTCGATAAACGAGACGCCAGTCTCGCAATCGATTAATCGGGATATCGTTGGAATGCTAGATCCCAACGATACCTTTTTCATTCGAAAGATGTTTGATGGATAGTTTAGACGCGAAACAGTTTGATTTGAAAGAGATTTTGATTCAATCACACGAGGGTGAGAAACGAGGTTATGCGGGTTGAAAATTTGGGAGGAATGACGACTACTCGATAAACGAGACGTCGGCCTCGTAATCAATTAGTCGGGATATCGTTGGAATGCTAGATCCCAACGACAATCTTTTTCATCCCATTAATTATAAAATAGTGTTTGTTGGACAGTGAAAGTACTTGCCCAAATAATTAAAGAAGGTATTTTAGAAACGAACGTTTGAACGACACGCCATTCAAGGCGTACGCCTCAATAGTAGTCACTCTCAAATTCGAGGAATGCGCGACTCCAGGAACTCGATTATTTCGTGATTTAATTATGAAAATAAATTAGGAATAGTAGCGTACTCGGACTAGGCGTGCTATGTATTTTAGAAAATAAGATCGAAAGGGTCACAACTCGAGGTGTGCACCTCGAGAACGGTCGCTTAAAAAATTCAAGGAAGGCGAGATCCAAGAATTTAATTGTTTTAAAATTTGATTTTGAAAAATATTTTAATTTAACTAAGAAAAATAGTCTTAACAAAGAAAAAATTAATTAATTAATTGTTTATAAAAAGATTTTTGGGAAAAGCTAGTAATAACTAATTGTGTGGAGAAAAGTTTAATATCTTTGAAAAATATTTTAGCTTTATTAATAAAGTATATATATATATATATATTTTTTTTTTACTTCAAATATTATTATAATTAATTGTTTTGAAAAGGTTAATACCTTTAAGAAGAAATAGATTTTAAATAAAATATATTTTTGAAAAGTTTATTATTAATTTGGTAATGATTTTTGAAATATATTTTGAAAATGACATTTGAGCACAACAAAAGCTAGCTATAATTTACTAACCAAGAACTAATATTGTTAATTCAAAACAACACCTTGAATATTAACGACGTCACGTCGGATATTCGACACAAATTTAGAATAAAAACAACCATAAAATGCTATATAAACAATGATAAATACATCAAATTTCCAGTAGCAACCAAGCCTAATTGAGTGCTTATAATTGAACCAAAGAACTAGGATTCAAAGATTTACCGACGAGACTTTCGCGACATTGTTATTGCTGAATTTGTTGTTGAACTGTTGCTGTACATGTATCGACACTGACATGGTTGCAGTGTCGATCGTTGTATCAAAGTTGCTTGTTGAAACTGAAACAAACCAAACATCGCTAATCGCCTCTCAACCGACTTATGATGACAACTCAAAAGGATCCCAAAATAATGATGCTTCAAGCTTCTCTGCATAATCGAAATTTTGGCGATGGCGCAACCGTATTGCTGCAGTTGTAGCAATGTTGTTGTTGGTGTTTGAATTGAACCAATATTATTAATTCCCTCTCAACCTGCACGCAAATGATCACACAAAAGGAAAGCAGTACAGGGAACCAACATGAAAGCTGAAAATAAAAGAGCAGTCTATATCACTGCACAACTGGTTTTCTCAAACCTGAATGTTGACTATGAAGCAACAGTAGCAGCTTATACATAATATTAGAACAAGGCATAGCAGGTGTATCCAAACCCACATGTCAGGATTAATTACGGACATAATAGCAAGCTAATGTGAATCAAAATACGGTATGCAATATCCTCTATATTAACATATGATAGCATTCTTAAGCAACCAATATGAACAAACAACATCCTCACACAGCAACAGGATAACATAAGCAGGTATGACACAAATGAATCGACCAAGCAAACACAGTAATCATGCCTTTTATGAAAATGTCGTCGAAACCATAGCTCAAACCAAGCTTGAGTAATATTTCTAATCCATTGCATCAGTCCAATATTCACTACAATGCAACATATAAATCGTATTCAAACACGAGATCGCATCAGCAAAACATAGAATAGTGATTTATCAACATGAACTCAGTAGCAAAACAATGCAAGAAACAATGTATTCAAACTGCAATGTGAGCAAAATCGACTTAAACTCTACACACGCAACGTGAACCGGCAACCGACAAATGAAATTATACACACAACCAAATGAACTATAATGATGAGATCAACATGTGCGCATTTAACCCAAGATGCAACTATACTGAACTATTTAAAAGCTGCGAAAGTAACTCTGCGAGATAAAAATAGAAACACTTGAAAAATGAAACTGTAGAGAAAACAGAATCCCAACAGATCCAACGCACTCTCGGCTCATCAGAAACTCAAAATCAAATGTTCAAAAACGGTGAGTCGAACCTTAAAAGAACCAACAGAGTACCTCTTATTCAATCTAACAACTAGCAGACATAACAATAGGCATATCACAACAACCATTCTCAATAGTAGCTAACCCAATGCAATGTAGCAGCTCATAAATATCATCAAGAAGTCAAAACCGAAATGTATACAAAACTGTGCTATCTCATAAATACTCATTAGCAACAACAATAGACATACATGGTAAATATATAAAACTCCACAACCATTCACATATTCAAACCAGCAGTATTCGAAACCACACGATATAAATGGGGAAAACTAACACATGCCATATTCTTATCAACCAAGGTGGTCAAGAACTAGCTACCCAAGACTGTTTTTGGAACAAAACTCAATGGTGCGAGAGCAGAACAACAAAATTACACAGGTTATGAATCACAATTCAAACCAAACCAAACGATGAATAACAGTTTATTACAGCAACTATATTTGATATGTACCCGCACAAGATCGAATCGAAACACATCACCAGCTTATAAAATATTTCAAAACTATTGATTACACTTAACATAATACTGCAAAACAAACTCACAACAACAACACATTATAACATCAGCAGTACTAAACAGAGTAGCAGGAACGAAAGCTAACAATTCCAGGCCGAAAATAACGGAAACAAAATCGACACCCTACTTGCACAACCATTCTGTAAATTTCAGTAACGATGCACACACAAATGCATGAGAATCCTGCTCAATATATTATCTTAATGTCAAATTGTAAGCGCAAATCAATGTTATTACGACACAATTCCGACGTTTGAATCCCATATCATACATGTTTGAAGTGTTATGTGCAGAGGAAACTCAAAAGAATGAACAAAAATAAATCATACAAGCCGTGATGCACCAGTAAAATCAAGACAGAACAGTTACCTAACGCCGACGTTGAGACGCTGAATTTGTTGAACCTGGACCAACTAAAGCACATATCAAATCAACCCAGCTAGAAATTTGAATTCCCATTGCACCAGAGTTGCTTGTATTGCCAGCCTTGGATGGCGTAACCGCGTTGTTGTTGATGTTGCCGGAGTAGGATGTTGTCGTGTTGCTGCTAGAAGAGTCGCGGTGTTGTTGCACTTTGACTTTGAGTTGCTGAGCTTGCGATATGAGTCGACGCAGTGCGTGTTTTAGCTCATGTTGTTGTAGAGTTGGAGAAATCCTCGTGATATCATGTTGTTACTGACTTGAGACAGAGTCGTCATCGTGACGTCAAACCACACGCCCTATCTTTCTCCTCAAACTGATACATCGAGATCAAACTCTCAAAGGAGGATGTAAGCCCTAGCTACCTTATTAGCCAAACCACCTGGAGTCCACACCCGACTCGCGGGCCAGTGCTATACGCCCAGTTCGTGCCACCTCACAAATGCCATATGGTTCTAAAAATCTTTGCAATGCAACCATCTTGTCCAGATCTCCAGTAAGCTCGAGGGTTATAGTTTGATCGGATACATCAACAGCTCTAGCCCTGAAAATGCTAGCAATATCAAGAACATCACGTTGTGCGGCAGCATTTACAGCAATCTTTATTAGCATCAATTCTCTCTCAGCAAAAGGCAAGTGGGTTATATCTTGGACCTTGTGCAGATCCGCTAACTTATAAAGTTGCTGGACCAACTTGCCGATTGACTCATCTGTACCAGGAACCACAGTTGTAAACCGAGAAATTCCTTCAACTTCCGAGTGTCCTACAGCTAAACTCTGAGTGTTATAACCCCTTCTAGCAAAGACCCCTGTACAATGTTCAGAACTCCGGGAGCATCGTTCACAAGCATGGATAAAGTGTGTGATCTAATTCCTCTAGTATCTTCATCATGGAGAAAACCCCATTGAGCTTCAAGTACTTGATTGACTGTAAAACTGTCTGAAGGCTCTATAGGATAAACATCTCCCCCCACAGGCATATCAGTTTTGCCAACAGGATTCACACTTTTCTTTCCAACAAGGGCATTAATGGCTGTTTTTCCTTCAAGATCTGGATACGAAGCAGTTGAATACCGCCAAAATGGGGCAGATGCACCCATTTTTTCCCTTCTTAATGCAATCTTTCCAGTTCTAGCTATTTCTTTAATGCCAAATTTGCTAAAACTTCTTTGAACTGCAACCATCTTCCCTGGGTCTCCGGTAACCTCAGTCGTCACGGAATCTTCTGAGATGTGCACAATCTTAGCTCTGAAGGTGTCCACTAACCACTTAATCTCAGCACGGTATTGGGGATCTTCAAAACATTTGACAAGCTTCTGAAGCTGCTCAACAACTTGGTGAAGAACGTCATCAGTTCCAGAAACAACAATGGAGAAAAGAGCCCCATCTTGATTAAGACCAACAGCAAGTGACTCAATGTTGAATCCTCTTCTGGCGAAAACTCCAGCGATTCGGTTAATCATTCCACTCTCATCACCTACGAACACCGAAATCGTGTGTCGCCGAACTTTCGATCGAGAAGGAGAAGGAGGAAGACCGTTGGCGGAAACGGTTGCGCCACCGGAAGTAGCGGCGATCTGGGAGAGGAAAAAGAAGGGTTTTCGTGATAATGATGAAGACGGAGGGTTGAACGGTGGCGGAGATGAGAGGGTGGGTGGTTGCGGCGTCGATTTGGGAGAGGGGTAGAGGTGAACAGTGTTCGATTTAGGGTCTAGGGTTTGAATTGGGGATAGTTAGGGTTGCCCTTCAGAATTAGGGGCGACCCTTATCCTTTAGGGTTTTGTGAACAGTGTCCCCTCCAATCTAGGGTATGATGAACAGTGTATTATATAATCCCAGAAAAACTAACCCTAATTCCAAATGTACCGTGTTTCTCATTTTTTTCAATTCTTTTTTTTTTTAATTTATTTTTCTGAATAATAACTAAATTAAAACCTATTTTCCTATTTAATTAATTCTAACTATTAATTATAAATTTAAATCTAAATTAATTAGTTAAAATCTAATCTAATTTTTTACATAAATCCTAATTAAATTCTAACTCTTTTTTTTTTATCTATATATTTTTTTTAAAATTAAAAATTTCTAAATTATAATTAAACTCTAAATTAAATCTATTTAATTAAAACAATTAAAATTAAATCCTAATTTCTTATTCAAAACTAGCTAACATAATAAAAAGACATTATATTAACCTATTGCGAGAAAAATGAAATTATATATATATATATATATATATATATATATATATATATATATATATATATATATATATATATATATATATATATATATATATATATATATATATATATATATATATATATATATATATATATATATATATATATATATAAAACAAATGCCACGTGGCATACCCTTATTGGGGCTAAAAAGCGAAAATGTCTGTTTTTGCTGAAAAATACGCTACGCTGTATAAGCGAGGTAAATTAAAAACAAAGTCGGGCAAATGAGAAATTTTGAAAAAAATGTAGGACAAATTTGGGGTATGACAGTTTGCAAGGCATAAGACTGTAGTAGGTACTCCTCAATAAAATGGCTTAGCTAGGAGATTCAATCGAATAATCCTTGAAAGGGTTAGATGCACGTTAGTTAGTGCTGGATTGAAGGAGGCGTTTTGGGCGGAGGCTGTTTCGACAACAGCTTATCTGATAAATAGATGTCCCTCGACTGCCTTAGGAATGAAGACACCTGAATAAGTTTGGTTAGGACATCCACCTAGTCTCGAAAAACTGAGAGTATTTGGTTGCATGGCCTATGCTCACATTAGGCAAGATAGGGTGGAACCTAGAGCTCTAAAATGCATGTTTATAGGATACCTTGAAGGAGTCAAAGCTTATAGGCTATGGTGCCTAGAGCCAGGTCACAAGAGGTGTATCACCAGTCGATATATAGTTTTTAATGAAGCAGAGATGACTTTCAAGAAAACTGATGATGCTGACGAAGAGCTGGAACAGGGAGAGATTCCTATTGAGGTAGAGCATGTTGATGTTGAATTGCATATCGCAGATGAAGTCGAAGAAGTAGCAGAAGCTGCCGTCGAAGATGAAGAGACTGATAATGACTATCTGTTAACAAGAGACAAGTCAAAGAAATTCATCAAGCCACCTCAGAGACTTGGGTATGCAGATCTTATAGCTTATGCCTTAATCTCTGCAAGTGAGGTTTTAGACGAAGAACCTAGAGACTATAAGGAAGTTATGAGAAGTCGAAATAATACTGAATGGCTGAAGGCCATGGATGATGAGATGAAATCTCTTCATGATAACAATACCTAAAAACTGATCAAGAAACCTGCTGGAGCAAGATTAGTCAATTGTAAATGGATTTTCAAAGTTAAGGAAGGAATCGAAGGAGTGATGTCAAAGAGATACAAGACAAGATTGGTTGCTAGGGGGTTCACTCAGAAAGAAGGTTTCGACTTTAATGATGTGTTATGTCATGTTGTGAAGCACAAATCCATTTGAATGTTGCTTGCCACAGTGGCACAGTTTGACCTTGAACTAGAACAGATGGATGTGAAAACTGCGTTCTTGTATGGTGACCTAGATGAAACAATCCTGATGAGGTAACCTGATGGGTATGTCGAAAAGGGGAAGGAAAATTATGTGTGTAAACTGAAGAGATCTTTATATGGACTGAAATAATCTCCTCTACAGTAGAATAGAAGATTCGACAAGTTCATGGCACGCATAAGTTTCATCAAAAGTCAGTTCGACGGCTATGTTTACTTCAGATTTCGACTAGGTAATTCATTTTTATTTTTTTCTCTATGTGGATGATATTCTAATAGAAATCAACAACGTTGAAGATGTAATGAGGGTGAAGGTTGAACTCAATAATGAGTTCGACATGAAGGATCTGGGAGTTGCGTCCAGGATTCTTGGGATTGACATCTGAAGAGATAGAAAGTAGTCGAAATTATGCTTATCTCAATAGGCATACCTACGGAAGATTCTTGAAAAGTTTGGTATGTCGAATTCAAACATATGCAGTAAGTCTTGTAAGCAGGTACATGGCGAATCCTGGAAAGGCTCACTGACAAGCATTAAAATGGATTCTAAGATACATAAATGAGTTTCTGAACAGAGTCCTAATTTATGGTGGAGTCTTGGGTGAAGATAATAAAGCAGCAATCAAAGGATATGTCGACTCTAATTATGCAGGTTGTATGAATTCTAGAAAATCTATTTCTGGATATGTGTTCACTATGTTTGGGACATGAATTAGTTGGAAAGCATTACTTCAGAAGGTTGTTGCCTTATCTACCACTGAAGTGGAATATATTGCCCTAACTAAAGTTGTGAAGGAAGCATTGTGGCTTGAAGGTTTTACAAAGGAGCTAAAACTTCAAGGTCTAGTTGTCATTGTTAAATGTGATAGTCAAAGTGAAATACACACGTCGAAGAATTTAGCATATCATGAGCGAATCAAGCACATTGATGTGAGGCTGCATTTCGTCAGAGGGGTAATCGAGTATGGAGAAGTCCAAGTGCTGAAAGTTTTGACAGATCATAATCCTGCTGATATGATCACCAAGACGTTGTCCAAGTGCAAGTTTTTCCGCTGTATGCAGTTGATAAAACTGCATGAAGAAAGCTAGATGGAGATTTGTGAGATATTTGATCGAACTCTAGTACGGTCGAAGGGTAACTTTCGGTTCGACAGAAATTAAGCATGAGTTCGAAGTTTGCTCACATGCTGTTGCCGGAATAATAAGAAATTAATAATAAGAAATACATGAGTTATTATTTATAAAAACTAATTTTTATTTGAGTAATACTAACTTATGCTCCAAAGACATAAGAAATAAATGTAGTAAAATTTTATTAAAAATTGTATATTAAAATTAATACAAGATTACAATTAATAAATTTATTATTTTTTCGATGTGTTTATATATTTTTTAACATAGGACCTTATGTGCCCTTAGTATAGAGGGCAAGTTACCGTTACCCTTTTTATTTTTATTAATAATAAGAAATAAGGAGTAATTATTACTACTTGCATTTAAGGTACAGAAACTACATGGAAGTCTGGTAGGGTGAAAGGGCTACACGTGGATTAATCACGGCCAGGACAATGAATTCCAACGTTCACGGATGACAGTCAAAAGCTACATGAGATAACAAACTTTTATGGTTCCATCTGCACGTGTAATGCAATAATTGCAACTGTATCATCACTCATCACCCGTCTTGGAATAAAAATTACATACTCATATTTCTTTAAATAGATGGATTTCATAGGATTAACTGATTTTTTTTATGATTCTTTTAACTAAGGTGACTCAGCCAATTTTTAAGATTTTTTTTTTAAAATAACCATATATTAAATTTAAATTACCACAATAATCAATAATTTAAAAAAATTTCCAAAATGACAAACATTTCCAGCCAATTCGCCATTTAGATTGGCGAAAGAGAAGAAATGGAAAATGAGTTTCACCCAATTCGCCGTTTGGATTGGCGAATTAGCTCATCATTTCCAACCAATTCGCCGTTTGGATTGGCGAATTAGTTCATCCTTTCCAACCAATTCGCCGTTTGGATTGGCGAATTAGTTCATCATTTCCAACCACTTCGCCGTTTGGATTGGCGAATGCGTTTGGCTTCAGTTGAAACATTGTTAGTTTGGGAATTTGTTTGAAAACAAGGTTTAAATGGTAATTAAATTATAAAAAGTTGTTATTTTAAAAAAAAAATTCAATTTTTAAAGTTATCTTATTAAAATATTCAGATAATTCTTACACAAAAATTAGGCATCAATTCTTTCATGTTAAAAGAAATAGTCCCTTGTTTCTTGTTTATTTTAAAATATGTCAATTTAAAAAAAATAAAATTAAGAAAATAAACATTAATATTAAACAATAATATTAATAATCATTTTACCATGGAAAATTTGAACAATATCCCTTAAAATTATAAAATCAAGCTTTTACCACAATTGATATTTTTTAGTTAGAAATTAAAAATTATTTTGAATATACTAATTGTGTAAAATAAAAAGTAAATAAAATATATATGTAAAATATATAAGACACATTTAAATGAATGTAAATGGTTAGCTAAGTGTTCAATCTTTTACTATATAATTTTTTTTTACTGTTTCTAAATTACAATCGTTTTAGTAAATTAAATTTATTTTAAAATAAGTACTTTTACTTTTAAATATAGAAATAATGATTATTTTTTCAATTATTTAATTTAATTATTATTTTGTGTACCACTTCTAATATATATATATATATATATATATATATATATATATATATATATATATATATATATATATATATATATATATATATATATATATATATATATATATATATATATATAATTTAATAAAAATATAATATTTTATAATAATATTATTATATTTTTTAAATCTATATTCAAAAACTTTAAACAATGATTGTTTTAAAACGGATGAGTATTATATCTTTGTGAATTATTTTGATGCTAAATTAACACAGTTAAAATTTTCATGCAAAATCTTCTCAGATATTTTTTGAATTGGAGAAAGCAGCTACACACTAATTAATTACTTATAACAATGAAACAGTGATGGGCCTAACCTCATTTTCACACCTGTCTTGTGTTTCATCTCTTAACACATGAAAATTCGGTTGCTTATTTTGGCAATAATTGAGCTGACTCACCTTACTTATTTGCCGGCACATTGTACAAACAAACGTGAGTACTTTGAAAGTAATTGGAAATTTTCTTTTTAAATAAATTGAGATTAGTTGTTTTTCAAAAATGATTATGGAGATATAAATCTTTGTCTTAGATTAACAAAGAAGAGTTGGTGTTTATTTAACTAGAATCAAAAGGAGTATTGCGTAAATATCATATCTAACGTATCTATGCACATTACAAAAAATTGTTAAATGAAAGAGTGAATAATAATTTTTTTAAAATTTTTCTAATTAAATATTGATATATCTTAAGTATTATTAATTTAAGATGATAGAAATAGTGGTGATTAAAGGTGATCTGATATATTATAATTTGGTTAATTTAAAAATTTGAAAATGATATAACTTTTTCTAATTTGTCGATAACATCTAAAGACGTAAAAAACATAAGCATGATCTTGATTTGAAAATAATATTTTGATAGGCATGTGAAAAACTCATGTGTTTTTTAATTTATCTTATTCTGTTTTTGAATTCATACCAGACTGAGGGATTTCGATCTTTCTTTAATGTGTTCTTATTATGTTCCAATCTTTTTTTAATGTGTTCTTATTATGTTTTTTTACAGATAGAGAGATCTAACTTGTTTGAATTCTGTATTTTGTGCTGTTTTTTTATTTTTATTTTATTTTTTCCTAGACTAGTTCCCCTTAAATGGTGGTTAGGTTGGTTGTTATTAGTTTTTTTATTTTATTTTATTTTTTATTTATTTTATGTTTTCTTTTTTCTTTCGGTCGTATTTGCTCCTTTACCTCTTTTCAGAGTTACCTTGTATTTTGGCTAATAGCATATTTCTTTTATTATCTATATATTACATTTTCCTTTCATAAAAAAAATGAGAGACATAAAAAATTTATAGTATTAATAAATTAAAAAAAATTAAAATAAAAAAAAACATTGAAATTTTAAATAATTTTTAATATCAATTAACATAAACTACACACACCTTCCTATAACTATTATAAATAATCAAAACCTTCACGTCATTAAAAAATATAGTTAAATATTATCATATTTTTAGATTTCATAAGAAAAAAATTCAATTAAACATGTTTTATCTTTTTGATACTCGACTCTAAATTCCAGTTAAATTTGTGTTCACAATCCAAACTCAAATAAAAATAAATAATTATATCTAAAATCCTTTTCAAACAAATTCACATATTCCAACTCCATTATTTTAAAAATTATATATATACTAACATGACACAGTTCTTCAACCATAACAATGGGAAAGGGTAGCAAATAATGGGGAAGAGTCACGTGAGGAGAGAACGTTTAGGCATTTTCACAAGACAAATAAGTGAAGCAACAGTCCAAGTACATTAATTGAAGAACTACATCACACCAACTAGATACAATAATGTACTGAGTTGGCAAACTCATAGATTTTGTGTACCCCATATTGCTACGTTTTCGATACTATTCATTTCACTCATCAATCTCTCTGCCCTATATATAAGCCACCTCCATTTCAACTTTAATTTTAAGCTAAAACCTATCTAGCTTCCCTTCAAAACAAAAGGAATATTCTCCATACCTATTCTCATACCATGACTCACTCTCACAATCCCATGATCTTTGTCGTTGGAATTCTAGGTATTTTCATTTCTATACCAAAAACGAAAAAGTTCACATCTCTTATTTTATATATATTATGAATACATATATCCTTCTCACAACAAATAAATGACACATATTTTTTTCATTGAAAAAACAATATTTTTCTCTCTTGTAGGTAACATTGCCTCCTTCTTTTGCTTTATAGCACCCATGTAAGTAATTTAAGTCCATACATTCATTAATAGGATTTCATACTATGAAAGCGTGCAAGACAATTATTGCAGTGTTTAAAATTCAGAAATATGGTTTTGCAGATCCGTATTTTATCGAATTTGTAAGAAGAAAACAACCGAAGGTTTTCAATCATGTCCATATGTGGCTGCACTTTTCAGTGCAATGCTTTGGATATTTTATGCTTACATTAAAACTGGCGAAATGCTTATCATCACCATCAATGCATTTGGTTGTTTGATAGAAACAATTTACCTTGTCATCTATATCACTTACTGCCCAAAACAAGCTAGGGTAAGTATATACAGTTACTTCTTCAATATTTATTTTATAACATCCTTTATTATATGGATGACGTAACACTTCGAACTCTAATACTCGCAGTTGTGTGTGTGAGTTTTTAGTAGTTATTACGACCGACAAAATGAAAATTTATATTTTTTGTTTTGTTTTACTTTTTAGAACTTCACGTTGAAGCTGATTTGCTTGTTAAACTTGGGAGGAATTTGCTTGGTTATTGTTCTAACACATCTTCTAGCAAAAGAGCGAACAGCTCGAATCGAACTTCTTGGATGGATTTGTGTAGTTCTCTCAACTAGTGTTTTTGCAGCACCTTTAAGTGTTATTGTGAGTTTATTTACAAAATTTTCTTAATTACTGTTATAATTTTGTTATTAGTGATCACTAATCACTATGTATAATCTTTGTGGTAAATTTTAGAGAGTGGTTATTCGAACCAAAAGTGTTGAATTTATGCCTTTCACTCTTTCACTTCTCCTCACAATAAGTGCAATCACGTGGTTGATTTATGGTATTCTCCTCAAAGACATCTTTGTTACGGTAAGTACTACTTTAATCTCCTCTTCGCTGTAACACAGACACTTCTGATGAAAAACATGTCTGCTGTCTGAGACGTGTCACTGACATTATTGTTTGAAACATGCTTTTTTTTGACAGCTTCCAAACATTGTGGGAATAACGTTTGGAATGATTCAGATGGTGTTGTATGGAATATACAGAAAGAACAAGCCTGTAAACGATGAAAAGCTACCAGAACACAAAGATGAGATCAATCAGCTGCAGATAGTAGTGATCAGTCATGAAAACGTTGTTGATGTTGAAAGAGGAGAGAATAAGGAAGAGAAGGAACAGGAGAAGAAACAGGAAAAGGCAGGATCAGAGGAACGGGTTGAAGAACAACCACAGAAAGAGGGTTGAGATGTTTAATGTCTCTCTGCTCCCATGAGTGTTGCTCAAGTTCATGTAATAAAATCGTAATATATGGAGGGTAGAGATGTCAATTTATATACATAACATATCGATCAATTATGGCATAGTTAGTTCTATATATGTGACTTCTGTTTTGTTTTATGTCATTTAGGCATCGAAACATAAAGTTCGTACAAATTATATATAAATCATATTAGAGGTGTATTATGTAAATAATAGATATGTTTATATTTATTTTTGTTTTACCATTATTATTATCACAACCGCTAACCACCACCGTTTACCAATGCAACCACTAAGAATCTCTGGTTGCGGAATTCTTATTGGTTCTTTGAATATCAGTTTTTTTTTTGGAGAGAGTGATAAGTGAGTTTGGAGACACGCTAGTGATTGTTCATTTTTTGTAGTTTTTGTTTATTAAGTCCTATCAAATCATGCTCTTATCTTTGATGATTATTTAGATAGTGCGATCCAATCTCTTCCTTTGACTTGGGAGAACTGGATTCCTTCCAAGGTCGTAGTGTTTTTTTTTAGCAGTTCCTTTTGAGATAGATTTCTATTTAAGGAAAATCTTTTTAAGAGAAAAGTCATTATGAATATGAAAGAGATCTTGTGTATCATTTGGTTAGAGTTAACCTCTCATTTATTTATAGCCTATAGTTTGACTTCCAATATTTGATATAGGTTTTTTAGGTGGTTAGAGGTGTATTTGACCCTTCCCAAAAATCTTAGGCAAGTTTTTGAGTTTTTTCCCCCTTTCATTAGGAGTAGATTTACTATGATTGCACATGTGGTGGTGTGGATTATTTTGTATGTTCCCAAGGATTTTCTCCGGTTCGTCAATAAATGTGAAAGAAGTGAAATATAAAATTATTGTTTTGGTTTGGTGTTGGTTTTCTAACACATCCTCTATGAGCTCTATCTCTTCCACTGATGGACATTAGAATTCTATCATGTGTTTGAATCAATAGTGTGGATCAAGACTTTTTTGACCCCAGATGTTAGTGGTTTCTTTTGGCATTTTACCTGCATTTTAGTCTTCTGTTGGTGGATTTTATTGGACATGTAACTTCATAGGGGAGGGGGTGAATTGTGTATTTCAAAAGAACTTAGATTTGAAAAAGTTTTAGGATTAAAATAAGAGTTTGAAAATATTTTAGAAAAGTTTTAAAAATATGCAGCGGAAAATAAAATTGCAGAAGATAAAATGCAAAAATATAAAAAGTTAAGAGAAGAGAAAAGACAATAGAAGTTATAGAGGTCCAGTAAAAAAGAGCCTTTATCATAGGATGAGTTTTAAACAAAACTTGATTTTATCATGGACTAACCAATAACTTATGAGATTTGACCATTAGGATGATCTCGAAGCTTGAAAGCTTTTGAACAGGCTAAACTTTCAAACCCAAATGGAGACTTGATCACACAATCCCTAAATGGATGAAATGTTCAAACAAGGTAAAACCAAAACTCCCTTAGTAAACTTTACAAATCCACCCTTCCAAAGTACAACTTCCTCACTTGCAAAATGACTTTTTCGAAAAGTATTACGGCTAAAATTTTAGTGAGAGAAAGTAGACAAAAATGTTTTCTAGAGAGAGTGAGAAGTGAGAAATGAAACCACAAATTTGGATTTGAAAATATGCCTCTATTTATAGGCTCGATGTTGGTACAAAAAAGAAAAAGTTTTAAGGCCTATAATGAGTAGCCAATCGATATGCATCATGCTCAAATCAATTGGTAGGCCTAAATTAATTAATTAGTAAGCTCAAAAAGGTGAGAAAAGATATTTAGCCATTACCAGTCATTAAATTGTTGTCCTAATTGATTTGGAAGCATTTTTGAACTTCTTCAATCAATTGCCATAAGGTGACAATTGACTGAAAAAAGCAAAAACTTGCCCATATATTTTCTGACTATTCCTAACTTGTCTGGCACGACTTCAAAGCATTTTTAGACATGTTTTCTTGAAAAAAATAAGTTTGAAAACTTGTTTGTGTGTGTGTGTGTTTATTCATGCACTTTTACGAGAAAACCCTTACGCTTTTACAATATAGTTACTCAGACATGTCGAGATAGTCTTTCTTATACTTTAAGACTTGTCGGATGCTTTATCCTTGTAGACACTTGCTTGAGCTTGAGTTATATTCCAAATGGTTTCCATAATCAGAAAGTCAAGTCCATTAGACCTTAATGTTTTGGTTTCATCTTTAGTCTCTCTTTGGTTATCATCAAGGACTTATTGTCATCATCAGAGACATGTTTATCTTTAATAGTTGTCATCATCAAAAGCATGTTCCATGATCTATAAAACAAGGTTCCAAATATTTTTGTTATGAGATCTAACTTGGTCCCTTTTGGTTGGTGTTTGTTGTACGGATTTATTTCTTGGTTTATAATTTTCCTTCTCTAGTTGCATTTGGTGTATTCGGGCGGTTGTATTTTTTCCTTGTTTCTTCCGTTTTTCTTTGTTGTAGTTGATTTGGCTATAACTTGTTGGTTCAACACCCCTTATTCCTATTGACTTTTTTTTTATTCTATTGGGCTTTTTTGTCCCTTATTTAATATATTATTTTACCATTTAGAAAATGTCTTTTAGAGTAGTTTTCCCGTACGCATCCCAACAAGTATTGGATTGAATAGAAAGCCTTAGATTTGCAATGTATATAGAAATATGGCTCCTCCATATTCTACATCAAGGACATTGGATAATCATAAATTAAAATCAAAACAATCAAGACTTTGTGCCATGTTGTTTCTAAAAATACCACCACAAGCAGCCATGTTAGAGTCTCCATGAGCAATGTCATCAGTGTTACACTTGTCCATGCTAAGAGAGGGGACTTGCATATGACCTCTTTACAATACGATCCTTAGGATGGGAAGGGTTCACATAAAAAGCTTTAAAAGTGGTGAAGTCTCGAATGGAGGAAGATGTTGTTGGCTTGGTGATATTACCATGTAAAGAAACATAAGATATGAGCATTGCAAAATAAGATTTCTAGCATATGAATTTATGGTTGAAACTTATTTGACCTACTTTATCAAATTGAATTAATTATATTGATAATAGAAGCAAAGATAAAAATCTTGCATTGAAGAGACTAACCAAAATTGCAAATATCTAGAAAATTAAAAATTGAACATAATTGACAATAAAAACAAGTGTGTGAAAAATTCAATATAATTGCAACAGAGACTGCATATAGATGAATACCATATTATCCCATTGGGGAGTATATATGTCTTGTCCATCAATGTTAATGTCATATTCATTGGCTTTACTTCTTTGCCTAATTTCTTCATAATTAAGAGCGGTATTAGACTAATGTTTTCCCCAAAATCACATAATGTAACTAGAATATATAGGCTTCCTCTAGTACATACAATGATCAAGCTATCTAGAAAGGGTCATTTAAGTGGAAGCTTCCTTGGAATTATGGCACGGCAAATTTATAAAAGATTGGTTGTTTTGTCACTTGGAAGTATTCTCTTCCTAGTTAGAAGCTCTTTCATGATTTTTGCATATGTTAGAATTTGTTGTTATGCTTCTACAAATGAGTTAGTGGCATGTAAGTTGTTGAATAGTTCAAGTAATATTTAGTAGTGACCTTCCTTGAAGGTTTCATGGTCTTAAGATTGGCAACAATTTTGGTAAAACATGGTTAATTTGGAGAACATATAACACAATAAGAAGTTGAGCAAGATGTCGTGACATCTTAACCAATTGGTACAGTAGAGTCTGCTGATATGTTTCTTGACATATGTTATGACAGATGTTGTGACATGTTATACAAGAGTCTGCTGATATGTTTCCTGACATATGTTATGAAAGATGTTGTGACATGTTATATAAGAAATTCAATGCAGTTCTGCAATTTAAATCCTTGAAGATTTGATTTTGAAATAAAATATTTTGGATGTCTTATGTTTTCATTCAGGCGCAGCTAGGCAAGTATTTTGAAATAAAATTATTTTATGCTAAAATTGATTCATAGAAATACTCAATGACTCTTTAAATAAATGAATAAATATTCTAAAATTAAAGTTTCAAAAAATAAAATAAAAAATAAACAATAAAACAAATCTTCACATGCTTATAATTAAACCAAAAATCTAGAATTCAAATTTTCTAAAATTTAAAGAATCAAAACCTTAATTTAGTAATTACTAAAATTGGATCACAATATTTTGAGATTCACTATTAAGTGTTATAGAAAGGTAATTGATCTTTCAATAAATTATATATAATAATCAAACTAAATATATATAATGAAATTCACATATACACCAAATAATTCTTTAACTAAATTATTTTAAAATCAATAAAATTAATTCTAAAATGAAAAGTATCCAGAATTTACAAATAATATATAATAATTAAATATATTAAAAAAATTAGTATTTGTGATCTTACCAAATAACCTGAGATGGGGCAAAGACAAGCGTATGTGATGCTGAGTGTAGAAGAGGAGGATGGAGTGTACCTGCAAGGCGCTTCGATGCTAAAGTAAGAAAATGAGCAAGAGAGAATATTGGATACCTGACCCTCTCAAATGAGAGGGTTTTTATAATGACTCCAGCGCTTGGTCATTGGTCCCTATTTTCGAGGCGAGATAAACATTTCTCGAAGAATAGATACCTTCCAGAACTAGCCGTTGGGACGGGCAGACGTGCCCATAACTAGTCGTTGGGGCAGACAGAGACGTAGTTACGGGCACAAGCGTGACGGGAAGAAGTGTTGTGACCAAGAGTAAATAGGTCAGCCTCCCCTGTTAGAGGGACAGAAAGGTAAACTTTCCACCAAAGAAGTTGGACTTAGGCAATTGTGCCGTTCTGGGAGCAGAAGTGGATTTGGTCATGCCTAGCTATTGACCTAGTCCGGAACACTTTGTCTTACATCTCAAAATCTAAATTCATGTAAAGATTTTATGTAAATCAAATTGAAAGATAAAGTAATAATTTAAAAATCAAATAAAAAGATTTGATAATAATTTTTTTAAAAAAAATTCAAAACCAAGAATCAAATCACCAACATATATTTCTAAATATATTATCTATAGCCATAAATAAACTGTTGTGAATCAAAATTCTTTAAAAGAAAATAGATTTTAGGATTCTCAATCATCAATCATAGTCATATATGTGATTTCAAATGTATTTAGCATAATATATATTAAATAACGTAAGAATCAAAATTGTTTAAAAGAAAATAGATTTTAGGATTCTCAATCATCAATCATAATCATATATGTGATTTCAAATATATTTAGCATAATATATATTAAATATCATCTGAAAACCAAAATTTTCAAAAACATTTTTCTTTCAAAAAATATTTAAATTTAAATTTTCAAACAAATCTTAGTCAAATAGTTTTTGTGTCAAATTCAAAACCCTCCCATTATCACAAATATAATTCTAGAGATTATAACTTAAAATAGATACTTACCATGATATTATAATTTTGAAATCACAATTATAATTTCAAATGTGATCACAAAAACAAATGTCATTTAAATATATACTATAATCAAGTTTATTTTCAAGGATTCATACAAAACATGGAAAATCCTAAATTCATATAAATCTTTTGAAAATAAATATAACACACAAACAATAAACTTCATAATAAGTGTAAAAAAATTACTAAAAAATTATCATTAAAACTTCATGCCTCTTAAAACATATATATTAATATTGAAAAAAATCCATAAATTTCAAATATATGTTTCATGATCCAAAATAAATAACTAAAAAACTTTGATGTTTACAAAACAAATCTCAATAAACTAAAGATGAAAACTTGCTATGATACCTCTTGTTAGAATTAGATCAATAACAATTAATCACATATACATGTTCTACATATTATGTCATATTTTGTTGGCGGTAATCCTGAAAGGTAAAAGAAGAACGACGAACACCTAGTAACCTGTATTATTCTTCCTCAACCGGTACTTCTAGTAGCCTTGAATACTCTTCAGATGGGGAGAAAGATATATATATATATATATATATATATATATATATATATATATATATATATATATATATATATATATATATATATATATATATATATATATATATATATATATATATATATATATATATATATATATATATATATATATATATATATATATATATATATATATATATATATATATATATATATATATATATATATATATATATATATATATATATATATATATATATATATATATATATATATATATATATATATATATATATATATGGGGCATATCAAGTGACAGAGATTTTAAAATGAGAGATGAGAGGAACAAACAACAACCATTAGATCATGATTAAACTTATTTATTAATGTGACTATTAATTTCTCTCTCTTATTAACTTGAATTTCATCTCTCTTATTAATTTGATCTAATGATTGTTGTTTGTTAGTCTCATCTCTCATTTAAAATCACTCTCATTGATATGCTCTCTCTCTCTCTCTCTCTCTCTCTCTCTCTCTCTCTCTCTCTCTCTCTATATATATATATATATATATATATATATATATATATATATATATATATATATATATATATATATATATATATATATATATATATATATATATATATATATATATATATATATATATATATATATATATATATATATATATATATATATATATATATATATATATATATATATATATATATATATATATATAGTGTGTGTGTGTGTGATGACCAATTAGGGTTCCTATTATTTTCAAATGGGTCATCCTGACATCCACTCATATTTGAGCCCATATCTAACTAATTAGTTAATTAATGGCTAAATAGAAATCTAATTAGTCTTATAAATTTATTTGCCCACTTAATAAATTAAGACTCTTAATTTTGATAAATAGTTAATATAATTAGAACATATATGTCCACATAATAATAATTAGAATATAATAATTAAATAATATTTAAAATATAAAATATTCCAACAAATAGAAGTATTAAAATGATTTTTTAAAATTTATAGCTATGCGAGCCTAATGGGCTACCCACGACCCATACAAGCTAGTCCTAACAGGTAGCAGACTTTTTAGGGCCAGACTAAAAAAATCCTAAAAAATATGAGCTCTAATTTTAAGGCTTAAGTCATATGATTTTTCGAGTCTGACGGGTTGGCCCATATGGGCTAGTCTATTTTGACAGTTCTAGATAAAACCTAAAAGTAAAAAGAAAATGATCATCGCAATAAAATTCGGGTCCAAGAGTCGATTATACAAGGAGAATATATTAACATCGCTCATATCTGTTGTACTCAACAGGAACTGTCTTGATCATTTTGCGCAGATGTGTGTTATTATCTAAAGGTTACTTGCGATTGATTTTAATTAAGGGGGGAAAATAAGTTTTTAATTAATGTGCTCACAAAGGTTTCGAAATCTTGTGCCTACGCATTCTCATAGTGCAATGAGAAAATCAAAGCTCCGTAGTTTGGGGGTAAAAAATAAGTATTTTTTGGTTGTTTTTATTGAACGATGTTAACATTTGCGTTGTAACAGTTAAACGTTGCTTTTATACTTGCGCATGAGAGTTTTAAGGATTATTTGTATTACGGTAGAACGGAAATAACACGTTCTTTATTGCTTTTGAATGTCTTAAGGCAAAAAAAGTTGAATTTGATTAGTTGTGATTGATTTTAAGTGGGAGACAACTATCAGACCACAAGGTAAGTACGACCAACAATAAAAATACTCGGGAGCTGAAAGGACAAGTGCATCTTGATCTTTCTTTTTCATCCCAAAAGTTTTTGTTTATGATGTTTATGAGGCGAGTTTAATCGTTAGTACTTAGAGGGAGACAATGATCTAGCTACAAGTTAAGTACGACCAGAAATCAAAATACTTGAGATCTGAAAGGACAGGTGCATCTTGACCTCTTATTTTTATCCCACGAGGATCAAATTAAACTCATTTATTTTTAAGTATTTTGAATGGAAAAAAGTATTAGGCCACAAGCTAAGCACAACCGACAACATAAGTACGTGAAGGATGATGTAGACAAGTACGTACACCCCATCATTTTTCATATGGTTTATTGTAAAAAATGTTTTTTGAAAATGACTTGACGTTGGACCAAATATTTGAAGTTGATTATGACAATTGTATGAATTAAAATGGAGGATGTATTTGACGTTGGATCAATCACACGCATTGCATTTAATTAAGTTTGATTTGAAAAACACTTGACATTAGATTAAGTTTATCTTTATTTTTTTGAAATAGGTTCTTTTTAGGTCATGAAATAAAAGAAAGCAAATTTTTTTATGTGCTAACGATTAAATTCTAAATGTACATCCATAATTAATATCTCCATAAAATATGCACAAGATTATTATTATAATTACCATTCACCAATCAAGTAATACCATATGGATAAACAATATTTAAGTAAAATAAAATTTAGCACTAATTAAACAATGACATTTGACCTTGTTATATATTAGAAAATTAAACTAATATATAGGTAATATAGAAAAATCATAATAGAATGACTTAAATACATTTTTGGTCCTCCTAATTTGAGGGTAATTTAAACCATTGATTCCCATGTTACAAAATCAATTATTTTGGTCTCTTAATTTTGATTGTCTTTGAATTTTTGTGATCCCCTAGTCAATTTGCTTATGAGTCATCTTCATTAATGACGTGGCAAAACCACGGTGGCGCCATGTCAGCATTTTTTCATTTTTTTAAATAATCATATCTAAAATTATTTTAAATTTTGGAATTAAATATTTATTTATTTTTCATGTTTTTTCTGAATAAATTAATAAATACGTTAATTTAAATTTTCTAAGAAATTAGTTAATTAAAATTATAAAAACAATTTGAGAGACCAAACATTCAGAAAACTTGAGATAACTTGCAAATAAATCGATGTGGTACTTTAAATATACTACCACAAACATTCAGAAAACTTGAGAGACCAAACCTGAAGTAAAAATCTTGAGAGACCGAACTCTAACATAACATACTGAGAAGAAAGAGGAACTTGCAGAAAACTCTAACATGAAGCAAAACGTGGTTAATAATATAATTATTGATAAATATTTTAGCTGTTTTATTATTCTTAATCCGAAACATGAAGCAAAACGGAGAAAAAATAATGAATTGGGTTTTTCTTCTGAAGGTTTGGGTTAATCATTTTAAAGTTAATTGCACAATTAGTTATTTTCTTCTGAAGTTTGCAAGCACTTGTCATGCCGTGAGATTTTTCAATAATTGCAGTCAATTTTAATTTCATTATCTTTACATAACTGTAGTTTGTCTTTTAATGTTTTCGTAATCTGGTAGTGCAAAATGGTCATTATCAAGGTTCAAGTGATTAATCTACCAAATAAAAAGTGTATTGATGAATTAAATGTCTTTCTCTTACACTGCCATGTCATGTACCACTTGTCGTCCAATCATGTATCTTAGCCGACGGCTTTGATATGCTTCCCTTTTGCTTCTTCTTTTTCATTCTGCTGATTTTTCCAAGTATTGTTATTTTTAGAATTAGCAATGAGAGAAATTGTTGTGTGATGATGAAGAGTGATGAGGGATTGAGAAGAGGTTGAGCCCTACTCTATCAGAGCTTCAATGTAGAGCTCTGATGAGTGATGTCAAAGGGGCTTTGGTGATGTGTGGGAGGTGGTGAGGATGTAATTGGACAGAGTGATTTTAGGGTGAGAGTTGTTGATGATGAAGAATGAAAAATGATGGTTTTTATAGGTGAGGGAGGATGAACTTTGGCTGGAAATTCTGTTAGAATGGTTGAATGTATGCCCTTGGATTGCAATCCAAGCGAGGGACTTAAGAGAGGCTAGGATTGAGTCTCAATGAGGTTGTTAGAATTTGTGTTTATTTAGTGAGAATTGGTTAGCTTTTATGTTAGTTTGAAATGCACATTGGAATGGAATATAATTTGGTTTTGTTTGAAGTTCTGAGTTTCAATGAGTTTTGGCGGGAATTTCGGTTTAATTTAGGGCAGGTTGTTAGAAGCTTAGGGTAATTAGGGCAGGTTAGTTATGTTGGATTTTGATTGAAATTGTTGACAGTGGTGGTAGACACATAGATGAAGTGGTATAATAAGTAATAAGTTTAGCTCAATGGCAGTGGTGGTAGAAACTAGACATTCCTTTTATCATCAAAAAATTTGCATATACTGTAATAGTACTTTGCCATTGAAAGTGCGTTACACGATGGTGTCTTGCATATAGGCCCAATTGGTTGTATACTCATGCAGCGCATACACATCATTTCTGATGTTACTTTTCTATCCATTGAGTTGTTATGACAAAATCTGCAAGTAAACAACTTACCACAACATGCAGCTCGAAGCTTGAAATTTCTCTTATAATGCTCACACCCAAGTACAAGTTTTATAGGGTCCCGAAATAGATGGGTAAAAATTTAAATTCACATTTGCGCTTAGATAAAGGTCATCATAAGAGAAGAGAGAAGGTTTAAAAGAGACAGAGGAATTAAAATATAATGATCACATTAGACAATTATCATAATTTGATATAAATTATTTGGCTTATTCTAATAATCTCTCGTTTTTACACTGGATCAACCTAAACAACCTTATAACACAACTTGAGATTTTGCAAAAGATCAACCCATAAACCTTACAAATAATTAGAGATTTTACACATGCTCAACTCAATAATCTTAATCGGAGCTTTTACACATGTTCAACTTAATAACCTTTACCTAAGTTCAGTCAACTTTAGCACACACCCTTCAAATATTATTACAAAGAGATCACAAAAGAGATATGCTCTTGAATAAACACTTTTAGCACAACACTAGTAGAACAAAAATCTCAGACGAAAATTTCACTCTATTAGCATTATGAAAACTTTTCACTTTATAAAACGATAAGAGAACTAATGATAGTAGAGTTTCTATTCATAAAACTAGTGGTTTTAAAATGAGAAAAAACCTCTTTTATATAAGAAATTTTTTGTCTCAATAAGAAAAAAATTCTTTGGTATTTTCATTTATATAATAATTAAAATTATGTAATTATCAATTAACCAAGTCAAAATAGGAAAGTTTGAATTTCTTTTGTACTTAATCGATTACTAGTGTACTTATCCAATTAAGAGGAATTAAACTTTGATTTAATTGATTAGAATGACTGACCTCTTAATCGATTGGTCATTGTATTTTAACTTTTGATTATACAAGCTTCTAATCAATTAAGTATTTGTTCATATTGGTTTAAACAAGTTTTATCGAAAGAGAAGAGAATTTTTTAAATGATTTTTATGTGTCAGTGCATTTCCTTAGTACCTAAAGAGTTATTCTTCCTCATATAATTAACTAATAAAAATTAGGTAAAGCACTAAGCGCAATACCAAGAGAGATTTCAGTATTTTCACATCTTTTAGTTCACACCACTTGACAGTAGTTATCAACATAACCATTTGATAGTTTTCATCATCAAAGCCATTTGTTAGTATTATCTACAGATCACTTAGAACCATATTCTCTCCCCTTTTTAATAATGATAAATGTAGGGAGGTGGTAAAATAGAAAGAGATAGATAAAAGATTTTGAGTGGTTAAGTCTCATTCGCAGATAAAGAGAGTATATTTCTCCCCATTTAACATTATCAAAAAGGCGAAGAAGAAGAAGAAGAATAACAAACGAACCAATGTAGCATATATAAATAAAAAATTATTCATGTATTAGAAAAGGATTGAGTTACATAAAGGAACAAGAATAAAAAGAAAGAATAAAAGCAAAAAACAAACAACAAAAAGAAAAAGCTATTAAATGTCATCATTATCATCATCATCATCATCATCACCACCAAAAGTCCTAGGAGGCATAGGTACTTCGTAGTAAGCTATGTTGTGTTCCAAAAAAGCAAATTAGGCATACATATGGTTCATATTCCTAGCATGCACTTGTTGGTTGGTTATGATGTTGGTGATCATTAAGAGTTTAAGGGATCTCAGAATACAAATTCTCGGGATTGAAGTTCTTGCTTATTGATATTTTTATTGATAATGTTGGAAGGTTCACCTTGTCTCTTTCGAGACACTATGCACTAAGACTCCTTTATCATCTTTAATCTGCATTTGATTCAAAATGTTCTTCGCAAATTTGGTGCAACTCTTAATTGATTCTAAAACACGCCAGAATTTTTATAATCAAGTCACCATATGGTAACCATGTGTTTCCATTTCTTAGTCTTTCCAACATGTGTTGGGTCACTTCCAAGCCATGTTTTCCTCGATATTTTTGTCTATTAACCTTGTGATAACCACACCACTTTTAGACATTTCCCCAAGATTAAAATTTGTAGGGATTATCACATGGGCAACCACATAGTAAATGAGATGACCATTTAGAGTCACAAATCCCACCATGAGATGAAATATGTGACCAAATGCTAGATCTGTGAAGAATATATCCATCCTCTAATAAATGTAGTTTTGATGAAGAAAAAGAATGATGAAGACATTACTATACATAATACATTTGATGACAAAGTTTTCACCTCAGTCAATAAATAATCGAAGTATAATTCATGGTGTGCCATGTTTTTAAAATAGTAATTCAGGAACACGCTTCAAATCCTAGCAATTTAAGTTTATGTTTTTATTTCCTTTTAATGATTTATTTCATTTTACAGTAGAGTCTTCCTTCATATTTTTTTATTTATAAAAATAAGGCATTTTTAACCACGTGAAAATGTTATACTTTTCCCCCTCGGTTACGATATCCAACCAAGGTGAAATAGTTTACTTTTACGTATATAACTTAGTTTGTAGTTCTCTTTAGTTTCAATAGCCTAAAACAACACGCATAGAACCCTAACAAAGTTTATCATCTCTATTAACAATGAGAGTCCTAAATACATATCGTCCTCAACTTATTCGCCGTTATATCGTAACTTCATATCCATATCTTATGCAACTCGTAAAAAGAAAGAAAATATGAAAAGCCTTAAACACATATCATCTATGGTACGTGAAATATTACTACTCATGCTACATTTATATTGTTGTTGTCGTTGTTGTTGTTGTTTTTGTTATTGAGACCCTAAACCCTAGAGGTTTAATGTTGTTGTTGTTGTTGTCATTGTTTATATGTTGTTGTTTTTTGTATATAAGTACGTAATAGGTTTATTGTTGATGTTATTGTAGTTTTGTTGAGATTGAGATTATTGTTTTTCAGTTGTTGTTGTTGATGTTGCTGTTGATGGTGGTGGTGGTGGTGCTGTTGTTTAAATTTTTAACTTAGAAAAGTTTTGAAATCTATATGTTATTGTTTAGTTGTTGTTATTGAGTTTGAGATATTATTTTTGTGATTTGTTTTGCAACTCCCATCTTATTTTGCCAAACATGGAAAGAGGACATTAGAGTGGAAAAAAAATAATTGTGTTTATTATATAGGTTATGCGCCGGTCAAAGGGCCCAAAATAGAAAAGAAAATATTGGTTCACTTTACTCAGCCCAAGGTATAAATACCCTTCCCCGTCATTTTCAGGTTCACTCTTTGATCCCACTTTACACTACACTCATTTAGAATCTTGAACTGACTTGGGTGTTAGAGTTCAAGATCACAAGTTCTCCAAATGCATCCATTTTTGGTTTTGCAACAGAATAATGGTGCCGTCTGTGGGAATCAAATTTTTATTCTCGCATTTTTATCAAGAACAACTCATTTTCAATATGAAGAAATATCTCTACCGAAAATAGATCAAGCGTAAGCAGCAACTTCTGCGAAGATGATCGAGAAAACTGATTTCATTTCAGATCCATTCATTCACCTATCATCGTCAACTGACACGCTTCGAAGCATCGCCACATCCAATGCTTCACCATCTCCTAATTGTTTCTTGCTAGATATTGATCCAAAAATATAGCAAGAATATCATTTAGAATTAGGATTCCTAGATAGAGAAAATATTGACATGATCACAAACTCTGAACTACCTATAGTTATCATAGTTGTTATCGCCAATCAAGCCTTGACAAGACTCTTAGTAGATGACACAAGCTCTTGTAACATCCTTTATGAAGACATATTAAAACCGTTAGGTATTAGGTTCACATATTTGAATTCGTTTGGTGGAGAAAATCTGTTAGCCTTCAATGACTTAGTTACTTGTCCTTGTGGTTTAGCACTGAAATGATATTTCTCTTCTTGAATAGGATTAGCATTAGCTGCAACAATGATATCTCACACAAATATTGGGTCGGTACTGAACACGATGAAGTGTTGATAAAACTTTTTATCACAATCAGAACCGGAGCTCTGATGCCAATTGAAGGTGTGAGAAAACACAAGAAAGGTGAGTTTGAATTGGGTTTTCAAAAATGAAAGATTTTTGTGAAACTCAAACAAAAATATCCCGTTAATTCTTCATAAAAACAAACGTTAGAGTACCAAAATTGTTCTCACACAAATACTACTTTGTTATCATCAAAACTTAGAGATAATGAGTAGAACTAGACCTCCCGTCCTTGTGGAGCGATAGATCTGACACTATCAATTGTAGAAGGAACACATCTGAGAAGAGTAACTCTCACCTTCCTCGTGGTACACTATATAAGCACCTTCAAAGGTATAGAAAGATAATTGTTAGCAAGGTTAGATGCAATATTTTATACAATTCACATGAAGATACCCTACCATGATAAAGAAGTAATATCGATTATTATCAGTGCAGATTTATAGAAAGCAGGGAGAATCAGAAGAATAATCTATGAAATTATTCTGGCATCAGCGTCATAACGTTCACATTCCCTTTTAGGTTAGGTTGAGGTTGTCTTGGAAATATTTTAGAAGGGGCTCTTGTAGACAATATTTGTTGGGCTGCCTATGAAATTTGTGTTTAAAGCATCTTGTTGTGAGTTTCTATGGCATCAACCTTATTCTCCAGTTGTCTTATCAATTCATTACTGTGGATGTTCTGGTTCTTGAAGTCCTCATTCTATTTGATTTGGGTCATGATAAAGTTTTCTATCATTAACTCAAGGTTTGACTTTCAAGGTGCAGTGGGTGCACTCATTTGTCCTTGAAGTTCAAGTGGAGCAACCAGTGGTGCACTACTAGTAGCAAACATAGGATTAGTGTTCTCGTAGGAGAATTTTAGATGATTTCTCCATCCATGATTATACAAGTTTGAGTAAAAGTTTCCTTTCATGTAATATAACTGACATGGAACAGGTTTAGCTAGAATTTGACATTAAACAATAATATGTAAAAGGACTCCATAGATCTCAGAACTAGGAATCACAGTAGTTACGGTAGCCGCTGGGTTGATGCTTAGGTTGTCTAGCTTTTGATATAGGGCATCCACTTTAGAGTTTATATGATCGAAGTTCCTAACTTTGTAGATCCCTCATATGGGTTGAATTTTTCCTATGAGAGCGCGCTCACTCCCCCACCGATAGTGGTTATGAGCCATGTGTTTGATAAGATCATATGCTTCATTGAAAGACTTCATTCTAGTGTTATAAAGTAGACCACTAAAGAAAGTATGAATTATGAGCCACTTTTCTAATCCATGGTGTTGGCATGCTCTAATTAACATTTTATATTGCTTATGCACTTCGAATTGTGACTCACCTTCATTATGCCTAAAGTAGGTAATCTAGTCCCTTAGTTGAGCCGTTAAGCTCAGCATGAAATATCTAGAGATGAACACTTTCTTAAGTTCATTCCATTTCGTAATGGAATTTGATGGTAGGTTTTGTAGCCATGTTTTGGCTATGTGCCTGAGGGAGAATGTGAATAGATGCAAGCGAATGGCTTCGAGTTCGACACCATTGCTCTTGAGTGTATCAACAAATTTCACATAGATAGAAAGCTGTAAGTTCGAAACCTCCATTAGGTTACTGAAGAGTTATATTTATTTCACTATATGTATCCAAAAGGGTTTTAACTCAAAATTGTTAGCCTAGATTTTAGGATTAACAATACTAGATTGAGGTTTATCCTATGAGGGGACATTGAAATCCTTAAGTGGGAGGTTATTGTCTTCTGCACTTTCTCGTTGGATTTTTTATACTCGACGTCTAACATGTAGGTAGCAATTGATTTCGTCGATCGGTTGGACTAGATTCCCAGTGCTACAGGTTCTTCGCATACAACCGAAAGTGGGGAAAATTAAAAACAAATATATGTCTTAGTATATACGGCTACAAAAACTTGATAGGGCCGCTAGTGCATAAATTTATTAGTTTAGAATAAAAGATTGTTGAATCCCACATAGACCAATGGACAAGTATCACTATCTATTATTAGTGTGTTTATCTAAGGCTATGTGTATGGTTTATTTTATGTGTTAATTAAAATAGTGCGTTTAAATCAAATTTTAATAACGAGAGGCTAAAACATGATTTTCATCCACCTATGTTACTCATATAAATTGTAGCATTTTAATGTAACTAGAAAAATATTTTTAGTAGAAAAACTAAGTTAGAGATACCGCCCACTTTCGTGTGTTCGTTACTGGATTTTAAACTTGTATTCGCCTACTTTCGTATGTTCAATTACAAGTTTAAAATTCCCTTTTAAAAGATAGTAACCTCTTATTTAATTAGAAAATGCTTTTTCTATTTAAAAATATAAAATATGAATTTTCTAAGTCCAATATTGTTTCCACTCTTTCGACTCGTAAATAGTATTTTGATGTTTCTACCATTGTAGAAAAACATTAATTTATAAAAGCAGAAAATTAAGAACCAAAAATATCTAAGCATTCTCTTGATAAATTGTGATTCTACTCCGCTTTTGCATGACCATCAAAATTTATCGTTCGATTTTCTACATTAGATACCTTCCCGCATGTGAGTAAATGGTATCTTTGTGCTTATACTTTTGTAGTATACATATTTTATTTAAAAAGAGAAGTTAAGAGACAATACTTTAGTTCTCGTTACAATTAATTAAGCATGTAGTTTACACGAGTTCTGTCGGTATGACGATTCTCATGTTTCGGACTCAACAAGATTACTCAAACATGGTAAAATTAAGAAATAAAAGACATGAATATAAAGCATACATGTTAAACTTCAACAAAGAAAAGCACCTGGAATAATGAAGAAAAAGTAAAACTTGTATAAATATAATTGCTCTAAAGGGAGACTTTATCTGGTACAACAACAATGTCCGAATAGAAATTGCATAAACTAATGGAACAATAGCCGAAAATTAGATGGATGCTGAAGTGGTAAAGCAGCGAGCAAAAATTAATTAAGTATCCAGTTTTTGTCGTCTCCACAGGGATCGGTTCGAGGGAAAGAATGTTGTTCGACAATCTCTACATATCTAAGCTTGGTTTTAAATGGTTTGAGAGTAAAGAGCTAAAATAAAAAACATATGAAGAAGAAAATAAATACATTCTTTAGAGAGGCAAAAACTTGACACGAGTTGTATTTCCCTCTACCTATCAAATACACAATCTACCAATCAGTTGTATGCAACCTAAAACACTCATCAATATAATCATGCGTTCTCTCAATACTGTCTATGTCTAGAGCGGTGTCGTGAGAAATATTGTATCCATCACTATATGATTTCTCCATATAACAACCGATACAATAAGCTTTAAGTTCAACACAAAGCAAATATCAACCACAAATCAATTTCTCCAATTTGTGCATCGATAGATGAATATCCTAGATCCAGATTCGAAGAGGATATGTCTACCGCAACTCAAATCCAAACATAAAGCGAGTAAAATAAGAATAACACCGATAAAGATTTGTAAAATAGCTCGTATACAACGCCATGATCAATACATATGCATAAAATCAGAGTAAACTTACATACAAACCCCACAAATGGAAACTACAAAGGGAAGAAAGAAGAAGAATCAAATTCTCTCGCGGTGTCAATCATGATTAAAGAAGCTTCAATCTCGGATCATCGAGTTGCAACCTCCATTGTTGTTGTTAAAGCTCTCTAAACTCCAAAAAATGTGTTTGATGAAGTTGGGATAAAAAGATCCCAAAAACATAAACTAAAAAATATCTAAAAATTGACTTTATAGGAAAATTTGGGGTCCCGTGTTCGCCCAGCGAATATATGCCGCCTTAACTACTGCCAAAACAGTGTTTTCCACGCTTTTGAGCACTTTCCGTTCACCTAGTTAACATGACAGCAAACCAACACTTGTTTCGACCATAACTTTTGAGCTATAACTCTGTTTTACGCGCGGTTAGAAGCATTGGGATGCTTATTTAATGCTCTATAAGACAGTGACAAAATATCATTGCTTGTATATCTACAAAAATGAGAAAAAAAAATTAAACTCAATGATATTTACACGATACGTAAAATTACACTATAATATAAACTATACAACAAATGCATAAAAGTTGAGGTTTATTGATTGAATTAAGACAATAAGTATCAATTATTCACACTGAATATCGATCCAATTTAGCACTTATCAATGGTCTGCAATAAGAACTTTTAATTATACAAAAAATAAAAGTGCATAAACACTTCAATGTGAAGTACTTATTCTTTAAAAATGTTAATCTAGTGCTATTACAAGCTTGGATCCCCAAAATCAAGAGTTATGAGTCATATTTATAGGAAGAAATTCGCTCAAGACTGATGCTAAACATGTATAATTCGTGAGGAGAAAGTGGAGGAATAAAGCAAAACTGTCTTTGGAAGCTGGGGGATTTTTCTGAGCTTGAACGTCATGATGGGCGTTGTAATGCCTCAGACTGCTTTCAGGATTATCGACTTACCCCACAAACCAACACGAGTCTTTTTAGCATGTGTTGTCCTCACTCACACACTTTTTGTGAAACTTCCCAGAAGATCTGTCACCCATCCCAAAATTGCTCCAAGTCAAGCACGCTTAGTTGTGGAGTTCTTATGCAACGAGCTACCGAAAAGAAGATACATGTTGTTGGTATATGTAGTACCAATTAATCCTTATAAGCATTCCTTCAACCATGTAGTCTCATCCTTGCACAACCTTATGATCCCTCTCATTCCGATGTGAATTCAGTTTTTCTTAGAAGCTGCTAAGAGTGTCTCATTGTCATGCCTCATACACCGACAACCACTCCCTCGCCCTCGGGTGTTATAGGCGTCGCTGAGGTAAGGGTCTATCTGTCATGACTCTTTGATTGAGTCATCTGGAACATGGGCCCATGACGGGCGTCACTAAGGTGACAGTCTACCCGTCATGGTGTCCAAACATGTTCTCCTTGCTTTTTTACTTTGCTGGCTAATGATCTGAATGTTAAGGGCCTATGACGAGCGTCATGGCTTAGCTGAGCCCGTCATATCAGTCTGAACTTAGTATTTTTTTTGCAGTTTTCTCCGTTTTTCTTTGTTTTTCCTTGCATAAGCCACTAGTGGTTAATACCTAAAATATAGCACACAAGAGCAACATAACCAAACAAAAGTGATACAAATGACACTAAAAACGTGTGAAAGTCGAGTAATATAAACGGTGAATTTTCATATCATTATTCTATTCATAAATATCTGTGATTTGAATTGGTGTTCTAGAAGCAAAATGGAAATCGTTCAGTTCAATATTATTCGAGTCAAGCAATATTGTAATTCGAATCACAAAGTTGTCGTTCGAGTCATGAAGTCTGTGACTTGAGTGATAAAAACATGAAATAGATCATTTAACTTCCTGGAGGTCTGTTTCGAGTCAAATGAACAGTATGATTCGAGTCACACTAGTAGAACCTCAATTTTTCAATTACTCAAAAGTTTTTCGTGATTTTACCATAGTCATGACTTAAACTATTTTTACACATACTTCTTTATCCTAAAACTCAATATATTTACCGGTAATATAATGCTTAAACTTAAAATTTATGCATGCTTAAACATGGATTTAAAAATGAGTGGTAGTGTTGCTTTCTTTTAATTTGTTTGTGGCCAGAACAAATGTTATTGTAAACTATTAAAAAATCAATATTTTTTGTCTCAAGTAATTAAGATAGATAGAGTCTTTCTTATCCTGAACTTACATGACAAAAATCAGGCTCGTGTGGATTACTTTAAGAATCCATTATCCTTTTTTTAACGCAATCCATGCATTCTATATGATTCAACTATATATCTACAGAATTTCTTACATCATCACTGATCAAAAAATTAAAAGTAAACCTGATCTTGTCTTCAACTTTTTCGTCCCTTTTAGCAATCATACTTTGCTAATTCTTTTGTATTAAAATGTGTCCTACCCCTAAGGAGATTACATTTAAATCTTGTGTAGGAGCCACCTGAAACAGCTTTTTCACATGGTTCATATCCAAAGTAGTGGGAATATACAAGCTTCTCCTATTCACTTTGTTATATTAATATGTAAAATACATAAAGAAAAGTGTGTGCCTTTTTTCTATTAGATTATTTTGAATCCATGCACTTGTTCATAATATCCTATCCCTTTTTCATTATTGGTTCGAATAAAATTAATCTTACGTCATGAAAAATAATTCTGATAATGAGATCCATATATTATTCTTTTATTATTTTTGTATGGTTTATTTTATCCTTGTGTGCCTCATCACTTCTGCCAAATGTAATGTTTATGCAGACCTCCATTATTTCTAAATAAGTGTAGAACCTTACACTATTTACGGGTGCTTTTCAATTATTAGAAGTTTTTGCCAATTTTGACCGATGCCGGACGTATCTATGCATTTAAATTTTAAATTAATTTGTTAGAAACAATATATTCTTAACAAAGAACCAAAGTTTAATATAATTCATGCGTAAAAAGCGTGAATATTATTGAATTTTTCCCAATTCGTCCTTTATCCTGGTCAAAAGTCTCTTTACTTCGATTTTCATTTCGTCCAGCATAGATTTGATCTAGTTTGTTTGACATACAATATAGGATTCTGCTATATACTCAGCCTCACATGATGATAATGTCAGTACAGGTTACTTTTTCGAGCACCATGAGACCGGGGCATCAAACACTTGAAAGAAATAGCTAGTTGTGCTACTTCTATCCTCTTTATCTCCAAACCAATTAGCATACAAATAGCAATTATCGCAACTTCTTTTCCTTCAAAATCTTATGGAAATATAATTCTGCAATTTAGTGATCCTTTTAGGTATTTTAAGATTCTCCTTGCAATCTTCATGTGTGACACATTCCGTTCATCCATGTATATGTTCACTAATCTGACTGAGAAATATATATATATATATATATATATATATATATATATATATATATATATATATATATATATATATATATATATATATATATATATATATATATATATATATATATATATATATATATATATATATATATATATATATATATATATATATATATATATATATATATATATATATATATATAAGGTCTGTTATTGCACACAAACCTCAAAGATCCAACAATTTGTTTGAAAAAAGTGACATCGACATTGTCCTCCCCTTCCATGGTTCTCCAGTTTCAGATTTGGTTCGACAGATGAGCATGCAGGATTCGAATTAGCCATCTTGAATCTCTTAGGTATTTCTTTGACATACTTCCTTTGATGTAGCACCATACCTTGAGAATTTGAAATTACATGCCTAGGAAATAAGACAAACTTCCCAGATATGACATTTCGAATTCCCTCTTTATCAGCTCTTTGAACTTCGACAAAATTTCAATGTTATTTTCAATTACTAGAAAGTCATAAACATATAAGCAGATGATGGTTGTGTCTTGTGCCATGACCTGTACATAGACACCATACTCAGACTTGCATTTGATGAATTCCAATTTGACTAGGTATGAGTCAACTTTCTTGTTCCATCCCCTAGTTACCTATTTGAGGGCATAAAGGGCTTTACGCAACTTGTATACTTTCCTTGCTTCCTCACTACAAGAAAATTTTCATTTACCAACGGAAAAAATCCATTGGTAAAGGTCGAAAAACCGTTGGTAAAAATCAAAAAACCTATATCAACGGACGTTTTCTTTCGTCAACTATAATTCCCTATACCAACAACATTTTTTTGTCCCAATATCTTATACCAACAACAATTTTCAGGCGTTGGAAAAAACTTTGGGACTATAGCAATAAATAATTACACAATTGAATAACTTTACCCATCACTTATTTTCATTTGAAATAGAATAAAGTTAGCCGTTGGTATGTCTTTTTTTTTATATAACTAATATTTTTTAATAATCAAATTTATTCAATACTTTTTATATGCACCACACAAAATTTAAAACAACATCAAAGAAAATTTCAATTATATTGTCAAAATAGAAATTCTTACAAAAATATCAAAATAACAAAGTAATGTCAATTATATAATGATATCCAGTAAAATAAATGCTACTACAACAAAAACACACAAACATATATAAGATAAAAGTAGTTATAATCTTCACTCTTTTATCTTCATTCTAGTTTTCCTCTCTCCCATCTTCATCAGTGCATAGACTTCGATAACACTCTTGAAATAATTTAATTTTGGTTTCTACCACCAAGTGAAATTGTGTTTAACTTATCTTCTCACTAATCTGATTAGAAAAAAAATCTATAGAAAGCAAAATTTACAGTAGCCCAACTTGTAACATTAGGTTTGCCACATAGTTAATATAACATATCACAATATAGTATTTTAGTAGCTTAGATAAGTTGGACCTATTTAAAGAAACTGGGTGTGGCCCAGGAAATTTCATGCATCCTATGGTCTGCAATATCAGAAATTAGATATCACATCTCAAATACTACTAATAGACTCACACTCATCCAAGAGAGATATTTAAAAGGCTAACCGGAACCCCTCATTTGAGTATTTGAAAGCATAACTGTCAAAATGCATCTTGCTGATCATTAGATATCTCATATCCCAAAACATTATTGTTTATTGTGTTGATCTCAGGGTTCTCCTGCAAGAATAGGAAAGACAGTCAAATTTATTTACCATTAGAAAAAAAAAAGGATCTTAAATGAGTATAGGCATGTACCGGTTTAAAATCTTTTAAGGCCTTACACAGTCTCCACTGTACTGAACTATTTCAAGGCCAATACAACTATAATGCCTGTAGCAATCACAATAGAAGTAATAAACAAGAGAGTTACTAACTACATTACAATCAAATGGAAAGAACATAAGATGACACAAAGCAAATAGGACATTTTTATAGGACATTTTTTAGTAAGTGGCACTGCTCCACATAAAGCAAAACATAGCTGAATTTAATCTTAATTTAAGAAATGAAACCATAATTTAAGTTGCATCTAAGTTTTATAGACCATCTTTGAAATTCTGACAAGCAGATTGCAGATGTCCTAACAACACGTCACGACATAGTTTTCTGTATAACTTTGCAACAAGGGCAGAATAAACAAACTGATATCCTGAATATCAGTAACAGAATCACAACAAATATTTAAACATCTGTTACAACATGTTAATTAAAATCAAATACTAAACTGTAAATTTGTAGAATGATAAATAATACAAGATATGTTAACCTAATTCGTTGCAAATCACCTACATCTGGGGGCTACCAAGCCTGGAAGAAGAATCCACTATCAGTAGTATAGTTTTATGTAAACAACCTCTGGTTTACAGTAAACAACCTCTAGTTTACAGTAAACAACCTCCGGTTTACTATCACTATCCAATGATAATTTTATCGTTAGAAGTCACATCTAATTGATAAGAGAAACTCATCTCACTCTCTTAATCACAACTTGTGATAACTAACAGTTATAGTCACAATAACTACATCATCCTACTTGAAAGACTCCTCTTTCAATACAAAGTTCAGCGAAGCAACCTTGACTAACAATCCTACTCGGATTCTATTGGATTTGCTTCAAAACTTTCATCCAAGAACAATACACGGTTCATTACCTACAGATTTCTGAATCTATAAACCTATGTATACCACAATGTATCAAACTGATACAAAGGGATACTTACAACACAAGAAAGCATACGAGTCTTAAAACCTTAAATCCTTATTTCCCTTTACAAAAGAGTTACAAGAGGTTCGTTTTTCAGTCCTAGGTCTAGGTCTTCCTTTTATAATCTTCTGCAGTCATTGGCTTCAAATCTTCTTTCCTTGATCCACTGCTAACCGCGCCTTGAATCTTGGAACAGATTTAAAAGCAAAACCTATTGAGTCAGTCATGATGTCAAGTCTTCATGCTGGGACATCTCATTCGACATCTTTGATCTAGGCAGATTTCTTCAAAAACGTTTTACCAAAATTTAGTCAAACCCTTGGAGCTTTCAATCTCCCCCTTTTGACAAATTTTGGCTAAAACTCTCTTCATATCGATGGTGCATGCGGTGGGAACTCCTGAAGTCCGTGTCAAGGGAGAAAATAATTTTCAGGAGAAAAGTGTAACTCAGATCACAAAACACAACTTGCTTCATAACTCTAATCACAAAACACAATCCCAGGATGTTAGAACTAAGAATGTTAGAACATCCTTTGAGACATTTTTGCGAACCAACAACAACCAAAATGCACAACACTTAGCAGAAAGCAGCAACATGCAACCATTCTCCCTTTTTTATCCAAAAGTTGGCAAAAAATGATCAATACAAACCCATAACCCAGACTCTACTTACCCAAACACGAATAAATCTCATTAGCTCTTAACATAACAAGGAAGATAACCTGAACCATAAGTAGCAGTAACCTCCTTAAATACAGATGAAGCCTCATAGGAAGTAACAATTCATCGGAAGAGACAAAATACTAGTCAATGAATGCAATAATGACCACTGACCAAGTTAGTTTTGAAAGATTCCAACTTAATGAGAATCATTCAACAAACTTTGGACTGTTGTTACTGAGAGTAAAGGCTCCAGTACGAGATCATGTGAAGTCAAGAGCACGCCTTTCTGACATGTACTTAAAACCACCGCCCCTTTGATTGCCTTTAGCTGAAACTGCTTCTGAACAATGTCCTGACTCTTTATCAGACTTTGTCAGTACTCTATATTGACCAAGACCCTTATGCACTGTTATATTTAGCACACACAAACAGGTAATCACAATATTCTTCACTTAGCTCTAAATAAACTCTTTTAATCCAGAACTAATAGATTTGATCATGATATTTTCAACAGAAAACTTCCATTAATCTTGATTTCAATCTGCAATAAATTCTCCCATACATAAACACTGATTCTTAGAACATTCCGAAGAAGCTTGTACAACTCTGATTCAATTCATTGACATCCCAAAGACATAATTAAAATCAACCTGTCAAGTCCACCCAGAACTATAACAGTAACACAATGTCACGACATCTTATCTGACATTAACACCCTCACCAGAGAAACATAATCACAAACTACTTGAAACCACAAACAATCTTAATAATCAACTGCATTACTACAACAATTGATCCTAGATAGAAGTATAACTCCCCTTATCAACGATAACCAATGCTCCTTTGCCACAAGAACACCTTAACATGAATGGAAAACATAAGAGTCATCTTTATGTCTTCAAGAGCTCACTCCTTGTTCAACACACATGTTGAACGCGTTCACTCACTGCTTGAACCACAAGAAATCTATGTACTACAATAGTACACTCATCAGACAGAAGCTTTCCCCCTATCTTTTATAAAAGATGCTCCTTCCAGCAAGAAACACCCAAAATCACCACTAATTATCTCATGACCAACTTCATGCTCATATAGTGAGAAAGTACCAGGATTTCCATCCTTGTACTATAACTAACAAACTCTTGAATTGAGATCAAAATCACTATTGATCCCTCTCATCATGAACCCATCCACACCCTATACAAATCCACCTTAGACTTTACAGCCACAAATATCCAAGTTCCTTGAAAAAAAATCTAATTGAATCTAGAGTGCTTCACATTCCTCAAAGAGACATACAAAGCCTCTTAGTTTGTTAGCTATCCCAAATGTTATTCACACTTGAAGGACATCAGATCCATGCTCCAAAAATCCTCAGCTTACTTTCTTCATAATCACCAAACTGGTCCACTTCTTTCTAGAGTTACTTGCAACAGAAGAAACCACTTCTCCATAAGTATTCTGACCTCAGTATGATCAGAGAACAAGATAGACACCCAATAGTCCAAGAAAGTCTTCACCTCATCATTCTCCCGTATGATAAGTTAGAACACTTCTGGTTCAACTGGTGAATATCATCTTCCACAATCTGAGCCCCAAGTTCAGCAAACAAAATGATGTTATAACATCAGTTAGTACATCCTAATCATATCACAAACACCATACACTATGGTTCATAAAATAACCACTTAGACTTACTATTTATATAGTAATCCAATATGAAGATCTTCAAAGAACACATCTCCACCAGCTTGATCAACAAGAAATCCAGATATCATTGAGAGAATTAAACTCTCATACTTCTCCCAAAAGAAGGCACTCATCCTTAATCAACTTAGGGCTTCTACCACAAGCTCCAAGAAATGAACAGAACTAGAACCTCCTTCGGTCTTCAAACAACTACCCTTCTGCACAAGAGTTATTTGCTCCAAGCACACTCCTTGAATAACCAAATGCCACTGTTTGGTTAACTCAACTTCCTTCAGAGCTCTAGAAAATCTTCTGATCCACCAATGAAACTTGATCTTCAAGTTACATATCCTACTTGCTCCATAGCAAGGCATCTTAGATACACCAAGACTTGGACCTGTAACATCTACTCATTCTCGCAGCTCCCACAAACTGCATGAGATAGACCTTTTTGAAGTATTAATTCCATTCATATCCGAGAAGGTCAACTTATCTTCAAATGATGTACCATTACATCAACTAAGACCCTGAAGTTCAGCTTGATGTCAGAACATCTGATAAGATATCCTGTTGGTGAATTCAGTCCTTCATTTTGCCATTTAGAAGAACCTCATCACTCTAACAAAATAAGAGTTCCATGTTCTCATAGACTTGATTAATGATATCAAGTTTGAGTAGACAACCTCTATTATGCTTTATTGTACTACAACAAATACCTTGAAAGGAATTTGTTTCCGGAACTTTTCTTCAAAGAAATCAAGCTTTCCTTAAGTAGAGACTTCTTCAGAAGGTAAGAGATAATTATCACTTATCTTTGACACCTGCTGCACTCCATTACATCTAGATCAGAAATAAATTGATCCAAGGTCAATTCATCAAGATGATGAAGTCTTCATCTTTACTTCCATTAGCACCATATTCTAGACAAACTTCTTGCCAGGAAACTTTCTAGACAAGTTACGTGCCTCTGTAGGTCTAAGATGAAGAAGAATCCAAACACACATGTGAATGGTACCAAGATCATCAGCTATATCTCCTTTGCTCCAGAGAATCACTCCTTGAATCAACAAGATTCTGCACAATCTCTACTGATGGAATGTCTCAACGTCTGGTTGAACATTAGATCCTTGAAGTAAACCAAACAAATCAAGGGCTAGATACTTGAGCAACAACTGATGAGACACCTTGATCATCAACTAAGGATAATCCATTAAATATTTGTGAATAACAAAAATAGCAATGAATCTTAAATCTTTATAAGAAATCCTTCTTCCAGAAAACTAACTTGGATCATCCACCTGATGAACCATCTGAACTTTAGCAATCTTGAACTTTATGGATAACCAATTAAATACTTGTGTATTCCATAAATAACAGTTGATCTTAAATCCACACACCTTGTCGAGAAGACCATTTGACACATATTTACACTTCAGTAATACCAAAAGTATTCTTTAGTGCAAGTATATTTAATGTTGAAACATCATGCTAATAGAGCTCTTGCAAATCATGAATGGTGAAAATAAATCACCTCCCATTATAACATCCATCAACACCAGAGATTTTCAGAAATCCATCTTTAGCATGAGAACCAGATTATCTTCATGAAAGAACTCTTAAACATGACCAGAGATGCCTTTATGAGTGGACTTGAAAGAAATCTCAAGTATCTTTGGCAACTTAGTCGCAAAGTGTATTTACCAATTTCGTAGATCATGAATTTGATTAATACGATCTCAAATTACCTTCTCTGACTTCAAGATACATGATGGAACCAAAATTCCTAGTACCAAGTCAACAACAACAAACATCAACAAACACCTCTCTCCATTCTGTCACTCCCGACTTTGGAACGACTAGAGTTTTTAAAAAAAATGTTGATATCTTCAAGAACAGAAGCCAATAAGCATGATTTTCCACAATCTTTCTTCAATCACAACTCTAGAAAAACAAGACTACCAGAGTTCTTCCATCAGAAAAATATGCAGCGGAACCACCAAAGAACATCTTCAACATGCCCTAAACAAGATGTCAAAACATCTTATAGGACACTACACAGAAGAACTAGCCATTCCTCCTGCAGTTGTTGTAGAAACTCCTCAAAAACCTTGAACTACCATCAGTAGTTGTTCCTCTTGATTCATAATACTCATCTCAACCATCAATATTGTTAGATGCCCAACTTTGCTTATTTGATCTATCGAATGTGAGCATCTTTCACTCCTTTTTGTCAAAAAAGTGTTCAAAATCACTCTTGCTTTGGTTGTTTTGCAACATTATGTGAAAATGTCTTGGTACCTTTGATTTGTGTGTTATTTTGCAAGAATTAGGCATGAAAGAGTGGAAATTAAGACACAAGAAAGATGGCAAAGAAACCAAGACAGCATGCAAACAATAACAAGTTCGCTAGGCTTTTTAATCTGTTTGGTTCGTGTGTAGAATTCGTTTATGCGAGGACAGGTTCAGCCTGAAAACCTTCTTTTCTATCCTGAGATTGAGAGAACTGTTCGCCGCACCAATAGTCGCACAAGGCAAAGACGACAACAAGCTATTCAAAGACAAGAGCGCGGAGAATCTTCTTCATCCATTCCACCTAATTCACCAATTATGGCAACACCACCACCAACCCCACCTCCAGTTTCCGTTCCATGTACGAGCAGTCCAAGACACACCGCTCAGTTTGCATGTAATCTCTAAAATGGAAGACAAGCCGAGATGAAAACGATAATCCTTGCACTCATTTATCAAAATCTTTTTACGAGGTTAGATCATGAGGATCCGTTTACACATCTTCCAAAATTCTATGAGATTGCGGGTGCAACAGGAGCAACCGAAGCTGACGAAGAGTCATTATTCAAGAGGCTATTTCCTCATTCCTTGGTTGGGAAAGCGAAGGAATGGTATCTTGATCAATCTACGACAATTATGACAGAATGGTATCTTGATCAATCTACGACAATTATGACGGATTGGAATCTATTGGAAGAGAAGTTTCTTGAACGGTTCTTTCCACATAACCGTTTCATGGAAGCAAAAACTGCGATAGCTGTGTTTTCACAAGGAGGAAGTGAATCCCTCAACGAAGCTTAGGAGAGATTCAAGTCTATGTTGAGGAAATGAAAAGGACACGGTTTTGACAAACTCACTCAAGTTCATATTTTCCGCAATGGTCTCCTTTCGGTTCACAAGACCTTATTGGATGCTACGGCGGGGGGTTCTTTGATGTCTAAAAGCACTGAAGATGCAATAGAAATTATTGACAAGATGGCACTTAATGATTACCAAGGGAATCATAACCGTGGAGTAGCTCAAAGAAAACCAGGCGTGCTAGAGTTAGGTACTAATGATGTTATTCTTGCTCAAAACAAACTTCTTTCACAACAAGTGGAGCTTTTAACGCAACAAATGTCGAAGCTTCCACAACAAATCAAAGAGATGCAAGAAGTTCCTACCCAAGTTCAAGTGGCAAGTTGTGAATTATGTAAAGGTGACCATCCTATCGAGTATTGTACTCCGGTATTGGAAGAAGTCAATTATGCCGGAAATCAAAATCATGGCTACCAACAAAGACCACCTTATCAACAAGCAAATCAAGGTTTTCAAAGACCTAATCAAGGGTACCAAAAACCATGGAGGCCGCAAGAAGCCAGAACTTCAAACCGTCAATAATATCAAAATTACACTCAACCTCCACAAACTCAAAGTGCACCGTCAAAGATGGAGGAAACTCTTACTCAATTCATGCAAATGTCAATGTTGAATCAAAAGAACATTGATGCGGCTATAAAGAATTTAGAGACACAAGTGAGCCAATTATCAAAACAATTGACCGATCAACAAAAAAGGCCTTTCACGGCTACCGCTATTCCAAATCCTAAGAAACAATCATGGTGGATACTAGTTGTAGCGCAATCATTCAACATACTCTCCCGAGGAAAGAAAGTGATCCGGGACGAGTCACTTTGCCCATTACAATTGGTAATACTTACGTTGGCAAAGGGTTGATTGATTTGGGCTCTAGTATAAATTTGATACTCTTATCTATTGTGAAGCGGTTGGGATACATGGAGTTGAAATCTACTCAAATGATGTTGCAACTTGCCGACAAATCTACCACTTGCTCTCACGGTGTAGCCGAAGATGTGTTGGTAAAGGTTGATAAATTTTTGTTCCCAATTGACTTTGTGGTAATTGATATGGAAGAAGATGAAAACTCTCCCTTGATTCTTGGTCGACCTTTTTTGAAGACCGCGCGCATGGCGTTTGATATGGATGATGGTCTAATTAAAGTTAGAGTTCTTGATGAGGAGATTTGCTTCAATCTTTTTGAAGCCATGAAGCTTTCTAAGGACAAAACCGATTATTTTAGAATTGATGCAATGGAAGTGGCAATTGAAGAAGTCAAAGAGTTATTGCAAGTTCCTACACCATTACAACAAGTTCTTACCAATGCTCTTTCAAAAGTCAATGAAGAAGAAGAACGTGAAATCGAAAAGTGTTTGCAGGAACTTGAAGAATTAGAGGAAATTCCACCTTTGAAAGAAAAGGTGGAAATTCTAAAAAAAAGAGAACAATGAGGAAGGCAAACTTGAGTTGAAGTTGTTACCATCTCATCTTAAGTATGTTTTCCTTGATGAAGAGAAAAATAAGTCGGTGATCATAAGCTCGGATTTGACCATGGATGAAGAAAGAAAATTAATTGTTGTTTTGAAGAAAAATCAAGAGGCAATGGGTTGGACTCTTTTCGACTTGAAAGGTATAAGTCATTCCTATTGTATGCATCAAATATTCATGGAAGAAGATTTCAAGTCGGTAGCTCAACCACAAAGAAGATTGAATCCTACTATGAAAGAAGTGGTGAGGAAAGAAGTTGTCAAAATGTTGGATGCCGGCATGATTTATCCTATTTCTAATAGTCCGTGGGTTAGTCCAGTTCAAGTGGTGCCGAAGAAAGGTGGAATGACGGTTGTCCGTCATGAGAAGAATGAGTTGATTCCAACAAAAATTGTAACGGGATGGAAAATGTGTATCGACTGTCGTAGGCTCAATCAAGCTACAAGAAAAGATCGATTTCCTCTTCCTTTAATGGATCAAATGCTCGAGAGACTTTCCGGTCAAGAATATTATTGCTTTTTGGATGGATACTCCGGGTATAATCAAATTATTGTCAACCCGGAGGATCATGAAAAAACGAATTTCACTTGTCCTTTCGGAATCTTTGCTTATAGAAGGATGTCGTTTGGTTTGTGTATTGCACCGGCGACTTTTCAAAGGTGTATGCAAGCTATATTCTCGGACTTGATTGAGAAGACTATCGAGGTGTTTATGGATGATTTCTTAGTTTTTGGACTGTCATTTGAAATTTGGTTGAAAAATCTTGATGTTGTGTTAGAGAGGTGTGTGGATACTAATCTGGTGCTTAATTGGGAGAAATGCAAATTCATGGTTACGGAAGGCATTGTGCTTGGGCACAAAGTTTCTTCAAGGGGACTTGAAGTTGACAAGGCTAAGGTGGAAGTGATTGAAAAGTTGCTGCCACCTCTGAATGTGAAGAGAATTCGAAGTTTTCTGGGTCATGCAGGATTTTATCGAAGATTCATCAAAGACTTCCCGAAGATAGCAAAACCATTGAGCAACCTGCTCAATAAAGATAAGTCTTTTCTTTTTGATGATTCTTGTATGAAAGCTTTTGATTCTTTGAAACAAAGCCTAATAACTGCACCCATAATCGTCGCACTGAACTGGAAAAATGATTTTGAACTTACGTGTGACGCGAGCGATTATGCAGTTGGTGCAGTGTTAGGCCAAAGAGAGACCAAAATTTTCCATGCGATACATTATGCAAGCAAGGTTCTTAATGATGCTCAAATTAATTATGCAACAACTGAAAAGGAATTGCTTTCTATAGTTTACGCATTAGAAAAATTTAGGTCTTATTTGATTGGATCCAAAGTTGTGGTGTACACCGATCATGCGGCAATCAAGTATTTGCTTACCAAACCATATTCCAAGTAACGGTTAATCCGTTGGATTCTTTTACTTTAAGAATTTGATCTTGAAATTCGTGATAAAAATGGGTCCGAGAATTTGGTAGCTGATCACTTGTCCCGACTTGAGAATGATGAAGTCATAAAACATGAGAAAGAGGTGAGGGAAGAATTCCCTGATGAAAAATTGTATATGGTGAAGGTTAGACCTTGGTTCGCGGACATGGCTAACCACAAAGCCACCAGACTGATGTCGGAGGGTCTAACTAGTCACCAGAGAAAAAAAATTTGTCTGACGCCAAGTACTTTGTGTGGGATGAGCCACATCTTTTCAAACTTGGTGTCGACAACGTTTTAAGAAGATGTGTTTCTGAGGAGGAAGCCAAAGACATCCTATGGGATTTTCACAACTCTCCATATGGAGTTCATTTTAACAACACAAGAACGGTTACTAAAGTCCTCCAATTGGGATTTTATTGGTCGTCCTTGTTTAAAGATGCGCATGCGCACACAAAAAGTTGTGACAAATGTCAGAGGACTGAGGGGATAACGCAACAAAATGAAATGCCACTGCAAAGCATGATAGAAGTCGAGGTTTTCGACTGTTGGGGCATTGATTTTGTTGGTCCATTCCCACTTTCATTTGGAAAAGAATACATTCTTGTTGCGGCGGACTACGTCTCCAAGTGGGTGGAAGCCATAGCTAGCGCTAAGTCAGACGGGAAAACCGTAATAAACTTTTTGAAAAAGAACATATTTTCTCGTTTCGGTACTCCGAAAGTGTTAATAAGTGACGGAGGTTCTCACTTTTGTAACACTCAGTTAGCCAAAGCTTTGGAACAGTATGGTGTGAGGCACAAAGTTGCGACACCATACCATCCACAAGCTAACCGACAGGCGGAGGTATCGAACTGAGAGATTAAAAAAAATTTGAAAAAAACTGTGTCTGCCTCAAGGAAGGATTGGTCAAGCAAGCTTGACGATGCCTTGTGGGCCTATCAGACAGCTTTCAAAGCTCTGATTGGTCTCACACCGTTTAAAATGGTCTATGGAAAAACTGTCACCTTCCAGTTGAATTGGAGCACAAAGCCTTTTGGGCATTGAAGTTGCTAAATTTTGATCATAACTTGAGTGGCGACAAAAGAAAAAGCCAACTTCATGAGTTGGAAGAATTACGCCTTCAAGCTTATGAGTCGAACGAAATCTACAAAGACCGAGTGAAGGGATATCATGACAAAAATATTGGGACCAAGAAATTTGAGGTAGGGCAAATGGTGTTGTTGTTCAATTCGAGGTTGAGATTGTTTCCCGAAAAGTTAAAGTCCAAGTGGTCGGGTCCCTTTCAGATTCGCAACATTTTGAGTTACGGGGCAGTTATTATTGAAGACATTAAAACCAACGAGAATTGGACTATCAACGGCCAACGGTTGAAGATTTATCTAGGTGGTGATTTCGAGCGGGACACCACCTATGTGCCTTTCTGTGATCCGTGATCGCAACGGACCGTTGAGCTCCAACGACGTTAAACAAAGTGCTTGTTTGGAGGCACCCCAACATTGTAAGTATTTATTGCTTTTTGTTGTGTAAATATGGTGCTTGATGTGGTGGACCTTGGCTGAAATGTGTTGTGCATTGATGGATTAAAAAACCAAAACCTGTCATGTTGGCTAGGACCTTCGCTAGGCGGAGACAGTAGCAAACATGTTCGCTAGGACGTTCGCAGTGCAAACAGAGCGAAACAGGTTATTTTATTTTATTTCAGTGGGCCACTCAATTGGGCCTAAAAACCTTTTTTGTAGTTCTGACGGATTTCAGGGGTTTCCACTTCACTTTCACACTTACCACACTTCACTCTCACTCACTTAGAATTTGTGCATCTCTTCTACAACAAACTCTAATTGCTTCTCTCAGACCCAATCAATCTCTTCAATCATGTATGTCTCTGTCTCTATTTTTCTTTGATTAGGTTGCTCTAATTTGCTTGAGAACAGACCATGTGGGTTGTAATGGGTGAGTAGCAGAACCATAGAAATTAGGGTTGCATGTTTGTGTAAAATTGTTCTTATTATGACCAAATGTTGGGGTACATGAATTGTGGGAAAAAAATTGGTTTGTTTGAGTTTGGGTTGAAAACAGTGGGAGAATTCAAAAACCCGCAGCCTTCGCTAGGCGAACTTGGAGCGAATATTCGCTAGGTCTTTGCACAGTGAAGCTTGCAGCGAACGTGACAGAATTTTATTTTTATGCTCTGATTGTTGATCTGTTGTGTGGATGCTTTTGTTTCTTTTTTGTGTTGTGTTTTCAGATGGCGTCCGGGTCTATTGCGTCTAAAAAGAGAAAAGTTGGAAGCACCTCTCGTCCTCACCCTATTCAGTATGACACCGAGCAATTCGTGAGTCCGAAGCAAGCTGCCCGCTATGTGGCTTTAGAAAAATGAAAAGTTCTACCTAAAAAGAGGTTTCTGATTCATCCTGAGGGATCGTACATGACTTTTGTCGGACTCATCAATAGCAAAAAGTGGGACGTATTGGTGACTCCAACTGACAGTTATAACATTGAGGTGGTGCGGGAGTTTTATGCTAACGTACTCCCTAACGATGATGAGCCTTTTACTTGGACCACACAGGTGGCAAGACGACCAGTGAGTTTTGATTGAGACGTCATTAATAGGATGCTTGGAAGACCTCTCATCTTGGGTGAGGATGAAATTGATAAGTACCATCGTGATTTAAGACTTCATAGGAACACTGATGTCATTTTCGAGGCCATATTTATGGAGGACAAAACGGTAGAGTTGAATCCATCTGGGGTTCCAATGAGGTATCACCGAGAGGACATGAAACCTCTACCTCAGTAGGTGTTACTGCTGATTCTGACAAACATCAAGCCAAAATCCCACACGTCAACAATGTCGATCCCAGTGGCACACTTGGTCCACTCTATTCTTACCAATGTGCAGATCGACGTGGCTAGGATAATTGCTGATGAGCTGAGGTCCGTAATGGAGAGTGGCCTGAAAGCGAGGGTGCGAGTTAATTGCCCCCTTGCTTTCCCCTGTCTCATTATGGCCTTGTGTGTTCAGGCAAGGGTGAGATTACCTTCCCGTAGACAGGTGACTATTCCGGCCTTGATTGATGATAGGTACGTGGACAAGTATTGCCGACCCAAGGGATTCAAAGCAAGTTCAGCTGCTGCAGATACCGGGCTACTGATGGCCCTGGTGTTGCTTTCTCACAGGGTTTTGATCCATTCCAGCAAGCTGTTTGTAACTACAGCTGGGATTGGATGGCGGAGACTCAACGCGCCATGGCCGATATTCATGATTCTATGCAAGTACTCCAGCTACAATGTCGTGACCCCTCTGTGGAGCGCACTATGATGACGCATGAGCAGTTCTTGTAGCACGCGAGCTGGCCTGAGGTCAGGTCTGTTTTTGGAGAGGGAGCGGGTGCCTCTGGTCCTGATGATGGTGGCGCTGACGTGGATGATGATGACGACGATGATGGTGATGATGATGATGCTGGTTCTGAGAGCGCGGAAGAGATCGAGTTCGAGGAGGACTTATTTTTATTGATATTTTGATTTTGTGGGCGTGAATTCGAGCAACTTCCTTTGATCTTCAAAGTGAAGTATTTTTGTGTGCTTGAATCATGGCTTTTGCTGTTTTATTGTTTTGTATTTCAGATATTTGGTTTTTGTACTATTTCAGGGTGTTTTTCCCCATGCACATTTTATTAATGTTAAATTTTTATGTTTGAAATATTTTGTTTCTTTTCAAGTAGTTGTTAATATTTTCTGGCTGTTGAGTTTTCTAAAAAAATTCTAGATTGGTTGCTCTCTGGAAAGAAGTATCCAATGAAGGTGCATCCGAGTTTGGATGGCAATGATAATAATAAACAAGCGAATAAAGCTAAGGTACATGGTTACCTTTGGTTAAAATTTTAGAATGCATTAGAACTTTAATCTTGTTGTAATTGAATATTGTTCTTTTGGCAACATTGTTGAATGAATGGTTCACCTAGGACTTAAAACCACAAATTGTGAGGAAACCTCCATTGAACACTAAATGATGGATTCTAATAAACTTTGTTGTTTCATTTGATTCATGCTTTGTCTTTTATTATTGTGAATTTGTGGAAGCAATTAGAAATGATTAAGGCACTTGTTTTTATCGAGCACAACTAGTTCCAAATGCAACTTACCCGTGAGCAGAGAGTATTCGTAAACCCCTTGAGCCTAAATAGTGTGAATCTCGACCTGAAATTGTGCGAGATTCCAAAAACTTTTTTCTTGAACCCTTGAATTTTGTGTTAATTGTTCTCTTTGCCTTAAAAATTCAAGAGCATTCACTTGAGGGTTGGGTAAAAGCTAAGTTGGGGAGAACGAAAAAGAAGTATGGAAGGTTGCTACAACTCTTGAAAAATCAGGCAAGCATTGAGAATAAGAAATTTTTTGTTATGTGAATATGATTGTAAAAGAAAAAAAATAAGAGAGTGCTTGCTTGGAAAAGAAAAAAAAAAGAAAAAGTTGTGAACTAAGAGTTGGGAAGGTTTTCCAAATGAGAAACAAGTGGAAGGAAGTTGTGATGTGTAAATAACTTGTACACTGAATGCCTCTTTTGCATCCGCAATTTCATTTCAATGGCCTAAGATATGTCCCTTGTTTGTAAACCCGACCAAGCTACAACCGAAAAAGACCTTAGTGATCTTCTTGCTTCCATATTTTCATTTATAATTGTTAGAGATTATATGAATTGAATTGATTTTGGCATTGTTTGTTAGAGAGTGAAATTGTCTCCGCGGTTGCAAACGCGTAATTTCTTCAATCCTTATTCAAAGAGGAGAGATAGGGTGATTCATTCAGGATAACATTGTTGCTGATTGATATATGTTTTGCGTTGCTTTAAGACTTTAGTTCTTGTATGTTGTTTTATTCTAACCATTGGGAACTTGTGTCTGGTTGCATTCCTTGCGTTTGAGCCATTTAATTTGATTTCGGAGAAATCTTTTTCTTGAGCAAATCCTCTTGTTTCATCAAGAGGCATACTTTGCTTGAGGGCAAGCAAAAATCTAGGTGGGGAGAGTTGTTAGATGCCCAACTTTGCTTATTTGATCTATCGAATGTGGGCATCTTTCACTCCTTTTTGTCAAGAAAGTGTTCAAAATCACTCTTGCTTTGATTGTTTTGCAACATTATGTGAAAATGTCTTAGTACCTTTGATTTGTGTGTTATTGTGCAGGAATTAGGCATGAAAGAGTGGAAATTAAGACACAATAAAGATGGCAAAGAAACCAAGACAACATGCAAACAACAACAAGTTTGCTAGGCGAACTTGCTAGCAAAGCTGCCACCAAAACTTCATAAAGTTCGCTAGGCGAACTATGTAGCAAAGGCCAGGAATCCAAAACAGTAAGGAAAGGGCCATAAACTCACTAGGCAAAGAAGGAAGAGAAGAGCTCGCTATGCGAAGAGGTAGTGAAGAGGTAGCAAACACTCCCAGACTTAAAACAGCAAGGAAAGGGTCACAAACTCGCTATGCAAAGTATGCAGAGAAGGCTTCGCTAGGCGGACATTTCTTCCACAACAAACATTGGGATTTTTGTCTGGAGAGCTATCACAAAACTTAGGCACTTCAGGTGCCATTTTGGGTGTTCGCTAGGCGAACAATTCGTTCGCACTGTGAACGTGACAACACAACAGTCACTTCTATAAGTAGTATGAGCTACTTTTTGTAAAAATATCTATTTTTCTTGTACTTGCATTTTGAGAGGATTTTCTGACCTAGAAACCTCATTCCTCCATTTCTTATCATCTCTTAGCAATATTTCACAAAAAAAGGTGGATTACCATCCAATTTCCATTATTCGACTCAGATGTTGATCAACCTTCTTCTGAAACTTGTTGCTCAAGCTATCATGGAAATGGTTGGCTAAATCCCTCTCTTGTCAAGGTTAGAAGTAGTTAGTTCAAATTTTATGTATTCCATTTGATCTTTTATATGTGAACAAATTTTGTGATTAATATAGATGAATTTATTTGCTACTCTTTGTACATTTATGGTTTGGAATGCTTTAGACATGAACTTTCCAAGTCTTTACCTAATATCTTCATCTATAAACTATACAAATTCTAGACATAGGTTTGAAAGTTGATATCCGCTTTGTATTGATCTTAACGCTTATTGTTTTGATTGTTACTTAGAGAGATCATCTTACGGTCGAAACAATAACAACCACGAAATCGATTTAGACATGAACGTTTTTGCGAGGATACGTGGTTATGTTGGTTAAAAATTTGTTCACATATTTGATTGATTGGATACGTTTAGGACGGACTAGCGAACCCTAATCTTGACATGTTTTTATCAAACTTAAACCTAATTTTATTCCGTTTTATTTCTTGCAAACTTTTGTTACGAAATTGAAACCATTCTAAAAACCCCTTTTCTTAATACATTAAACTGTTGAACGACAAGCATTTATATTCTCTTCAATCCCTGTGCAGACGATAAAACACTACCCTAAAATACCTTCTAACAAATACCCTTGAGTATATCAGAATGAATGATTTGATCTCACCAACTCCTCCTTGTTTAAATCACCAGAAAGTATCTCCCAAGATCTCATCCAGAAACAGACAAGATACTTGCTCTAATACTAATTGAAATTCTAGCAAGCAGATTGCAGATGTCCTAACAACATGTTGATCAAACTGATACCCTGAATATCAGAACCAGAACCACAACAGATGTTTCAACATGTTAATCAAAAGAAAATACTGAACTGTAAATTTGCAAAATGATAAATAACACAAGATATGTTAACCCAGTTCGATGCAAATCACCTACATCTAGGGGCTACCAAGCCAGGAAGAAGAGTCTACTATCAGTAGTATAGTTTTATGTAAATAACCTCTAGTTTATAGTAAACAACATTTGGTTTACCTATCACTACCCAATAAAGACTTTATCTTTAGAAGTCACATCTAATTGATAAGAGAAACCCATCTCATTCCCTTAATTACAACTTGTGATAACTAATAGTTATAGTCACAATAACTGCATCATCCTACTTGAAAGACTCCTCTTTCAATACAAAGTTCACGAAGCAACCTTGACTAACAATCCAACTCGGATTATATTGAATTTTCTTCAAAGCTTCATCCAAGAATAATACACGATTCATTACCTACAAGTTTCTGAATTTGTAAACCTATGTCTACCACAATGTATCAAACCGATACAAAGGGAGACTTACAACACAAGAAATCCTACGACTCTCAAAACCCTAAACCCTTATTTCCCTTTACAAAAGAGTTACAAGAGGTTCATTTTTCAGTCCTAGGTCTTCCTTTTATAATCTTCTGCAGTCTTGGGCTTCAAATATTCTTTCCTTGATCCATTGCTAACCGCGCCTTGAATCTTGGAACAAATTTAAAAGCAAAACCTGTTGAGTCAGTCTTCATGCTGGGACATCTCATTCGACATCTTTGGTCTGGGCAGATTTCTTCAAAAATGTTTTACCAAAATTTAGTCAAATCCTTGGAGCTTTCGGTCTTTTGTATTTTTAATTTAGTGGAAAGAGCTTATGTTAAATTCCATTACTAATTTAACAATACTAATACCACCAATATTGCATGAAAGGCATCATCCATACTCCAACAACATTAAAATATAAATATTGAACAATGACTACTAAAAGGACAAAAATATAATCTCCACACACAAATAAATAAATAGAATGAAGGAAAAGCATAAGTCATGCCTGACCAGTACGAATAACATCCCACCTACAGAACCAAAAACAATTCAAATAATGTGATAGACAACATTATGAAAGTAAGTATTGGTGTTATGATTTCATGGAAGATAAAACTTGTTCAAGTTCCATCAATTGTGACAATTTTTAATCTTCCAAAAACATTGGAACAAAATGCAACAAAGCTTGTTCACAAGTGGCAATACGTAGCACGTAAAAATGATGAAAACATGTATATTAATGTTATCTTCCAAAGGGTAAATTCAATAATATAAGCTTTATTTCAATCTTTGTTTCTTAGAGGTGTAGATAAACTCATTTCCTATCCACCTAGCCTAATCTCGATAATATATTTATGAATTCACAACATACAAACACCATCATATAGTCCTTATCTTCCAACCAAAGCCTCCCTGCCTCACACTATCCTTGCACAACCACTGCAGAAGAGGCATACTAACTTGACAGAAAAATATTTAAAATGCCGCATCTGGTTTAAGTGGTACAAAGGCAAGCCGAACAAGTGCGATATTTCTACAAACAACAAAACCCCTAAAGTCCTTGCACAACCACTGTAAAAGAGGCATACTAACTTGATAGAAAAATATTCAAAACTCTGCAACTGGTTTAAGTCGTATAAAGAAACTCTGCTGCAGACTCTTCAGTACAACTCTTTACAAGTAATTCGGCGAGAGAGAAATAACACCTAGACTAACAATTGAAGCCATTTGTCTGTTACAATCGACCTGAAAACCTCTTCACAAAAGATTATGCAAAAACAAACAACACTTGAACTAAGAATTGAACCGACTGGACCTTTCTTGACAAAATGATTGCACAGAACCAAAAGCAACGAAATAGGCCCGCCTAGTCAATATTCATTTTTTAGTTCTTATAAACTACTAAATTGCATGTTTTCGGTGAGAAGCTAAATTCATACAACTTTGTAATTTGTATGGACTAAAACATGAGTATAGGAACTAAAAACATAATTAATATTACATTACTTTCAAATTAAAGTAATGCACTAAACGTCTCATACCAAATATTAGGCACACTAGGGAGGCACCAATGACTGCAATCAGAAGAATTTTATGTTAAGTTTAACAAAACATGTCCCAAATAGGAACTATGGTCGATAAATTAAGAGATACCGAAAGAGTTTTAACTATGATGAACTCACCTTGAAAAAGAATCATATAAACACTTTCAGCATGAAACATAACATAACAAAATACACACTCAATTGAGAAAAACTTAAAACACAAGATAGCAGTAAACAATAGAGTATAAAAAAACTTATCTTTGTAGAGTTGTTTGACTTGAGTGACACCTTGGATACCATTTTGTATAATTTTTCTGAAATTTCAAGGACCCTAGCGGTATTGTGAGCAATCGTTGCAGGTGATATACATGAGATGAATTATTGCAGGTGATACACCAAAGTTGAACTTTTGGAGGTGATATACAGATTGATGAATCAATGTAGTCGTAAATAAAGATGAATAGTTAGGGTTAGGGTTAGGAATAAGAATCGATGCAATTGTAAATGAGATGCGAGCATGTGATACATAGATATATAAACGATTTAGGAGAGAATGAATTCACGGAGAAAAATTTAGATGCAGGAAAATTCCAAGAATAAGTGTTTTCGTGAATTGGGATTTTGACAGTGCCCCCAAAAAAACTCTTACAAAAATTTCGCAAAATATTTTCTTTTATAAAATAAAATGTTTAGTAAAAAATATAATAAAATAATATTATATTCATGTCCTCGGTTTGATTCTAACCAGAGTTTTTTTTTCTCTTTAAAGGTTGAGTGAAAAATTCAGTGTTTTTTTTATCTAAGAGATTGGAAATTCTATATCAACTGATGGCTTGTAATTTTGGTTTCTAAATTCTATCTATACCAACGTTTTTTTTTACGGCTATTAAATGTGTTCATTGGTATACGAAAAATTTCTTGTAGTGCCTCCGGTATCACAAAACCAAGTGGTTGTGTGACGTAGATGACTTCATCTAGTAGACCATCTAAAAATGTTGATTTCACATCTAAGTGAAATATTGACTAGCCTTGCTTTCATGCTAAGGTTACCACTAGGCTGATAGTCTTCAATCTTGCAACTAGTGGATATACTTCAGAGTAGTCGAATCCTTCTCTTTGAAGAAATCCTTTTGCTACTAATTTTGCCTTATCTCTTGCAATCGACTCATTTGGGTTGTGCTTCAATTTGAGCACCCATTTCACTTTGATAGCTTTTTTGTGTGTTGGCAATTAGACTATCTGTTAGATGCCAAATTTTTCTTATTTTCTCTATCAAATGTTGGCATCTTTCATTCTTTTTGTAGGTGAAAGTGATTAGAATCACTCTTGTTTTAGATGATATGCTTCATTGTTGGAAAATGCCTTTGTTGCTTTGATTTGTGTGTTATTGTGCAGGAATTAGGCACAAAACAAGTGAATAGTAAGACACAAGAAATTGGGAAAGGAAACCAAGACATCAGAAAAACATCATAAAACACGCCGTGCGAAGCTCCTAGCGAAGCTTTCCAGAAAACTTCACAAAACTCGCTAGGCGAAGGAGGCAGCGAAGAAGTCGCTAGGCGAAGTGGTAGCAAAGCTCTAGCGAATAGCCCCAGACTTGAGGCAGTAACTATTTAGAGGAGAATTCATTGTGCGAAGTTTGCAGCGAAGCCTTCGCAGTGTGAAGGATTTCTCGTACAGCGAATATGTGGAAAAGTTTCAAAGGCGGTTTAACTGTTCAGAGGCACCTTAGGTGCCTAATTTGATGTTCGCTAGGGGAAGGATTTGTTCGCAGTGCGAACATGACAGATCATGAATGTACTATATAAGTACTTTTATTGCTTTTTAGGTTATAATGTAGTATTTCTACATCAGAACTTATCTCTCTTCATTTCAAGTTTATTTTAGAGAGAGAAATACAAAACCCTAAGAGGGAGGAAGTAAGATCTTTGATCTCTTGTTGGGGTTTGGATGTAATCTTTTGATACCTTATGTATTTCATCTAATATATGTTTGTGAACTAGTTTTGATTCTCTATTGATTGATTGTCTTTGATTTCTTTTGTGGATCTTGACAAAACCTTTTCACATCTTTGATCTAAGGTTTTCATCTATCAATGAACAAACTTTTGACATGGTTTTGTAAGTTGATATTCATTATCTTCTATTGTATTGTGTTGATTAAGTAGCATGGGTAGCATGAGTATGATCAGTACGATAGTATGCGGGTGCATGATAATAGTGATGAAGAACGATGTTCACATACATTTGGAAGATTAGATGAATGCATGTAAAAAGGGTTAAGCGTATGTACGTATTCTGATCATTGTGTTTTATGTGAAACAATCATTTATCCGATATGGGTGTCGTCTTTGCTTACTTGTTTATCTTTGATTTGAACTACTATAGACATGTACTCTTCAGATCTGGATCTAGGGTGATTACTTGTTAGGTCCTAAACTCTAGACATAGATTTAGGCTTAGCATTTGCATGAGTATCCATTTTTAATGCTCTGTGTTGTGTTTTTGTTGCGTGTGACATCACCAATGAGACAACATAGTTGTTCTCTCGATGTTGCGTTAGAGATGACCTCTGTCGTGGGTGATACGTAAGGATATTAGACGAATGATTGAGTTGTGTTTAACATGATTAGAAGAATGCATATGTTATCAATTTATGAGATCCAATCCCAACAAGGCTCCATTTATATTTCAGTTTTTACTTTATATTTTTCGTCTTTATATTTTCTATTTTTATCCATGGTTCCTTAAACCTTTTAAACCAAAACTTTTGAACAATAAGCTTAGAAAAATGGAGACCATTAAACGGCGTTCTTTCATCGCACTGATCTCTGTGGAGACGACAAAAATGGGTACTTATTATTTTTGCTTGCTGCTTTATTGCATCAACACTATCTCCCATGTATTATTTCTTTCAATGGCTTGTAACTCTTTGACCATATATTTCTTCCATTGTTTATTCTTTAAGGCCTCACTATAGTTGATTAGTTTAACACCTACAAGTAAAGCAAAACAAACCAAGTCTCTATCAAAATATGGTAATCAAACTCTTTGACCAGACATTCGGTTTGAGCATCCTGTATCAAGGAACCAGATCTATAAGTCGAAATTCTCATATGAAATTGCAGCCATAAGCACCATGGTTTCAGAATAATTTGAACCTTCACGTGCAAGATTTTCTCCTTTTTCATCCTTTCTCTTTGTATTTCCCTTATCTTCTTTGTACTAGCAATTTTTTGCCAAGTGACCTCACTTTTCACAATTGTAGCACTACACACTTTTTTTTCTCTTGTTTGTCTTTATGATATGAGGTTCTTTATCATATTTTAGAAAATTCAGAAGCCATATCACCAACCTTATGTTTTTTAGAGTGCAACCAAGACTTCTTGCTTTGAGTCTTGTCTCCTTTTCCCTTGAACTTGTTGGAACCACCATGCCTCTTACATGTTTGGGCATGTAGTGCTTGTATCAAATCTTGAACCCATTTCCTCTTAACTATCTTTAACTTGTGTGCCTCTAACGAACCAACCAATTCTTACAATTTTATGGTTCCAAGATTGTTGGGCACATGAATGAACACGATAACATGATCAAAGTGAGAGGTCAATGTACACATTACCTTCTCAATTATCATCTTATCAGTTAGGGTTTCACCACAGTCTTTAATGAGATGTACTAGATTCTGCACCTTTGAGATATATCATGCAATATTTTCATTTTCTCCCATCGGAACCAACTCATACTTCCTTCGTAATGCCAACAAATTGACACATTTAACCTTCTCACCACCTTTGTAATACTTGACAAGAATATCCCATGCCTCCTTTGCAGATTCAACATGGGGGATTTGATCAAAATTCGCAGCACCCACTACAGATTGAATACAAAATGCATCCTTGCAATATTTCTTCTTGGCATCCTTGTGGCTGATCCTCTGAGCATCATTTACATTGTGAGCAAGCTTAGGGATGCCATTAGTGACTACTTCAAGGGTTTCTTGGAAACCAAACAAGTATTTCATTTTCTTACTCGATAGGTTCCAATTTTTGTTGTCAATAATTAGAAGATAATACAGAATACCATTTCCATCATGCATCTCTGCAGCAAATACGATTCACGATCCCTGGAAACACAACCACCAACGTGAAAATCTTGAATCAAGATAAAGAATAACGAACTAAAGCACTAGATACCAATTTGTTAGTGCTAAACCACTTAGGTGAGAAAGAAATGAGAGAGTATTAAAGAGAATATGGAGAATGAAAATTGAATTGTATTATGTAAACTAACTTCATACATGTATTTATATACAAGTAATTACTTGTATATTAAGTAATTAACATAACAAACTATACTTGGATTATATCACAACAATTCCTAACACTATTAAGTTTGGTGTGTAGATATAAATGGTGTGTGATTCAAATTATCGTTATGTGGAATCTTTTCTTTTCAACACACATTCGTTACTAATATAAGCCCAATGGCATGCTTATGATATTAGCAACAACGAGATGTCAGTTTGGCATATAACTTATTAATTAAAATATTCGTAATACTCTTAATGACAAGGATATTGATATTTTCTTAAATTAAAGCCTCAAAATCAAGTTTTTGTTGTGCTATAATGAAAAAAGACAAAATTAAACTCCCTCTTTCAGAATAAAAAATAGTGAAGACTACTACTTCAATAACTTTTATAGTTAGAACATTTTTCTACATGTTTTATGGTTGTGTTGAATATGTTGTTCTTGGAGAAGAAACCCTAGAAACACAGTCACTGATTTTGATTTTAGTTATTAAAATCCCTTCTGGCTACATGAAATAACCAATGTTGCAATCATATTTCACTTAGTTTGGTCTTTCCAAGTCTATTCTCAGTCCATTTTCTCAATAGTTGAGAAAAAAATAAGAAAAAAGGGTAAAAGTTTTATAAATGGAAGATTTATCATATTATGTACCTTTAAAATGTAATAAGAATGTTAATAAAAAAATTTCCTTATGAATTCAAACTCTTATACCCTCTTTATAGCCAAGAAATATGGGTTTCCTAGCCCTAGGTTCAAACTTTCTTCTATGAGCATGTAAAGTAGAAGCACAACAAAGACAACCAAAAACCTTCAAAAGAATTAGAGAAGGAGGTTCATGAAATAAAAACTCATATTGATATTTGGGTTTCAATAAAGGGGTAGGAAATCTATTAATGATATAAATAGCATGCTAGACACAAAAATTCCACATATTCAAAGGGGTGTTGGAATGAAAAAATAGAGATCTAGCAAATTAAGAATATGTTGATATTTTCTTTCTACCACACCATTTTGTTGAAGTGTCTCTACACAAATTTTTTTATGAATAATACCTTTTAAGAAAAAGAAATTAGTTAAAGAAATAAGTTTTGCACCATTGTCAGATCTCAAGCATTTGAGAGACTTTTGAAATTAGTTTTCAACATATGTGATAAACTGAATGAAACTACTTCTAGTTTGGTATTTATTTATGAGAAAAATGACCCAAGTATACCTATAATAATCATCTACCAAAGTAAGAAAATGTTTGTGTCCTAATATAGAAATGGTGGAGAAAGGACCCCACTAATCAGCATATAAAATATCAAAAACAATAGAAGAAGAAGTAGTGCTACTGGGAAAAGGTAGTTTTCTTTGTCTTACAAAATGGCAAGAATTACAAGGAGTGTCATTATTTTTACATGAAATGAAAGGGAAATTTTTTGAAACATGTTGTAAACCTATCACAAAAATGTGGCCTAATCTTAAGTTCCAGATGTTATAAGTATTATTTGCAACAGAATTACAAGTAAAATGTTGTCATGAAAAATCGAGAACGTAAAGTCCTATTTGCAAGTTAGTTATACCAATCGTTGCCTTGGAATGGTTTTTCATTTAGTTGCACATAACAGTCATTGCTATGAACAAGTTTTGCAATAGAAAACAGATTGACATGAAAGCTAGGAACATAGAGAACATTATGTAGAGTTAAAGTAGATGTAGCAACAACAATTCCAAAAATGGATGCAAGCAATTGAGAGCCATTGGGAAAGTTAACATAGATAGGAACTATGGGTTTGTGATCAATAAAGAATGAAATATTGAAAGAGATATGATATGTAGCACCAATATTTAAGATCGAAAGGGTAGTATACTTACCTTTGACATTAGATGAGTGGGAATTCAAGACAAAAGGGGAAGTGGACACTGAATTGGCTTGAGAATAAAGCTTAGATTGTTATAGCAATTCAAGAATGTTGTTGTATTGCTCTTGAGTGAAACCATACGAAGTTGAAGTGGGGCCTGATGAAGGAGATTCACATGTAGCACTGACTCTAGCAGCATAAGGTTGGTACCAGTGCCCTGAAACTTGCTCTTGCCTTTGAAACCTGGGGGAAATCCATGTTCGAATAATCAAGTTTCAACGGCATGGTTTGTTATACCACAGTGTGCTCACATACGATAATGACCTCTTGGACCATTAACTCCTTATATTTTCCCTTGGAATTGCTATATATGTCCAGGTTTACCAGTGGGAGTACCTTGCGATAGTTAAACCTGCAAGGCTATAATTTATTCACTATTGCCAATTCTATGAATCAAAGCAGATACAATGTTATTCATCTCTCTTTCTTATTAATTAACAAGAATTTTTTTGTCAATATCATATAACAGATTACCATCATAATTTGTGAATTTTATTGTGTGAATTTTTCATTTAGTCCCTTGAGAAAGCGTATCACATAATCTTGTTCTCGATAAAGACGAACAGATGCAATCACAACACAAGAGCAAAAGATTGCACGGGAAAAAAATAGGAAGTGAACGATAATTCACTAGTTCGTCCCACATAACTTTCAACTGAGTAAAATAATTTGAAACATCAAGAATACCTTGATGGAACCGATAGAGATCTTGTTGAATATCTAAAATGTGAAAAATGTTGCTGTGAGAAAATTGAATATGCAAATTCTTCCAAACACCAACAACACTATCAATCCAGAACATCGATTTAGCAATAGATTCAGAGATTTAACATTGAATCCACACAAGTACCATGGTATTGCAACGAATCTATGGCGCATAGAGAGTATCAGATACATGATGTTTGGTAAGGGTTCCATCAATAAACTTGTCCTTATTATTGGATTTCAACGTGATTTGCATAAATCGAGTATAGGTGTGATAGTTCTCCTCATCAAGTGGAGGAGAAAAAAGAATGAGTACATGATTCTAATTTGGATGAAGATAATAGGGTTTTGCAGGATTGGTTGAAAAATTAGCAAAGCTCTAGTATGCCAGTAGAGAAAGAAAATTCAAGAATGTAATTGATAGAAAAAGAAACAATTGAAACTGAAACGACATAGATTTTGATTGCAGAAAAGGAATGAAGATTCAAAGTGAAGCTTCAAGAGATTGAAAATAGTAATCGCATAGAAGAGGAAGAATAATGGTTATCAAAACTTGTTAAGCTCTGATACCATGTCAATGATGGAGAATCTCATGAATTGTTGAGGGATGCAATAGAAAACCGTTGAGAGATGAAAGCTAAAAATGAAAAAGATCGCTTGAAGAAAGCAAGAAGGAACTGTTTCATTAATCGTACATAAAAATAGTGTGTAACTATCATATTTATATACATTAGTACTTAAGCTTAGTATAATAAGCTTAGTATAATGAACTAGACTAGTACTAACTCTACAATTAAGAGAACTAATAGCACTAGTACTAACTATATAGTTAAGAGAACTAATAACACTATTATAGGCAAAATACCCCTTTTCGTCCCTTAACTTTACCTCGGGGTCCAGTTTGGTCTCTTAACTTTAAAAAGTATCAAGTTGGTCCTTTAACATTTAAATGGTGTCAATTTAGTCCTCAACGTCAGTTGTCCCCAAACATCTGTTTATTTTGTATATCTGGCAGATGACCTGGCAATTGTGTTCATCATGTTGCTTCCTTCTCCTTCCTCCTTCCGTTTACATTGTGTGACTGTGATTTCCCAATCCCAATCCCAAATCCCAAATCCCAAATCCTAAATCCCAATCCCAAATCCCTAAATTAATCTAGGGTTTTTTTATTTGGCAAACATGAAATCCAGTTCCTCCTCCATGTTGAAATCGGAAAGTCGAGATTCAGATGTTTGTAGTAAGTAGGTCACGATGGAAGCCCATATGCCATTTTGGAGACATGGTTGTTCTTCAAAGGGAAACTACTGTTAAGAATATGGGGAAATTTTTTTTGGAGTTGTCCAAAATATAAGGTATGCAAGCTGGTTTGTTCTCTGTTGAAGTTCTGTTTTTGTTTAAGTTATGTTTCTGTTTCTGTCCAAATTATAAGTTATATTTTTGTTTAAGTTTAAATTCATTATCCATCATCCTCTAAACAATGAAACTTACAGGGAGGTATGCAAGCTTATTGTGGTTTCTTTGGTTCGTTTTATGAGGAGATGGGTGATGAGAATGAGCAATTTTAGATGCATAGGTTGAGTGTGGTATTTTTTTCAAAGTTTGACTAACGACAACAAACAGAAGGATAAACGTGACACTATTTTAAAAGTTAAAGGACCAACTTGACACTTTTAAAGCTAAGAGACCAAACTGGATCCCGAGTTAAAGTTAAGGGGCGAAAAATGTTATTTTGCCCACTATTATAAGCTAATATGTATCTATCGACAAACTATTTTTTCATCTCAAACAGTTTTCAAAATAATTTTATTTATTACTTCAAAATAAGCAAACATTGATTTTAAAAATTAAAACACAAAACTCACTCGTACATTTTTACTTCACTATTATAATTTTATTTATTACTTCACTATTATAAGCAAACATATTTTATTTTATCTATTACTTCAAAATAATTTTTTAAAATTGATTTTTATAAAATTGATTTTAAAAACTAAAACACAAAATTCACTCGTAGATGTCCATTATAATTCATGAAAACTATTGTTATTTAAACTATTGTTACTCCTAGAAATAAATATAGCGATAATGGTAAAGAAATATGTTAAAATTGTGGACGAAATTGAATGGGTTGGGCTTTGGTGTTACCATTCCTTTACTGATATAAGCCCAATTGCATGCTTAGCATCAGGAAATTGGCAAATTGTGATACTTTTGATGACATGAACATTGATATTTTCTTAAATTAAAGCCTTAAACTCAAGTTTTTGTTGTGCTATAAAGAAATAAGACAAAATCAAACTCCCTTCTTCAGAAGCAAAAAAATGAACATTGCTATTTTGATTAGTGATATGTTTAGAACAATTTTTTACATGTTTATTGGTTGTGTTTAATATGCTACTCTTTGAGAAAAAAACCCTAAAAACACACTCATCAATTTTGGTTTTAATCATCAAAATCTCTTATGGCTACATAATATAGGGTCTGTTGGGTTTTTTTTTCCCTTCATGTGGATTTTGTAAAACAGTTTTTTAAAATATTACAAATTTTTCTATATTTATTTTTTTTAAATTATAAGATTAATTTTAGTATCTTACAAAATAAACATACATTATTAAATATCAAAACATAGTTAAAATCACATTTTTTTTTAAAAAAATTATCTCAAAAATAATTTTTATGAAAAACTATTTAAAATAGTTTCAAAATTAAGTGATTTTTTGAAATTTTGATATCCAAAATTTTTTCGATAAAATATTAATATATCTAAAATAACATTTTAAGAATAACTATGCAAACTAAATTTTAATTTAAAGCTTTTATAAAAAATTTCTTTCTAAATTTTTTTTTCTTCACAAAATTATGTTAAATTATAAAAATTATTTAAAAAAAAGGGTAAAACAAACGAGCCTATAGCAATGATACAATCATAATCCACTTAGTTTGGTATTTTCCAAGTTTATTCCCATCACGTTTTCTCAATAGCGGAGAAAAGCAAAGAAAAAAGATACAATTTTTATAAATTAAAGATTTGTCATAAGCACTTTTAAAATGTAATAAAAATGTATTTAATATTTATTTTCTTATGAATTCAGATGTATCTATCAACTTAGATAACCGTTTTTTTTCATCTCTTAAACAGTTTTCAAAACTCATTCGTACATGATTTTATTTTCTTTTGTATGGAATTATTAGTTGTATTTAAAATTTGAACATCATATTTCAAAATTTTTGCAATGATACATATCAAATTACATGCATTGTTAAAAATTTTGGGTCACATGTAATATTGCATATTGCATGTTGTCGCTATTACGAAAAACACTCGGCGAAAAATAGAAGAGTCGCCACCTTTCGTTACTCAAAGAGAGGGAAACGAAACGATCGGAAAAACCTAGCGAAAAAGGGAAAAGACGAGGTCATCGCAACCAAGTCATGGGTTCGGGAGTCGGTTACGCAAGGGAAAGGTATTAGCACCCCTCATGTCCATCGTACTCGACGGGATCCACGCTTGTTGTCTATCTAAGGGTGTGTTTAAACTATCTATGCTAAAGGCTCACATGACAAAAAGAAAAGAAACGAGACTCGGCAGAGCATCGTCGCTCTGTGCCTACGTATTCCCTCGTGCAATGGGAAAGTCAGAGTCAACGTAGTTCGGCTAACAACGGGTGAAAGGGGGAAAGGTTGCTTGCCGAGACATCGTCGTCTCGTGCCTACGTATTCTCGTCTGGCACGAGAAATCAGAGCAAACGTAGTTCGGGCAACGAGAACACCGGTTGGTTCAACACGTTTTACCCGAGTAAGGTTAAGCCTTCATTCTAGCAGTTAGGGATGATGCGTGTTTGCGGTAGAACCAAAGCTTAACAACACTCTTTGTACAAAAAAAGTTTTCCAATATTAAGGGTCCCAAAGGACAAAAAAGGTTTGAACTTTATTTTTTTGTGTCTTTTAGAGAAGTGAATTAATTCGATTTGTGATTCACGTTGCACTAAAGACTATGACCTAGGAGCGAATGCGTCGCATATCACCCAAAGGGTGTACACTAAACACTTTAGGCCATTGAGAGGAAGCCCCCCAATCACCATTTCCCAAGTAGCTTAAGGCTCGTAGCGCACAACATTCATCGTATTTATTAGATGAGTTAGAATGATTTTGAGATGAGAAGAGAGACGCACGGAAGGTGTAAAGGAAACTCGGCCCTAACGTTGTCATGTAAAGTGGTCCTAAGGTTAGGATTGAAAGGGGAAACATCTACCCTAATGTTAGCATGCATGATTTGAGTCCTAATGTCTATCATAACCTCAAAAGAGATTAGAGATCCTACGGGGAGCATGGCCAAGAAAGACAAAGGAAGAAGAAAGATTAAACACCAATGAGAGTGAAAATAGGGATGCAAACATGTAATGCAACACACAAGCAAAGGGAGGAACAAAGTGTGGGGTAAACACCACCACAAGCACATCTCGACATTTATTAATGCAAGAAATAAAGATGCAAAACACAAGAGGCAATGCAAACGCAAGAGCATCATCACTATGAACAACAACACACAAGTGTCCATCCGAGTGGAAAACAAACACAAGTCGACGAAGTCACGATTAAACAACCAAAACATAATCGTATATTCCAAAACATTTCACTTCTAATGCATTATATTGAACTACGATGATTCGATGTGAAACGGTACCCAAACAAGCAAGAAAATCAGTAAAACATACCCACTGACACAGTGTTAATCGGTTAACGCCAGAGGTTAACCGATTAACCACTTAAAAAAAAGCTAAAAATATGGAAATTTGCACATGTTAATCGGTTAACACCAGGCGTTAACCGATTAACACTCTGAAAAATTTGAATATTTGAAATGGTTAATCGGTTAACCATATATGTTAACCGATTAACACTGTGCCAACAGCAGAAAAACAGCAACAAAACATCATTTTCAGCAAATAAGCACTTATCCGATCAATCGGATGATTGCATAATCACTTAATCACGAAATTAAACTAGCAAATCATGATTCAAACAACATATGAACAGATTAACACAACCAAATCATGAATCAAATCGGATCAAATTAACCAAAAGTTAATCAAATATGAAAATCCACATGATTATACAAATAAGTTAAAAACAGATTCGGATCCAACCTTCGGAGCGGAGATTTGCTCCGGTTAATGTTGATTCAACTGTAATTGAATAGATCCAATGCTAGAAGTCCGAAATACTTCAATATCCACACCAATTCTTGTAGTAGCAATGAAGATCCTTCAAGATTAAACCAAATTGCTCCAAATAATCACTTCCAAGTTCAGATCCAATTTTGCACGAAAATTGGATAAAGAAATTGATTCAATGGAGAGAATGGATGAAGGTTTAGCTCTTAGAAATCAAGGATTCCAATGAAGAATCAATGAATTCAATGAGAAGAGCTTTGGTGAGGGTTTTGGGGATTGGAAAATTGAGAGAGAATGAGATCAATTCTGAAAATGAGAGTGAATTATGAGTGATTAGATGTGTGAGGTTTGGAGTGGATCACTTAAATATCCCTTAGGCTTGGATCCAAATGAAAGGTTTGGAATATGGTTTGGAAAATTTGGGTTGGAATGAGGAATGGGCATTTGGAGGGAAAATGAAATTAACCAAATTTTAAATAGGTTCTAGATCCTTCCCAAAGTGAAAATCATACTTGCACATGACCAAAATTGGACCCCAAAATGACTTGTATTGAAAATCCACATGCAGAGGCAAAATCTGCACTGGTTAATCGTTTAACCATATAGGTTAATCGATTAACACCTTCAAAACTTCAGGTTTGACCTGATTTTGACTTGGTTAATCGATTAACCATATGTGTTAATCGATTAACACCTTCAAAATTTGAATTTTGGCGCCTTTTGGAGGGAAATCTGCCCGTTTGTCTGTTTCCAACTGTTTTGAGCTCTGTTCAACTTCTGAAACTTGCTTTTGAATATCATAACCATGAAAATGCTTGCGATAACCTGAATACTGCTTTCTGAGCTGAAAATATCATGCAAAATAAAATAAAATCGGTCGCCTAACCGCTGGGCAAAATAAATGCCATGGACTTTGATGCTTGCTATTTCGTCTCTTGCACCGAGATGAAAGATGAGTCACGAGAAAACCTTGATCCCCTGTTTCAAGAAATAATGCTATGCAAATGCGGAAATGCGAAAATGCAAAGAAGCAAAAGCCAGATGCTGCCAAAACGGAAAGGCAAATTTTGGGATGCTACACATGTGTTAGGGCTATTATTTAATTATTCAAAACTATAGTGGTCTAATTAATATTAAGTATGTAAAGCTTAGTAAAGTACACATGAAGGGGGGGAGTTGAATTATAATTTCTGTTTTTTAGTTTGCATCTGATCAGAGTTTAGAATCTAAACTAGTGTTCAGATTTTGGTTAAATCTTAGCAGCTGAATGTTAACAGAAGCAAATAAATAATAGCATAAGACACATAGATTTATATTGATTCCTCCCAAACTGAGAGTAGTATAGCCCCCTTGCTTCACAAGAGATTTTCACTATAATCAAATCATAATTACAATCGCTTATGCATTATGCATAAGACTTTTATATTTGCTTAGACCTAAGGTACAAGACTTCTTGCTCGAGCTCCTCACTCGAGACTTCTTGCTTAGGTTCCACGAACCCAAGACTTCCTTACTTAGGCCCTGAGCCCAAGACTTCTGCTCAAGTCCTTCATACCCAAGACTTTTGCTCCAAGCCACTTTGGCTGAGACTTCTGCTCCAGGCCACTATGATCGAGACTTCTATTGCAAGCTGCTCTGGTTGAGACTTTCTTACTTGAACCACAACCCAATACTTTCCTTTCTCAATCAATCCACTTGATTAAGAGTTTCACAGCTCAAACACATAGCAAGAGACTTACGTGGCTCAAGCATCTTGGCTCGAGACTTCATTGCTTAAGTCCCAATGACTTAAGACTTTTGCTCTATCAACCTAGTTGATTAAGAATTGCATTGCTCAAGCACATAGCAAGAGACTTACATGGATTAAGATCTTGGCTCGAGACTTCCTTACTTAAGTCCTAATGACTTAAGACTTTTTCTCAAGTACATAGCAAGAGACTTTGATCTAAACTTCTAAGCAAGTTCAGTAGAACAGAGAACAAGGTCTACTTGATACAAGTATCAGAGGTACGGGAAATCACCATCAACAAAACCTAGAGCACTTAAGATTTCTAAGATATTCAATGTGTAAGAAATCTTAAGACTTTTACAATTACAACAAACAACAGAAAATTGGCATATATAATGGTGTCGATAATTGCTTATCTTGTTACTCCTTCTTCTGAATAATCCTTGTTAAAGATTTAGTTTGAACCTTCAACCATATATATATCCTTTGCAAAAACTAGTCGTTGAAGAGGTAACTTGATCAAGAGTCTTTTCTTTTACTCCATAGTACAAGAGACGTTGAAGATAGATACAACAGAAGATCTTGATCCAATGTGTAACATGTTTAACCTTTGAGTCTTTAAGAGATTATATACTATTAGATCCATTGAGAGTAGATATCTATAAAGCATTCCAACCTTTCTTGAGCCTTACAATCTGTGGACTCAAGCTGGAAAACTGGTTTGACAGTCAAATTTGTTTTCTGAAGTATGGACAACTTCGGCTTTATCACCAACTCTGAATGGTACCAGAAGCCAATTTGCATTGATTAAGTGTAGAGACAATTATGTTTATTCTTTTGATGTTAAGACCTTCAGCTTCAGAGTCTATGTCAGACATCACTTAGCAAGTGTTCTTTGAATTCTGCCACCAGAAGTTAGCAATTCATCAACTCCTAAGTATGTTAATGTAAAATAGATTATGACTATAATATTTACAAGTGTTAGAACCTGCGCACATATAACACATATCAAATAAACCATTGTTCTTTCAATACTTTGTTATCATAAGTATGCCATGAACAAATCTTGTTCAAACAAAATCCCCCTTTTTGATGATGACAAACATAAGTATTCAAAAGACAATGTTGGACAATTATAATTTTCTCTGCAACATTAGGGTATGAGATTTGTAAGTTCCCCCCGAGTCTAATAGTCCAAAGTTGAGTTCTGTAGACCCATATCAAGTACTACTTTCAAGATAAAGTAATTCAGTTTTCTTAGTAACATCAGAGTCTAAGGTTTGTAAGCTCCTCCTGAGTCAAACAGTTCCAAGGTTGGGGTTTGTAAGCTCCCCCTTAGTTCCATATTTAAGAAAGCCAAAAATAATATTTTAACTTCCTTTGGAAACATCATAATACGAGGTTTGTAAGCTCCTTCTGAGCCTGATAGGCTAAGGCTGAGGTTTGTAAGTTCCTCCTTAGTTCTATGTACAAGAAAGTTAAAATGTGTCGCTTAGGAAAGATAACCATAATAACAGAAATTTAAATAAAAAATTATAAATGACCAATATGTACAACTAAATAGGTACTCGATGGGTTAAGTTTATAATTAAATATTTACCATCATTTCTCCCCCTTTTCTCACGTAAAAAAGAAATAAAAAGAGAAGAAGAAAAGAATTACATTCATAAATTCATCACATGCATCATTACAAAATCAGTTTCCAAAAAATGAAAAACAATCAAGTCATTAAGGATTGTATAGTGCATGCTTTAAATTTTTAGTGGCAGTTACTATTCCAAGAATCAAGCAAAGATTTAAATCATTCATTTGGTTACTTAGAAGTCATTATAAAAGCAAATCAAAACCTAGTTCATTTTAATCAACATCCACCAGAGTCATGGAGTTACCAGCTGAGAGTCATAAGAATTCCGTCGTGACAGAAATCTCTAAGAGCTCTACAAGACAGAGTGTCCAGAACCTACAAAAATAAGTTGTTTCTGAGTCATCCAAAACTGGGCATGTGCCCTCTTACTTCTGACGAGGATACGTCAGCAATTCCAAAACAACCTACAGGGGTAGGTCCATCAAAAGCTGCGATGAAGCCATGAAGGATGAATATGAAGAGGTCAAAGAGAAGAAGATGATTCAACAAGATGTTTTATTGTTCAATCCTAGAGGTAGAAGAGGAAGAAGCTGATGAGGATGAACTAAATATAGATTATGACAACTGTTATTATCATAAGATTCAGGATGACTTAGATAGAGATCTATTCTAAGATCATACAGTTTCCTATGAAAAATATTTTGTAATCCTCTTACTTTAATCAATGAAATAGTAATTTTGACCAATTTATTTATTACATGCAAATACTCTCAATAATTTCCCTTTTGATTTTTTGATAAACATAAATGAAGTAAAATTAAAACCAGAAGTAACAGTTAAACATGTGAATTATATATTCATATTTGTCAAAGAATATTTAATAGGCCAGACTGTTAGAAAACATTTCCAAGATTTCTCATTTAAGATATTAAGTAGACTTAATCAATATTAAAATAACAGATACTTGGAACAATGTATGTAACACGTCTATATAAGGACTCATAGCAGACTTACTTTCATAACCACTTAATCCTTAGAACACCAAGGTGTATAAACAGAAAGAAATTTGGGTTCCAATGAGATATTTCAAAAAGACAGCCATACTAAATGCAGCAACTCAGACAAATGAAAAAAAAGTAGCAGCTGAAAGATCTACTAGAAAGCAGATAACTTCAGAAGCACTCACCTCTTCAGCATCCTATATTAAGACACACAGAAGAAGATCTTTTGGGTCCAGAAGAAGAAATCAACTGAGAAAGGAGGCTATAGAGTTTGCCAAGGAAGAATGGCAAGATTATTTAGGTAATCTGGACATGTCAGATGATCCTAGGGAATATCTTAAGGCCAATTTAGCAGACTAGAATGTCTAAATAATTTGTAATATCTTCTATTTTATTAATGATACATGTTGCACACATTGAATTCTTACTCCCATTACTTTAAGAATAATATATATATATATATATATATATATATATATATATATATATATATATATATATATATATATATATATATATATATATATATATATATATATATATATATATATATATATATATATATATATATATATATATATATATATATATATATATATATATATATATATATATATATATATATATATATATATATATATATATATATATATATATATATATATATATATATATATATATATATATATATATATATATATATATATTCAATAGTTAAACTGCACAATAGCATGAACAAAATTTGAATTAATAATAAGATTGGTTAATAAAAAGGTTCTAACAATTACAAGGCATAACTATGCAGAAATCTAACATCATAATCTTTCATAGATAACTTCAAACTTGTCCCTCTAGATTTTAGACAAATCAGTCTTTGAACTTATTATAACCCTCTACTGAACAAGTAGTTCTGAAGTAACAGTCCATAAGGAATGAAGAAAATCTTTCCCTTGTGAAAGGAAGAAAGAGACCTATGCAAATAGTCAAACATAACTTGAGGAAGATCAATATGCAAGTCTGAATTGAGAAGTAGAAACAATTTTTTTCAATAGGGTCTATGAAGTCTAAATCCTTATCTTTAGAAAGTAAGTTTGAATTCAAAATTTGATCCCAAACAATTACATTAGGACAAAAATATGAGACCACTGATGTTTTAGATGGATCTACAAAGATACGCCAAGTAGGAAAATAATGTTCCCAAATAAGAGTTCCTAGGATTCCTCTAATCTCCTCACAATTAATCACATTAGCAATCGCTTTAGAGGCTACTATTATAGAAACACCAGTTACTTTAGAAAGAATAACACACTCAAAATTCATCTCAACAATGGAAGCATTAATCCAAAACTCTTTGACAAGACTTGGATAAGTAAAACCACAAAGCATCTCAATGTATCCATTCCAAATTTTTTCGGACATAGTATTCTAGAAGTTAAAACCTAGCTTAAGCAACTCATCAAAATGCACAAACGTTTTGTTGATGACAACTAGTGAAATCAAGGAAGAATTAACTAAAAAACTCATCACAAGTTTGCCTTGATCAGCACACAGCCAAAGAGAAAATAAGAAGAAGAGAACTAAACAAGATTCCTAAAGTAATAAGAATCTTGTCAGAAGAAGGACACAAAATGATGTTTCACAATACAAGGGATATTAACAACAAATATATAAAAATAAAAGATTATTACCCAAAGATTCTTATCCAGCAGATTTCTTGAATCCACTAGACGAATTTCACCTTTATCAAAATTTAAGTAATATAAGTTTTAGGAAAACCTTTTACTTAAAATGATTTATCAGAAGTAAATAATCCACTTATGAATCTCAGAATCTGACATTTTTCAGAAGCTATCCTCCATCAAAGTCTAGTAGTTCTAGACTTAGAGAGATATCTTCTATCAGTCATTAGTCTTCAAGATTCTATTCAGAACCAACACTCCCTCTTGAAATAAGAGTCATGAGTGATAGATGAATACTGAATTGTTTCCTTTGATAGCTAACAAATACCAGTTACATTACAAAAAGTGAGGAATCTGTTTCCATAAATATGATCACCATCTAGCTGAATGAAATATTCAGTATAGATAAATACAAAATAGTTTCTTCTTAAAGATTTATGAAGATCCTTTTTCCAAAAGATTTTCTCTAGAAATCTAACAAAAATTTTGTATTTACATCTACACAATCATATCATTGAATCAAGAGATTAGCCAGAAAAGAACAAGCATACATTTTTTTAATTTTCTTGGTCAGACTCATATCAGTATTCAGACATGACCGTAGAGTCTGAACACCGCTTTCAGTGGATTCTAATTCAATGGTTGTTAAACTAATGACTCCACTTATCTCACCAAACTCAGTACCTCTAGCACTTAAGTCTGGGTTGTGGGCTCTTCTTCCATCAAATGTTGTAAACAACCTTTGATAAATACCATGAAAGACACATCTGCTCCTTTCTTTGATATCAGTAGCAAATACATTTAATTAATGACACTCGTATTTCTATGAGACCATACATGTAAGTACTGATATACTTTTATTTTCCTTGTGCCTCAATCTGATAGCAGAACCATAATTCATTCCAGAGTATAAGTCTAGGATGAACTATAATAAAAACAAAATCTTGTTCTAAGAAGAGTCACTGATCTCATTGTCTAGGATTAAATCTCTTGACTTTGAAATCATTGACAAGTGTAGTAAGGAAATTTGTGAGTGTAAGCTATTAATTAACTTAACTCAAAATGTAAGAGTCGCCACCGCACTTTTATTTTATCCAAAAGGAAAGGAAAAAGAGCAAACAAAACCTAAACAAGTTCTAAAAACAAGAACAAACAGAGAATGGGTAAGGGGGTTGGTTACGCTACGGAAAGGTGTTAGCACCTAAAACGTCTATAGTACTCTATAGGAACCCTTTGAAATATCTACGCTTTTTGCTTTGAAAATGTTTGTTTGAAATGAAATTGGGGAGATGAGAAGAGAATTATTTTTTTAATATTTCTGTGTTTGGAGAGACTTATCGCCTTATGCCTACGTACCCACAAAGTGAAATATAGGATCAAAACCTCGTAGTTCATGGTACAAATAACAAAAATGGTTTGTTTGGTTAATTTTAAATGTAAAGACGAGTCGTTACTTTAAGGAGAAAACTACGACTAGTCACCCTCAAGTATAAGACAACATTTGCATCACCTAAAGATGGAGGATTTTGCTTGGATTAAAATCAACAAGTATATCACTCAACATCTAAGTGGAAAATATCAACATCTTAAATACTATGGAGAATATGAGAATTACATCTCAACTATGAAAATGACTCATGTCTAAACTTTTTGAAAAGTTTTAAAAGAAAAAGTGTACAAAGGCATAACAAGTTTGGATGAGTTTTTGTACTTTTTATGTCTTATTGAAATTAGTCAAAGTATGATTAACATTGATTGAAATTTATTAAAGAAAACAAGGTTTGAAAAACACTTGACCAAATTCAAGGTTTGTTATGAAAGAGGTTTAACTTTGAAAACAAGAAGGTTTTGAAAAAGGGAGAAGATTTTGAAAATTAAAGAAGGGGTGGAGAAGAAGTGACTACCCTAGAAAGAAAAATAAGAGATAGAGATAAGAAAGATCTAACCAAAAGATATCAAACTCCATAGCAAGTTAAATAAGAATTCCTTCCACCTTGAGCATAAGCTAATAAGCAAAGCCAAATAAAGGCCAAGATATCAAATCCATAATAATCCAAGCATAGGGAAGGAGTCCTAATTCTAAGTCCAAGTCCAAGAAAAATCCAAGAAGTCTATGGTCTAGGTTCATCCTCAAGCATAACCACAAGATTTAAGAGAAACAAGCTTTTAGACGTTTAATCCTTTGTCAATGTTTTTTTGAACAAAATATGGTCCAAATGGACAAAGGAAAAAAGAGCGGAAGTATAAACAATAATATGATATGATATGATAAAAATAAAAGCGTAAAAGTAAAGAGATAGAGAGCGAGAAGTAAACATATACAAAATTAGTACAATAATATGTCTAGTATAATATACATAATAGTATTATCAATCTTCACGAAGCATAAATTGTAAAATTATGGAGAATACTCGACTAATCGTCCATAAGAATGAAAACATGGTCTCATACATTACCATGGGGAGGGCTCTAACTCGGATAAAATCAACGAGTATGCCAATTAACACCCACGGGTAACAAAAGGTCCAATTATTTCAAACTACACTTGGAAGATTAGGAGAATAACATATCGCTTACAAAATTGACTTAGTTCCAGTTTAGGGACAATTTAGCACTATGTTAAGCAATCGTAATCGGACTTATGTAGAAGCCACAACTATCTGAGGTCGGTCAATAATAATGTTTATGCTAATGTATGCTAGAGAGACGATGTGTAGATCATCCTTCGAAAGCAATACCACACAAAAAGGAAATAGGTAACGATCTCATCTTCATCAAGAACTTGAAACAAGTTCCAATGATATTAAATATTTTCATTGATAAAAAAAAAAAGAAAAGAGGGAAGAAGGGAAACCAAATTGAATTACAACATTTAGATTATTCCATCTTTAATTTCCACCACTCTTCTTGGTGGATTAAAGCACTAAATCCATCACTAATTCAAAGCATCTAAAATGAATCCAATGATCTACTTAAAGATAGATTTGATCTAATGAAGGTTTATCCAACCTCGTCAACGCCCAAAGTCCATGGAATTTAAAGTGAAATTTGATCAACAAACATCAAAATTTAAGGAAAAACAAAATTAATTGGAAGAAGGAAGAAAAAGAGGCAAAACAGTCTCAAACGCAACCAAAAACCACAATTCTGGCACTGGTTAATCGATTAACCATTTTGCACATGCATTTGGTTAATCAATTAACACTGGTAGGACAACAATTTTTTTTGAAAAAAATTCAAAATTCATGATTCTATAATTTCTTCAAATATCTCATCATCATGAATGCAATTAAGCATGAAAATTCAAGTAAAACAACAACAAACAACACCAATAAAACACAATTTGCAAGATCTAAAGATCAAGCAACACGACTCAACCATAGATTATATTGTGGAAGATGAATCAAGCAATAACAATGGTGGAACAAGGGTTTACCACTTCAAAATATGAAAATGTTTCAAATCAACTTCAAGAGCCACACTCCAAAGCCTTGACCTACATAATTTGATGATGAAGAAGTGTTTAGATGAAGGTTTTAGCTCAAAGGTTAGTAAGCTTTAATGAAAAGCTTACTAACTTTTAATGGAAGAAAGAGCTTTAGTGAATTTGGTAGGTGAAGGAAATTGAGAGAATGAGAAAAAAATTTGATAAGGTAAATTTGGCTCTCAAAAGCTTGAAGAATGAATAAAATGAGGCCTCTATTTATAGAATTTAGGCTTGGAAATTTTGGTGGTTTGAAATTTGGTTTGGCATTTGATCTAGGTTTGGAATTTGAATTTTGGAGGAAAAATCAAGATCAAGTGGTGATTAATGAGGATGTATGATGAGAATTAATTATGATGAGGTAGGAGAATTAAAATGAGGTGATATAGAATATTCTCATGATGAAACAAGTGAATTTTGGTGCCAAAATGCTCTAGAATTTGAATTTGCCTCATTTTCACAAAAAAAAAACGCACTGGTTAATCGATTAACCATTTCATGTACAAATTTAGTTAATCGATTAACACAATGAAAAGTGAGAAACATGGCTTTTTGCTGTGCTGTTTTGACTCTAGCTCGATTCTTTTGACTTTTCAAAGAAGGCATAAAAATAAACACATGAGCCTTAGAATCTCTTGAGTAATAAACAATTAAATTTTGGGAAACTTTTGATCAAATGATTTTTGAATTGTTTGCAGATAAACTTTGACTTTTTCAGATGAATTTCATTCGAGCTGAGGAACTAGCATTTGATGTTCTTGACTCCAAACCTCCTCCTGAAAAATGAGTTAGTAAAAGAAAAAAAACAAACATATTTTTGGTATTTTGATTAGGGTTAGTAAACATAAGCAATCAAATAAGAGCAAACAAAGAAAAAAACAGGTGCTTGGTGATCTTACTTATGATGCAGGAAGCAAATGATATATGGGATCTTAGGTGTAAGAATTAAGGTATCGCAACAAGCATAGAACCAGATAGTGTTAGCTATCATCTAATTTAGGAAAGGTGATCTGTTAGATAGCTTTACATCATCTAATTTCATTTCTTTTTTTTGAAGATTTGCAAGACAAACCAACAAAGCACCATAAATTCAAGTTGTATAATTTCTTGAGTAACTATGAACTCAGGTTTGAATCTAAACCGATCTTCTCAGAATTTTCTTGAAGGATTAGATGAAGTGTAACTAGACAAGCTTCAAAGTTGATTCTCACAAATCTGAGCACAAAGATTCAAAGATAGTCTGAGCATCAGACATGCCAATGATATTGACATACTCAGAAGTGAGATAGAACACCTACTAGAATGCAACTACCTCTGAAGATATTCAATAAGATTCTTCTGAGTTGGTGATAGAGACTTTCAAATAGATCATCTCTACACCATCAACTTCTATAGTAATACCTTTTTCAAGGATATTCTATAGACCTTCATAAACCTTTTTTATTAAGACCAATGATTTAAAAATATGTTTTGCTTTTCCATCATTTAAATTTAGTGGAATTATCCTTTGAATATGGTAAGAAAAATATTATGATAATTTTCACGTGGCACTTGATTCCTTCTTGAAGGAAAGTCTTTGATAGACATACTTTTCTTATTGGATCATTATCTGCACCACTGTCAAGTGTTATGCATAGATCAGGCTCTTATACGAATTAAAGGTGAGAAAAGTACATAAGAAGGGGGGGGGGGGTTGAATTGTGTTTTTTATTTTCTTAGTTTGCATCTGATCAGAGTTCAGAATCTAAACTGGTGTTTAGATTTTGATTAATACTTAGCAAAGAAATATTAATATAAGCAAATAAACAATAGCAGAAGACATAAAGATTTATACGAGTTCCTCCCAAACTGAGAGTAGTCCAGTACCCTTGCTTCACAAGAGATTTTTACTATAATCAAATCATAATTACAATCACTTATGCATTTTGCATAAGACTTTTACATTTGCTTAAACCCAAGGTCCAAGACTTCTTGCTCAAGCTCCTCACTCAAGACTTCTTGCTTAGGTTCCATAAACCCAAGACTTCCTTGCTTACGGCCTCAACCCAAGACTTCTACTCAAGTACCTCAAACCCAAGACTTCTGCTCCAAGCCACGCTAGACGAGACTTCTGCTCCAAGCCACTATGGTTGAGACTTCTGCTCCAAGCCACTATGGCTGAGACTTTCTTACTCGAACCGCAACCCAAGACTTTCCTTGCTCAATCAATCCACTTGATTAAAACTTTCACAACTCAAGCACATAGCAAGAGACTTACGTGGTTTAAGCATCTTGGCGCAAGACATCCTTGCTTAAGTCCTAATAACTTAAGACTTTTGATCAATCAACCTAGTTGATTAAGACTTGCATTGCTCACGCACATAGCAAGAGACTTACATGGCTCATGCATCTTGGCTCGAGACTACCTTGCTTAAGTCCCAATGACTTAAGACTTTTGCTCAAGCACATAACAAGAGACTTTGATCTAAACTACTAAACAAGTTCAGTAGAATAAAGAACAAGGTGTACTTGATACAAGTATCAGAGGTACGGGAAATTACCATAACAAAGACCTAAAGCTCTTAAAATTTCTAAGATATTCAATGTGTAAGAAACCTTAAGGCTTTTACAATTACAACAAATATTAGAAAATCTTCATAAACAATGGTGCTGATAATTGTTGATCTTGTTACTCCTTCTTCTGGATAGTCCTTGTTAAATATTTAGTTTGAAACTTCATCCATATATATAGCATTTGCAGAAACTAGCCATTTAAGAGGTAACTTGATCAAGAGTCTTTGCTTTTACTCTATAGTGCAAGAGACATTGAAGATAGATACACCAGAAGATCTTAATCCAATGTGTAACATGTTTAACCTTTGAGTCTTCAAGAGATCCTGTACTATTAGAGTCGTTGAGAGTAGATATCCATAAAGCACGCCAACCTTTCTTGAGCCTTGCAATTTGTGAACTCTAGTTGGAAAACTAATTTGACAATTAAACTTGCTTTCTGTAGTACGGACAACTTCATCTTTATCACCCAACTCTGAATGCTACCAGAAGCCAATTTGCATTCACTAAGTGTAGAAAAAAATATGTTGCTTCTTCTGATGCTGAGACCTTCAGCTTCAGAGTCTACGCCAAACATCACCCAGCAAGTGTTCTTCAGATTCTGCCATCAGAAGCTAGCAATTCAGCAACTCCCAAGTGTGCTAATGTAAAATAAATTATGACTATAATATTTACAAGTATTAGAAACTACACACGTGTAACACATATCAAATAAGCCATTGTTCTTTCAATACTTTCTTATCATCAAAACTCAAGAAAAATATGTCATGAACAAATCATGTTCTAACAGTATGTGGTTCAAAACATAAATGACATGAAATATGAGATTATTGTGTAGATACTGTAAGTCAATATCTAATTTGACGAGGGGGCGAATTATAATATTAAAACAAAGAAATAACTCTAAGGTTATTTATAAGGGTTATAGTCCCCATGTGTAGAGTGATCGAAAATACGTCTCATCAAAAAAATTCTCTTTTTCATTTCCATAAGAGGAGATTCAAGTAACCATAAGAAACTCTATTATTGGAAGATCACATATCCAGTAACCTTTAACTATTTTCAATGGAAAACTCAGGTACACATTGTTAGCTCTCATTTTCGACGCCAGCAAAAATCAGATATCCTAAGTCAGAATGTTATTAAAAAAAACATATGAAGGGTTCGACACAACTTTGAGGAAACCTAAGGCGAAGAAAGGTTGACAAAATTTCTAGAAAAATGCTATGTATTGGAGAAGCTTTCGACCAAGATCATGCTATAAGTAGCATAGGGCAGTTACCATGAAGGATGGAGGGAATTCTTAGAGTCTAAGTTTCAAATTGATAGTGGGCGAACGCGGGAGCAGTTGAAGTTGTAAAAAAGCGCCAAAAGGACACGTTGTGAAGCCATAACCGTCATGTAGTAGTTACTTACTATCATTATAAATAGTTGTTATTTTTATGTAATAGAGGTGTTCATTCATCTTGTACTAGTCACTCCAAATCACTCAAAGTACCCGCGTGTAGAGAAACGAGTTAGCAATCAAGAAACTAAATTTTTTTTGGATTAAGAGTGGTAAGGTCAAGTTTCTTGAGTTGATCCTTCAAAAAGAGACGGGTTGTTGGGTCTGAACCCAGGACATTGTGAATATCTCCTCTGAAGAATTTCTTCTTGATATACTGGAGAATAGGACCAACGAAGTCATCTCAGGCTGGATGACTAGAAGGGGTCGAAGAACTGGAAGAAAAACCACATTTCTGCCCAAGGATCCGCTTGGCATACTCCCTAGGGTTCGACCACTTAAGAGCTGCCAAAGGATCCTCAGGAGTTAAGATAGGAGCTGGAGATTTCTTCACCACAGGTGAAGCCAGGTAGAGTTCAGGACCTTCTCGGTTTTCCTCTTCCTCCTCTTCTTCATCTTCCCCTTCATCTTGTTCTTCATCCTCTCCTTCTTCTTCTTCTTTGTCTTCTTCCTCTGCTTCTTCAATTCTAACTGCCTCACTTGTATCACTGGCGGATGTGTCGTGGTGAAATTTGGATACCAAACTATTGATTAGTTTGAATCGTTAATTCAATTTGCAACCGAACTTTGATTTGTCCAAAGGAAGGGATAAAGATCGAAATTCCCACAATGCAATGCAGATGCAAGGTTTAGAGTTATAGGTTTGGGGGTTGGTTAAACTTAGGGAAGGTACTAGCATCCTAAGTTTCTGTAGTACTCTACAGGAACCTCTTGTTTTATGTTTGTTTACTGCTAAGTTTTATCTGCTTAAAGGATTAGAGACCCTAGTGGTTTATGTCTAAGTATACTCGATAAGATGTCGCATCTTATGCCTACATATCCTTACGGGAGAGGAATCAGAGTATTTTGTAGTTCACCCTAAAGGGTTAGAGGAGTTCTTTGACTGTGGTCAAAGTTCCTACGGGTTTAGGGTAGTTGTTTTGATTGGGTTTAGGAGAAGAGACGAGTCTTCATGTTAAGGGAGACGTAACCACCACAAATGTAAGAGGGGTTGTAGGAAATGGTCTTTGCATCGTCTTAAGAAAAGGTCTTAAATACTCGGATGGTCGCCAAGTATGCCTTTATCGCTCTTAAGGCAAAGTCCCTACATGTTTGATTGTATTGTTGTGGGAGTGGAGATTATATCTCACTTAAGATGATTAACATCTATTCTCTATTTGTGTTTGAAAAAGTTGTATTGTATATTGTTTTGTGTTTGTCTAAGTTGTAAAGAATAAAGACAAGGTCCTTCCTATGGGGTAGGATCTATCCTAAGAAGATCGACTTGAATGGGATCAAGGATCAAGTGGGAGCATGATGCATATGATGTGCAACTACACACAAGTGTTGACTTATGTGTAGGTTTTTCCTTTGGACGGATGCAATGCGATGCAACAAGATATAATGACTTGCGGTAAAGATAAATTGCAGAAAGTAAATACATAAATATAAACCATACACGAACGCATGAAAGCGCTAGGTGAGTGTGTGCATTGTGTCGTGGATGTGAGTGTGCACGATTTATATTAGGAGAAATTGAATTGGTTTATGAGAAAATGTTTTATTTTGATGAGATTTGGTTTTAAGCGAACGTTGAATAACTCTTGAGAGGTTGATTTAAAAGGTTGAATATTAGCGAGAATTGATTCTAAAGAAAGTTAGTTGATGAAGTTGATTTTAGAAAAATGTTAACTTGATTTTATTAACAAAAGGTTTTAGGATAAGAAGAAAATAAAATAATTTATTTAGAAGTTGTTTTAAGTGTGGAAATCATTTTTTTTTTAAAAAGCTGTTATTTATTTAAAAGTGAGTTTTTTTGTGAGATTTGAAAAAAAAAGAAATAAGATTAAATGAATTAGAGATTTTTATTAAGAAAAACAGAACAGATTACAAATTATAAAATTAATTATTAAATTAATTATAATTAATATCAACTATTAGTTAAAGATAAAATTTAATTATTATATTAATAATTCAAAAAAAGCTTATCAATAGGACTAGGTTTAGATAAAATTTATTTTGAAATAAGTTTTACAGGGTTTTAAAAAACTGATTATAATTAAAAGGTTAATTGAGATTTAAACGGGTTAATAAGGGGTTATGTGTGTGTTAAGTGAGTGATAATGGTGACGGACCATGGTACTACCATGGTCGTGCGCATACATGATTCATATTGATATGGAAGAGACAACAATTGAAACGAAAGAAACAAAGCAAACCAACGACGGCGGAGAACCCTAATCCCCAACGCCATTCACTCGTTGGCCATCTCTCTGGATCTTTCATCTCCACGATTGTTCCTGAAACATAAATCAAGGCATCAAACGTTCAATAATTTTAACATATGCAAGGGATTTTACCGAAGGTGGGAGGCGAAAGGATGCGGAGCGTGAGCGGTTCCCTCCGGAGGTCTTGTGGCGAGCCTCAGAGTCGTCAACCTTCGAAGACTTAGCGTAGAAGATGAGTAGTTCTCTCTCTTTCCTTTTGATTTGATCTACTTAGGGTTTTTTGTGGTTTTCTTGCTGAGTTTCGAATTTTTTTCTCAGAGAAAGAGCCGTCCTTCTTCGATTCGAATCCCTCATTTTATAACCTCAAATATGCTAAACGAAAATTGATTGCTGCCTTGAATGTGGATTTGAACCTTCCTTTTCTGTTTATGCGAAATTCGAATCCTTTCCTCTTTGATTTTGCGGTTTAAACTGAGATTGGATCTTTCCAATTTAGTTTATACGAAAATTTGAATTCTTTCCTCTTCTGCCTGATTGCCATGATGATTCGTTTAATTGCTATTTCAATCTCTGATTATGATAGGATTTGATTTGGTCTATTTTGAGTAGAATCTTCTGTTGCTTCAAAGAATATCCTCTAACGGTTTTTTTTTTATCTTCTGAAGGTGATCTGGAGGGTACACGTGGCGAAGGGCTTGGGCTAGGAGGCGGGTTGGAAGCCCAGAAGGGAAGTTTGTGTTTGATGTGTGCAGTGGGAGTTTTACGAAGAATGAGGCTGGTGGTGAAGATATCGATTTCTCAATTGTTCACAGGGTATACTCCTTCCGAGCTCAATCTCTATTCCTTTGGTTTCATTTTCTTTGAACTTACGCATGCTTGAATTGGTAGATTCTAGGATGTTTGGTTGTGTTTTGCTAACTTCAAAACTTCCGGGTCTGCTCTTGCTCTGCAGGTTTGGTAATAGTTATGGCTGCGGCTCAATTCTTCGTTACTGCTCATGATTGTCGCAGTGGATGGTCGGTGAGTTTGGAGGTTGGATACGAGATGATCGTATCTCGCGGTTGGAATAGTGCAGCATAGGAAGCTCTCGTCTTCATGGAATCACAAAGTAGCTTTCCCTACTCTCATGCCAGGACAGTAATCACCAAAACCATTACCAAGATAGATAAATCTCTTGTCATCCAATTTACTAACTGCATTTTGGATCCTATCAATGATTGAACCGTTGCACATGTTTGGAGGGCAGGGATTAGTACAACCATGTGAATTTTTGTTGAAGTCATGATAAGGTGAAGATCTTAACCTTTCCTTGTTCATTAGCATTAATCTTTGAAGAGCATTCAATTATTCCCAACTGCCCCAAAATAGTTTCAAATGTAAAACATGCTTGCATCAGTCACAATCCTTAAATCACACCCTAAAGCATGTGCCGACTTGATTGCAGGTATTCTTCTGTGATGAATTGGAATTCTGTGAAGATATGGCTGTCATTACTTCATGGGATGGTGCCTCCAGACCGCAAGCGCGCTGCAGAAAAGTATATCACATCGATATGGTAATGAACCACCGACTTGTTGTAGAACTTTTCTTTCTTGTTTTGGTGATGCTGCATTCCTGCTAAGTTAACTGCTGTTGCTGAGTGGTGTTAATTGTGCTAATGTTGTAGGGATTCCCTTTGGTAAAAGCGGGTGAACGAGAAGCCGAAACATCACCAGAGTTGGTTGGAGTGCTAGAGCGATGGTTGCAGTTGATATTAACGGGTGTTATGCGTGAGACATGTGCATCTCGTTCTAAAGACAAAATATTAGATATAATGTTGTTTTCTCCAGTGTCTGTAGCAACATATAAACCAGTGTCTTCGCTCTCCACAATCTTCTCAAATATAATTGCACAACGCCAAATATTTTCCTCCTATCCCTCACATGAGTAGCCATAAGGATTATAGTTTAGCTTCGCATATGTCTCGCCCCTCAGTTGCTTAGTGTGAATCCCAATTCTGTAACACACGTACATGTAAATTCAATAGCTACCCACTTGATAATGTTGACGTAAGATAATCTAAATGTAATAAACTTGTTGTGGAACCAATCCTCTTTGATGAATATTATGAACTCTGGTGCATTTTGAATTGATGTGAACTATCTTTTTGAATTTGTCATGCTTTGAACATTTTGACATCATGTAAAAACAAACAACTCGAACTTGAGTGATAGTGAATGTTGAGTTCTGGGCCTTGCACTTTTGATTCCCTTCGGTGATTTTGACTTGAGCTTCTTGGATCTTGAATTAAATTTAGAGTAATTTGAAATGCTCTGAGTTCGGTAAATCCTCAAGGTGAGACTTGCATCATCTCTTGCATCTTTACTCATGAAATTTTCGAATACCAAATAACCCAATTTAAAAGAATGATCCAACTCCAAGAATTGTTTGGACTTATTCTCCGTTCAAACAAGGATAACTTGAAATTCCACTGACTATGAAAGCCACGACCGCTCCTTAAATGACCATGTCCGTTATCCTAATTCTCATGCTTTTGTGATTGAGAATGGACGCTATCTATCTAGAACTATGGCACCTGCATAAGTTGGTTAGCCGTAAAAACAAGCATAAATATTAAAAATAAAGTCGAATGACAATAGAAAATGCGCAAAAAGAGGTGGCATCCTACGGTCAAAAATTAGGGTGCAACAGATTCCCCTATTTAAGTTACTCCTATTCGGAGATATGGAGATCGAAATTTCCGTCTCGACGAGATAGGAGGGACTTAAATACAAACATTTGCGCAAATTTTTGGCCCTAAGAGGCCACCGAATTAAGATGATATGCAATGACATGAAGATGCAAGACGGACAAATCTCATGAGGAAGAGGTCATGGGGGACGGACTGGATACGACATGCCGGACAAAAGAGCAACAGATCCAACAAGGCGGGACCCTACGAGGATAGGAACAATCGCCCATGGGAAATCTCCAAACGTGTAACGTTAACTCATGCATCAAGGATGCGGTGATTTTGACGATTTGTGATCGAAAGATACTTTTACTACCAAGGTGGTGGTCAATAGTAACTCAAAATGGATCTTTTTAATTGAGGCGCAATGCATTCTTCGCCATTTTTTATTATTTTATATTTTGTAACTCAGTTGAAACGGTAAAATGTATAACTTCCCCTAGCATCATGGTACGGGGACCATGAGCTGGTCTCGGTCTTTGATGTCATTGTAGTTGTAGATGTTGTAGTGGTAGAGCTTCCCCGAGCATCATGATATGGGAGTCATGAGCTGGTCTCGGTCTCTGATGTCGAACTTCCCCTTTGCACCATGGTATGGGAACCATGAGCTGGTCTCGGTTCCTGATGTCGAACTTCCCCTTGCACCATGGTATGGGAACCATGAGCTGGTCTCGGTTCCTGATGTCGAACTTCCCCTTGCAACATGGTATGGGAACCATGAGCTGGTCTCGGTTCCTGCCCAAAATGATGGAAACTCGCGAGATCATCTTCACAAAGAGGGGTTGTAGATTTTGTAGATTGTAGATGTCGTTGTAGACTGTAAATGTAGTTCGCTGTAGAACCCTGTGAGTGTAGTTCGTTGTAGAACCCTGTGAGTGTAGTTCGTTGTAGAACCCTGTGAATGATAAATGTTGTTGACGTAGTCTGTAATGTACTCTGTTGTAAATGTGATTGTAAATGTAGATGTAATCTGTTGTTGAAGAACTGTAAGTTGTACTTTGTTGATGTAATCTTGTAAATGTGAAACTTGTAGATGTGATCTTGTAAAATGTAGAGTTTTGTATATGCACCGGGGATATTCAAAGGAGTTGTAAACCGGTTGATTTGTGGAGTGTCCTCTTGTAAGGAGATATGTCGTTGATAGTACTCGTAATGAACTCTCTGGGGAAGATCATTTTTGAGGAGTATCTTTGCTGTAATTGTAAAAATATGTGAGATTGTTGTAGCAGGAATCCTCAAATGGGGAAGTATCTGTAATGTTCTCTGTTTTGACTTGATAATCTCGAAATGATCCACTGGGGATGAACAGATTGTCGTTTTGAGTATAAGTCAGCCCAAGACGAGTTGCTCAAATAGAGAGATCTTTTGTCATTCAGCTGTAAGTTGTCGAGTGGATCTTGTAGTATTGCCGGAGAAGTAACACGTCTTCAATGGTGATCCTCATAATGTCAAAGTGCAAAATAAATGCACTCTTGATCCATGCTCAAAAGCTGGAGATGTTCATAGTGTGATTGCCAAAGACCGAAGTTCAATTCGGGAAATAACCGAAGAGAAACTGTCAAGCAAGACCCAACCATAGAGGCATAAACTCCAATGGGAATGTACTGAAACAACTGTCTTCCACGAGGATCGAACTTCGTGGGGAAATAGGAATATTGAGTTTTTTCTGCTTAGGGCTGACAACTCTATTTGGAAAGAATAAGACACGCCCAAATACCCAAGGGTAAACACAATCGAAGAGATGGAGTAAAACGAGCAAAGGATGCACAAAATGCAAATGTTATGCTATCTACTTAAATGATATGCATATGCTTATGCTGACAAGACAGACGAAAGCAACGACCGAATACGGGGTAAACGTCTCGAAACAAACATCCGACCGATCTTCAAAGATGGAAGTATCAATGGGGATATACGGAGAACCGGATATAGGATCTTAATCCTGTTTCAAAACTTCAAAATTTCTCTTGAGGAAGAGTGATCAATCCATTTGGGGATGTATCATCTTGATAAGTTTGACGTGTTGTATGAAATTGTAGACAGAGGTACCCAAACCGAAGTTTCAAAGGGGATAAAATAAATATCCTGGGTCTTCGTAGTTGTTGAACATGTTGGGGTTGAGCTTCCTGGGGATGAAATGAACATCCGCCTCGCTTCAAATTTCAAATGCCTCAAGTCACATAGTTTAAGAGAAAAACGTCTCGAGAGGATTTTAAAGAAAACATGATGTCCAAATGCTCCACTTTTTTCAAACTCTCGGAGAGATTCGCCGAATCTCGACGTAACTGCCCCTGATCGGCGGTATAACTGAGTCTTCCAAATTGTGCTTTAGATGAAAGCCAAACTCGTACGAATCAAACTTATTGAAAAAATAACTTGCCCCAGGTTGGCAAGGTCTTCGAGTCCATTGGAGTCCGTGTATTCTTTCTAAGATGTCAAGCGTATCTTAACAAGTTAGAAATATCAATTTCGAAATGGTTAATGCAACACACGTTTGTCTTGAAGTTTTGAAAAAGGGGTATCGCAATAACTTGTGATCGAAACCACTAGTTAGGATACAAATTGAATCATTATTTATAAAGCCGATTTAAATTTGAGCATAGCTCAAGGAGTCAGGAAACAATATCTCATCGAGTATGCTTTCGAATTAAACCTTACTTCAATTAGGACTTTGAAGGTTGTATATGGGTTTAATTTATGACTTGTAGAATGGATGTAGAAAGGGTTAGAGTATATTTGTGCCCACCCAATTTTGAAAGATGTTTGTCTTTTTTGGTGATTACCCTGCCCCAGGTTAATAAAATGAGGTTGGAAAGGGTTTGGGAGAAAGAGAACGGATCCTCAATCAAGGTTTTAAAAGGAAAGGGCTGACTATTTTGGTGTTTAGGAGGTTTAAAATAATGCCTTACATCATCAGTAGGGTTTTTATTCGAAGCATACAACAAGAGATCATGTGTTTTACTTCATCATCCTCCTTCCAATTCTCTGTCAGAGCAAGAGATCGGGTAAAAGTCGGCATTATAAATAATTTTGAAAAACTATTTGAGTGGAAACGAATGGATTTCTTCAAGACAAACAATTATTGCATTACTTATTCAAAACAGAAAGTTCTTACATGCCAAATATGCTTTCAATCAAAGGAATAAACATGAACAAAATGAAAAAAATTTCTTCGGAGAGTCCTTTCTGGGATCTTTATTGTGCTCTCGTGTAAACTGGAGAGACATGCAGAAATGTCTGGTGCGCAGCTTTCAAACGCGGCGTTGACGACTTTGAATCATGCCTGGGGAGGACGAACCTTGTCGAGATATGGGGCTATCTCGCACATAGGGGACGGAACCCTCAAAGAATAAGACTCCACGTTTGACCAAGCTTTGAACGTCCGCCTTCATACCGTAGCAACTCTCAATGTCGTGCCCCGGAGCACTTCGATGATACAGGCAAAATCTGTTAGCTTTGTACCAGTATGGAAACTTCTTAGGTACCTTAGGTGGAGCTCTTGTCTGGATATGACCTCTCTGAATTAGAGCTGGAAACAAATCAGCATACTTCACAGGGATGGGATCAAACTGATGAGTTGCTCCTCTTGGAGTATCCAGAGGCATCCTTTGATACCTTTTCCGAAATCGTCGATTCTGTGGTTGATCTGGAGAGGCCAACCTCTGCCTATGAGGTGGTTGTTGTTCACGCTGAGCGGGCATCGCATACTGGTGCTGAGGATGGGGTACCGGAGCTATGAATTCTCTGGAAGGTCCACAGCCATCTTTATTGTTTGGGGCTATACCCAAGTTGTGATGGTATTGCTTCACAAAAGCAAAAGTTAAGTCTTCCCAAGACTGAATGTGATTCCTTTGTAGCTTCATATACCATGTTAATGGTGCTCCACACAAACTTTCTTGGAAGCAGTGAATCATTAGTTGGTCGTTCCCAAGATAGGCGGTCATCTTCTGACAAAACATCATCACATGATACCTTGGACAGATTGTACCTTTGTACACTTCGAAGGCGGGCATTTGGAATCCCGGAGGGACAACTAGGTTTGGAACTAGGTGCAGGTCATGAGCACGAAAATCAGGCGCACGGTTCCTCTTCATCATTTTCCATCGTTCCTCGAAGTCACGAAATTCATTCTCGAATGCTGTAAGCTCCGGATCATCCATTTCCTTTTCAGCATGAATATTCTGAAAGTCAGCAAACGGGTTGTCCTGCACAGGCTGAAGTTGCACGGGTACAATGTCATCAGAGGGACGGCGAAGTGTCGGATTAGACCTTACTCTGAAGCTAGTCATGCGGTCCATGTCCTTACTATCCTTTAATGATACTTCCGGCTTGGTCAGATGGTCGAGACGGCGACTGACAGGAAAAAGATGGGAAACCAAAATGAGCCACAACAAAGGAAGGACACATGCACAAATGTAAAATGCCATGCTAAATGCAGAATGTTAATGCATAATGCGGATGAGACTTCAAGAAACTCAAAGTGTTCTTCAGTATTATAATGTAGAATAATTGAAAACCTTTTTATTCTCGAGAAACAATGTAAAGCAAAGTACTCTTTTAAGAGTTTATTACATCGAAAGCAAAAAGCAAACTTAGAACTCTATCCCACAGTCTTCTCCTTTGTACGGAGCTCCTCGGTCAGCTGATTTATACGCTCCTGCAGCGCCACTTTCTCGATGATGAGTCGTTCCACACACTCCTTCCAAGCCATAGTAGTTGAGGGGAGATCATCACTGGTGACAGCACTTGAAGAGGCATGAGGAGAAAATAAATCTCCTTGCGCCTTTCTCTTTCTGGCAACTTCTATTTCCGGAGTCTTTTGAAGTCTTTCCTTCTCTACCTTGAGGGTGAGGAACTTGTTCTTCCAAGCAGTCCTCAATTTCCGGGCTTCATCTAAAGCAATTTTCACTTGTTCTAATTCATCCTCCTCGAACCAGTCGGGGTCGTGAGGAGATAATACCATGGGTTCATGAAAAGGAAAAGGCATCTTGAGATCGAGAGCCCTTTCTCGCACCCAATGCAGGTAATCCTCGGAAACAGCACAGCTGGGGTATGCCGAAGCAGCTGTTCCTTCCATATCAATATATTTCCATGCATAAATGATGACAGTCTTTAGGTCTAGATCCTCTTCTCCTTTGAAATAGATCTCTTCCAGCGAAACCAGGTCAGACACTTGGATCATAGGGTGTCCAAACTGTCTACGGGCTAAAGAGAGATTGTAACTTATGCATCCTTCTCTTCCAATAAGCGGTACGTTGGGGAATCCTCCGATGCTAGAAATCATAGGCACGCCTCCATAGGCGGGATCATACCAAACAATGTTCGAATGGGTAAGGGCCATAAGTATCTCGGACCATCGAGGTGTTGCTACTTCATCCCAAAGGGACGGATACCAAGTCAAACGAGCGATGAACCATGAGTACAACAAGGCGGTACAACATACAATGTGTCCTCCTCCTTCGGCATTCTTCGAATGAATCGAGAAGTACGTATCAGCAAGCAAAGTGGGTACTGGATTCTTGAGTATGAAGAGCTTGATCGCATCCATATCAACAAAATTGTCAAATTTAGGGAACCAGAAAGTCCCATAAACCAACAAAGCGAAATTGGCTTCCAAGATGAGAACCTCCTTTCTTTCAGCATGGTAACGGACTTTTTCGATCAAAAAGTCATCGGGAAAACCAAGGACTCCTTCCTTAGTGATCAGGTGTGCTTGAACATCTTCAAGGCTAAGATGAGTAGCATTTGCAATTTCTTGGTGACTAGGCGTGTCTTCCCTTCCTGTGAATAGAGGTCGAACAGTCACAGGCATCCTCAAGAGTTCTGAGTACTCTTCCAAGGTCGGCATCAATTGGTAGTCCGGAAAAGTGAAGCAGTGATACATCGGATCATAAAACTGAACCAATGTTTCCAACAATCCTTCTTTCATCTTCAGCTCAAGGAAACGAAAGACTCCTCCATATTCTGCTGCGAAGGCAAGGCGATCCTCGACGAGTTCGGCTAGTTCTCTCAAACTTTCGATGTTGGTACTCTGAAAAGTGTACTTCAGGGTTTCTCTTCTGAAATCCATGATTACGACACCTACATAACGAATTTGAGTTTCTTGAAGTGAACAAGGGAAAAGAATGCAATGCAAGATGATTAGGACTTCATGGGATTCCTCTTATTTATAGGCATTGCGGTAAAAGGAAACGTTTTATTAAATTTGAAATGGACTACATAAATATCCTTTTAAAGAGTCCCAAATAAAAGATAAATAAAAGCTAGTAAAGACACTAAAGAAGCTTTGAATGCTGCTGCTTGAGCTGCTCTTCTAGTTGCGTCTTCTCGCGGATGAGGTTGTCCATAATTAGTTTCCAAATAGTGCATTGTGGGTCGGAGAAAAATAAATCCTCCATGACTTTCCTCTTCTTGCAGGGGAGTAGCTCTTCATCCTTCAATTGTAGTTTTTTCTGAAGTTCATCCCTCTCCTTTTGAAGTTCAGCCTTCTGCTTCTGACACTCATCATTTTCTGCCACTGTTGCATGGTACTTGTTCTTCCAAGATTCCAGCTCATGTTGAGACTTCCTTAAGGACACCTCTAACTTCTCGGCTTCAGACATAAAGACATAAATGGGCTCTCTCCTTGGAGCTATGGGATCTTGACGGGAATAGGGCATCTTTAGCTTGGTTGCCCTTTTTCTGACCCACTGGAGGTATGGTTCTAAAGATACACAATTGGGCCTCCCTAGACTTCTCTTCCCCTTTTTGTGTACACTACGCCATGCATTTAGGATCTTTCCTCGGAGTTCCATATCATTTTTGAAGAATATACCCTCTACTTGAACACTCTTGGGAGGTTCCTTCAACGGGTATCCCAACTGTCGACGAGCTAAAATGAGATTGTAGCTGATTCCTCCATCAGAGCTGAGCAATGGTACATTAGCAAAGTCACCACAACTATCAATGATTAATACTCCATCATACACTCGATTGTACCAATCAATGTCTGAATGGGTCAAAGCCATAACCCTTGGAGACCAATGCTCTTTGCCAATGTTTATAAAAGAGCTAGACTTCGGCAAGTGCGAAATAAACCACTTGTAAAGTAAAGGTACACAAGAAGTAATCATCCCTCCACCACGAAGGTTTCAGAGATGTATAGAGTGATACGCGTTTCCCAACAGAGTTGGCACTGGGTTGTTCTTCATAAAGATCTTGAATGCTTTGAGATCGATGAAACCTTCAAAACTTGGGAATAGAAACAACCCATAAACGAGCAAAGAAAAAATTGCCTCAAACGGAGCCTTATTAGAGTAATCAGCATAGAATGAAGCCTTCTCGATTAGGAAACCTGTCTTTAAACCAAGAACTCCATCCTTAGTAACTAGGTTGGCTTTGACGTCAGATACCTTCAAACGGAGGGCTTTAGCAATATCTTTCTCATCGGGGTCCTTTTCCAAGAAGGGAAAAGGAGATTCCTCCAAGATAGGTAGACCAACTAAAAAAGAATACTCTTCCAATGTAGGTAGCAACTAGAAATCTGGAAAGGTGAAACAATGGTAGAGAGGATCATAGAACTGTAGCAGAGTGGCAAGAAGTCCTTCATTCACTGAGCAACCCAACAAAGATATCAGCTTCCCATACTTGTTCTTGAATTCTTCTTGATCTTTGATGAAACCCCACAACTTCTTTAGGTCATCCAATTTGGGACTCTTAAAAGTATATTTCACAGTATGTCTTTTATTTGAAGCCATAGTAACCTACAATGTTCATAAACGAAAGTAAATCCCATGAAGTCCAATGCAGAATGATGTTATATGAATGCAACAAACACAAGTATTCACATAAGGACATAAAGATAAACAAACAAAGGGGCGCCCTAGGTTTGCAACGAGCATGGAGTAAAGGTGTACCCTTCCCAAAGGTTTAAGGACTAAAGGTTGTTTGTACCTGCAGAACAAGGTTCTAAAGGGACTCAGAATCATCAGCCCATCTATCGGATATTATCAATTTCCCAATTACTCAAGGATTAATAATATTCTCAAGAGAACTTCTTTTGAGCGTAGCTTCGCGTAGCACTATTTCGGAAGTACTTCCTCATAGTCTCGCACTACGTCCTAATAAAGGCCAAAGTTGGGTTAAGGTAACTACGGTCCTCAATATCATAGGCTCCAAAGTCGAAAATGATGAGTGTCTTTACGATTGCTCGTTCAACAGTACTATTTCGAAAGGGCCTCAACTGAGCGGGATTCTCGATTCAACTTAGTAGGGATTCAACTCCCTATAAGCCTCCTCGACTATATCACCATCCTATCTTAATTTCTCTCAAGTTCGGGTGTAGAACTTTATCTCACCACTCAAGAACAATAATCCCAAAAAGAAATACAAGAGAAAGCATGTAAACAATTAATCAAGTAGGCAGATATATAAAGCAGTAAACAAATAAAATAAGGTAGGGAAACCCACTAGAGAGCTCCCCAGTGAAGTCGCCATTTCTGTCGCGGTGAAATTTGGATACCAAACTATTGATTAGTTTGAATCGTTAATTCAATTTGCAACCGAACTTTGATTTGTCCAAAGGAAGGGATAAAGATCGAAATTCCCACAATGCAATGCAGATGCAAGGTTTAGAGTTATAGGTTCGGGGGTTGGTTAAACTTAGGGAAGGTACTAGCATCCTAAGTTTCTGTAGTACTCTACAGGAACCTCTTGTTTTATGTTTGTTTACTGCTAAGTGTTATCTGCTTAAAGGATTAGAGACTCTAGTGGTTTATGTCTAAGTATACTCGATAAGATGTCGCATCTTATGCCTACATATCCTTACGGGAGTGGAATCAGAGTATTTTGTAGTTCACCCTAAAGGGTTAGAGGAGTTCTTTGACTGTGGTCAAAGTTCCTACGGGTTTAGGGTAGTTGTTTTGATTGGGTTTAGGAGAAGAGACGAGTCTTCATGTTAAGGGAGACGTAACCACCACAAATGTAAGAGGGGTTGTAGGAAATGGTATTTGCATCGTCTTAAGAAAAGGTCTTAAATACTCGGATGGTCGCCAAGTATGCCTTTATCGCTCTTAAGGAAAAGTCCCTACATGTTTGATTGTATTGTTGTGGGAGTGGAGATTATATCTCACTTAAGATGATTAACATCTATTCTCTATTTGTGTTTGAAAAAGTTGTATTGTATATTGTTTTGTGTTTGTCTAAGTTGTAAAGAATAAAGACAAGGTCCTTCCTATGGGGTAGGATCTATCCTAAGAAGATCGACTTGAATGGGATCAAGGATCAAGTGGGAGCATGATGCATATGATGTGCAACTACACACAAGTGTTGACTTATGTGTAGGTTTTTCCTTTGGACGGATGCAATGCGATGCAACAAGATATAATGACTTGCGGTAAAGATAAATTGCAGAAAGTAAATACAGAAATATAAACCATACACAAACGCATGAAAGCGCTAGGTGAGTGTGTGCATTGTGTCGTGGATGTGAGTGTGCACGATTTATATTAGGAGAAATTGAATTGGTTTATGAGAAAATCTTTTATTTTGATGAGATTTGGTTTTAAGCGAACGTTGAATAACTCTTGAGAGGTTGATTTAAAAGGTTGAATATTAGCGAGAATTGATTCTAAAGAAAGTTAGTTGATGAAGTTGATTTTAGAAAAATGTTAACTTGATTTTATTAGCAAAAGGTTTTAGGATAAGAAGAAAATAAAATAATTTATTTAGAAGTTGTTTTAAGTGTGGAAATCATTTTTTTTTTAAAAAGCTGTTATTTATTTAAAAGTGAGTTTTTTTTGTGAGATTTGAAAAAAAAAGAAATAAGATTAAATGAATTAGAGATTTTTATTAAGAAAAACAGAACAGATTACAAATTATAAAATTGATTATTAAATTAATTATAATTAATATCAACTATTAGTTAAAGATAAAATTTAATTATTATATTAATAATTCAAAAAAAGCTTATCAATAGGACTAGGTTTAGATAAAATTTATTTTGAAATAAGTTTTACAGGGTTTTAAAAAACTGATTATAATTAAAAGGTTAATTGAGATTTAAACGGGCTAATAAGGGGTTATGTGTGTGTTAAGTGAGTGATAATGGTGACGGACCATGGTACTACCATGGTCGTGCGCATACATGATTCATATTGATATGGAAGCGACAACAATTGAAACGAAAGAAACAAAGCAAACCAACGACGGCGGAGAACCCTAATCCCCAACGCCATTCACTCGTTGGCCATCTCTCTGGATCTTTCATCTCCACGATTGTTCCTGAAACATAAATCAAGGCATCAAACGTTCAATAATTTTAACATATGCAAGGGATTTTACCGAAGGTGGGAGGCGAAAGGATACGGAGCGTGAGCGGTTCCCTCCGGAGGTCTTGTGGCGAACCTCAGAGTCGTCAACCTTCGAAGACTTAGCGTAGAAGATGAGTAGTTCTCTCTCTTTCCTTTTGATTTGATCTACTTAGGGTTTTTTGTGGTTTTCTTGCTGAGTTTCGAATTTTTTTCTTAGAGAAAGAGCCGTCCTTCTTCGATTCGAATCCCTCCTTTTATAACCTCAAATATGCTAAACGAAAATTGATTGCTGCCTTGAATGTGGATTTGAACCTTCCTTTTCTGTTTATGCGAAATTCGAATCCTTTCCTCTTTGATTTTGCGGTTTAAACTGAGATTGGATCTTTCCAATTTAGTTTATACGAAAATTTGAATTCTTTCCTCTTCTGCCTGATTGCCATGATGATTCGTTTAATTGCTATTTCAATCTCTGATTATGATAGGATTTGATTTGGTCTATTTTGAGTAGAATCTTCTGTTGCTTCAAAGAATATCCTCTAACGTTTTTTTTTATCTTCTGAAGGTGATCTGGCGGGTACACGTGGCGAAGGGCTTGGGCTAGGAGGCGGGTTGGAAGCCCAGAAGGGAAGTTCGTGTTTGATGTGTGCAGTGGGAGTTTTACGAAGAATGAGGCTGGTGGTGAAGATATCGATTTCTCAATTGTTCACAGGGTATACTCCTTCCGAGCTCAATCTCTATTCCTTTGGTTTCATTTTCTTTGAACTTACGCATGCTTGAATTGGTAGATTCTAGGATGTTTGGTTGTGTTTTGCTAACTTCAAAACTTCCGGGTCTGCTCTTGCTCTGCAGGTTTGGTAATAGTTATGGTTGCGGCTCAATTCTTCGTTACTGCTCATGATTGTCGCAGTGGATGGTCGGTGAGTTTGGAGGTTGGATACGAGATGATCGTATCTCACGGTTGGAATAGTGCAGCATAGGGAGCTCTCGTCTTCATGGAATCACAAAGTAGCTTTCCCTACTCTCATGCCAGGACAGTAATCACCAAAACCATTACCAAGATAGATAAATCTTTTGTCATCCAATTCACTAACTGCATTTTGGATCCTATCAATGATTGAACCGTTGCACATGTTTGGAGGGCAGGGATTAGTACAACCATGTGAATTTTTGTTGAAGTCATGATAAGGTGAAGATCTTAACCTTTCCTTGTTCATTAGCATTAATCTTTGAAGAGCATTCAATTATTCCCAACTGCCCCAAAATAGTTTCAAATGTAAAACATGCTTGCATCAGTCACAATCCTCAAATCACACCCTAAAGCATGTGCCGACTTGATTGCAGGTATTCTTCTGTGATGAATTGGAATTCTGTGAAGATATGGCTGTCATTACTTCATGGGATGGTGCCTCCAGACCGCGAACGCGCTGCAGAAAAGTATATCACATCGATATGGTAATGAACCACCGGCTTGTTGTAGAACTTTTCTTTCTTGTTTTGGTGATGCTGCATTCCTGCTAAGTTAACTGCTGTTGCTGAGTGGTGTTAATTGTGCTAATGTTGTAGGGATTCCCTTTGGTAAAAGCGGGTGAACGAGAAGCCGAAACATCACCAGAGTTGGTTGGAGTGCTAGAGCGATGGTTGCAGTTGATATTAACGGGTGTTATGCGTGAGACCTGTGCATCTCGTTCTAAAGACAAAATATTAGATATAATGTTGTTTTCTCCAGTGTCTGTAGCAACATATAAACCAATGTCTTCGCTCTCCACAATCTTCTCAAATATAATTGCACAACGCCAAATATTTTCCTCCTATCCCTCACATGAGTAGCCATAAGGATTATAGTTTAGCTTCGCATATGTCTCGCCCCTCATTTGCTTAGTGTGAATCCCAATTCTGTAACACACGTACATGTAAATTCAATAGCTACCCACTTGATAATGTTGACGTAAGATAATCTAAATGTAATAAACTTGTTGTGGAACCAATCCTCTTTGATGAATATTATGAACTCTGGTGCATTTTGAATTGATGTGAACTATCTTTTTGAATTTGTCATGCTTTGAACATTTTGACATCATGTAAAAACAAACAACTCGAACTTGAGTGATAGTGAATGTTGAGTTCTGGGCCTTGCACTTTTGATTCCCTTCGGTGATTTTGACTTGAGCTTCTTGGATCTTGAATTAAATTTAGAGTAATTTGAAATGCTCTGAGTTCGGTAAATCCTCAAGGTGAGACTTGCATCATCTCTTGCATCTTTACTCATGAAATTTTCAAATACCAAATAACCCAATTTAAAAGAATGATCCAACTCCAAGAATTGTTTGGACTTATTCTCCGTTCAAACAAGGATAACTTGAAATTCCACTGACTATGAAAGCCACGACCGCTCCTTAAATGACCATGTCCGTTATCCTAATTCTCATGCTTTTGTGATTGAGAATGGACGCTATCTATCTAGAACTATGGCACCTGCATAAGTTGGTTAGTCGTAAAAACAAGCATAAATATTAAAAATAAAGTCGAATGACAATAGAAAATGCGCAAAAAGAGGTGGCATCCTACGGTCAAAAATTAGGGTGCAACAGGATGGATGGTCATCATGGTTATGAGCTAATTCAGGGTGCAGTTCCCTTGGTTCCTCATGAACAGCTTGATTTGGATTGTCATTGGTTGGCTAGTCTGTAGGAATGTCTGATTGTTCGACAACCACCTCCTTAGTAACCATGGTTTCAGCTTGGTTAGGAGGTGGGGGACTTGAGGCATCGTCATCCCCAGAATTGTAGCCATCAGCTTGAGCATGCTGCGTAGTGGTTTGACCCAAAGGAGGAACGTTTCATGTGGAAGGAAAAATAGGTTTATTTACCTCGCTCAAACCAGAGACAACATCAGAAGAAGGATGACAAGTTGGCTCACCCTGGCTATTGAGAAGGATGGTGGCAAAATTTCCTGAAGATGGTGGAGGGTTGAAGATGTTTGTATCAGCCTGATAACACAAGTAAAGAAAATAAGACTAAGATGGTCGAGGAAAAGATATAAACATAATGAAATTTGGTGCGCATACCTGAGCCAGTGCAGCACCAGGATTGGAGTTGTCACCCCCATGGTCACCAGAAATGGGCTTCGAAGCCGCCATGGAAGGTTGTCTTTCGACACCACTTGTAGTGGGTGTCTTCTCTAGAATTTTGGACACCTTCGAGGGAGGTGGGCCAGTAGGTCCAGATGCCTTTGCATGTTTTCTTCTCTTTTTTGTAAGAACCTCCTTAGGAGATTCATCATCATCTGAGGCAACAACAATTGGAGCGTACTTCTTGCCTTTCTTGGAAGGAGTTGAAGGTTTTCGCCAAGCCTAGAAAAATAAAAAGAAGCAATACAAGTATGAGGAAAGAATCACATAGTAAGAAAATAGGCAAAGATGTGAAATATACCTGTCTGCCTTCTGGTTCTTTGCCACTTTGTGAAGTAGCAGCCCTAGTAGAAGGGGCTTTCCTAGGCACAGCTGGAAGACAAGAAATGATTACAAGTTAAATATTGTATGAATGGTGATAGAACCATAAGTACATGGCATCAAACCTTCATATATGTCAGATTTGACACGAACATCCTGAATCCCTATATGAAGGTGTCCTTTGAAACTGTCTAAAGTATGCTTAGTCGAAACCACTCGTCGAGCCTTTGGTTGAGACTGCTGTCGAAGGAGTTTAAGATCTTCGCCACAGATAAAATAATCTGGAAATGGAGGGGCAAGTGCCACTCCAAAATCAACAGTAGGCAGGTGAGGGAACTTTGGAGGAAAAAGTTTAAAAGCTACCTCATAACGTTTCTCACGAGGAACGTTGGAAGGGATTTTTAACTGATCTAGTTTTTGCAAAAAGTTTCTTTTAAAGTAACGGAAGCATCGTGAATGGTTCGACTAAGATCATCTGGTCGATAGACAGTTTCAAAGTATTTCTGAAAAGCTTGAATTTCTTGGATATGAGTGAGCTTACTCTTCTTCGTCTTGTCCTGCACATCAAGGAAAGCTTGGTCAAGTAATGAAGAAAACGTGGTCACATTTTGAAAATGTTCAGTGTAGTGCTTCGACCACCAATGGTGGAATGAGAATATGCATAGGAAAGAAGGCTCAAAGAACACAGGCGATAGAATTCCTTTCTTCTCATTCCAGTCGTCGAGAACAGCGGTAACCGACTCTTCGTCGAAGCTGGCAGTGTGAAGAATGACTTGGCCTTTCTTTTCATATAAACATTTTGGAAAACTTTGAGCCAACCCAAACTGTCGGGAAATGAGGTTGGTTGATATGCAATCAAGGATGCTAGACCTCTTCCCAAGTTTAGCCTGTTGACAATAAATCTAGGAATTAAAAAGGCTTCCCATATAGCAACAAATTCATTGTCAAACTCCCCATGAGAAATGGGAAATGGCCTCTTGAACCATACATAGCCATATTTTCTTTCAGCAAAGGGTACCATGCTTGGAGTAAACTCATGGCGCTTCGCAAACATCATGATATAATTGGTGAAGGCTCTTGTAAGAGTTTTGCCATCATCGTTGGCAGTCAACTGGACAAAACGGGGTCCTTCGGTGCTCCTCCTTATGATCTCAGCAGAGGTTTCATCAACTAGCCCTTTTTTAGGAAGGCTAGCTTCAAAAGTTGCGTTGAGCCACAACTGAAGTAGCTAGAGAGGACCACTCAAATGTACAGAACTATGGGCCTTCAGACGCTTCATTCGAGAAGCTCCTTCACTGAGGGACTCATAGAGGTTCGCCAAAATGAGTTCACTTAAGTAGACCTCTTAATTGTGATGAAGCTGGTTAGCAAGAGGCAAGTACTTCTTAGCTACTTGCAAGGATTTGGTGCAAAAAACGTATCTCGACAGCCATACAGCGAGAAACGCTATATGCTCTTTGTCAGAAACGTCTTCTTGGTTTTGTTTGAATTGGTATTTGATAAAAAGGGTGTATGTGAGTTTGGAGCTCGAGATGTTGATAGTGTCTTCAGCATCTACGTCTGAGTGATAAGGGATGCCATCTGGGCGAAGCCCTGTGATAGCAACTATGTCGAAAAGAGTCGGCTTAACCATTCCACATGGCAGATGGAAGGTGTAGTGAGTGCTATCCCAGAAGTATAAAGACGCTGCCAGCAAGTTCAAACAGTATGGTATGTTAGTCTTCGACAATATCAAGAGGTCATAGATCCCTATGGATTTCCAATGATCAACTTTATCCTTCTCCAGCTTCGCCATCCAAAGATCAAATTCCTTAAGTGGACTGACGACTCTCACTAACCTAGTACCATCAGTAAGATACTTCAGGTTAATCTTAGGCAATGAGGGTTCTTCAGCAGCAGTATTGGTTAGCCTGGAAAAGATTTTTTTCCCTAACGGCCTAGATCTCCGGTAAGAGGGAAGAAACTCACTTAGCTTCTCGTTGAAAGTGCCAACCTGAGCTAAAGGACCAGAAGGTGCGTAGGGTTTATCTGAAACAATTAAAGGAATCATCACTTGAGATTGGTAGATGCTTCGTGCCGCTTCAGTGGTAGGTTCTGGCACACAATGGCAATTTTCCACTAGTTGAGGGCTAGAGATATTCGCAAAAGGAGGGATGGTTTGCTTGAACTGAGTAACTCTACCCTTATGGGTTTTCTTCTCATGAACGTTGGATTGGGATGACACCATTATTGAAGGAACTGAAAGAAGATGGCTTTTCTCTAAGTTTGGTAAAGAAAACTGAAGAAAAGAGTCAGGATGCTTGAGATTCTGGAAAGTGTAAAAAGTTCACAAAATGGTGAAGGAAGGTATTTATAGGCGTTTGGAAATCCTGAAGGCTTGAATCCACCGTTGAAGTGAATCAAATAGTGGGGCGCGTGTTTGATGTTGAGAAATGATGAGTGTTGGCAGTTATGGTCAGACTGCAAAACATACATTTTCAAGACAAAATAATGATAAATACGGCTGAAAAGACATTTAAGGGTTGATTATGATGGCATGATGTCATAAGCGTGGGATAAAAGAAAGTGAACAGTTAGCCACAAAATAAGTAGTGGATTGTTCAGTCAAGGCCATGAAAATTCACACGCGTCGAAACAGTTGAAGAAAAATGACCTTCCTACCAAGACTGGCGAAAGGACATTTCTTGGGGGCAATTTGTTAGCTCTCATTTTTGACGCCAGCAAAAATTAGAATTATCCTAAGTCATAATGTTATTCAAAAACAAAAAAAAACATATGAAGGGTTCGACACAACTTTGAGGAAACCTAAGGCGAAGAAAGGTTGACAAAATTTCTAGAAAAATGCTAAGTATTGGAGAAGCTTTCGACCAAGATCATGCTAGAAGGAACGCAGGGCAGTTACCATGAAGGATGGAGGGAATTCTTAGGGTCTAAGTTTCAAATTGATAGTGGGCGAACGTGGGAGCAGTTGAAGTTGTAAAAAAGCACCAAAAGGACACGTTGTGAAGCCATAACTGTCATGTAGTAGTTACTTACTATCATTATAAATAGTTGTTATTTTTATGTAATAGGTGTGTTCATTCATCTTGTACTAGTAACTCCAAATCACTCAAAGTACCCGCGTATAGAGAAACGAGTTAGCGAGAATGTATGTGATACAACACCAACTCCTTTTCATTAATGCAATTTACTTGTCTTTACCATTTATGCGCTGTTACGGATTCTGTGTTTTAACCTTCATCTTTTACGTTTGAACTGCCTTTTCAAGCCCTTTTGTAAATTTATTTTCAGTTACGTTTCATGCAATTTTACGTTTTGCACATTTACTTTTAAAGATCTCATAGTCGAACGTGGAGTTCAGATTAAAGTCTTTTGCACCTTTATTTTCAAAGTCATTTATTTTCAAAGTCATTTACCTTCACACGCATTTACTTTCAAGGATCTCATAGTCGAACGTGGAGTTTAGATTAGAGTCTTTTGCACATTTATTTTCAAAGCCATTTACTTTCAAAGCCATTTACTTTTAAAGTCATTTACTTTCAAAGTCGTTTACTTTTAAAGTCATTTACACTACTGCATTTACTTTCGACATTTACTTCCAATTATTGCACTTTTACATATTGCCTTTAATCTTCAAGTCACTTTTACTTTACAAAGATTTCATAGTCGAACGTGGAGTTCAAATTAGGGTCTTTTTACATACTTAGCACATGTCCTAGGATTTAGTATGGTCGATCCTGCAAGTTACTCAAATTTACCCTAAATTGATAGACCAACGATTATACCAAAATTCACAGTAAACAGCAGGGTAAAAGTATGGACTACAACATTATCAAAAAGCAGCTCAAATTCAACAGGACCAAGATCTGCAATCATTTGCCAATTGAAACAAAAGTTAATGTCCATCAAACAGACACCACTGAAAGCAAAGGAACGATCCAGATGATACCTCATTCCAATTACATCAGTAATCATCATTACTAACCCGCCTATTAAGACCGGCTTAAAAGAATCACGAGCGAGACGGCTAAAATTTGCAAGTAGGAACGGGCCAGCACTGACAGGTTTTCCTTGGGATGCATAAAACATGATATACAACTCATCCCTAGACACAAAGGTGATGTTCTCTTCCTTGCCAAAGATAGTGTGAGCAATAATCTTATGAAAATATCTCCATCCTGGGTTGTGGATGCTCTCAGAGAACATAACATCGAGTTCAGCCTTACCGTTTCCAGATAAGGTACCCTAGAATTGTCGAAGATTAAAACTAGTAAAGGCATCAACAGAGGTTTTGGTTACAACATCGAGCTCATTAGGGATACCTAACAAGTCATTAAATTCATGATGTGTGAACCTATACTTGTTTCTAAACAACCTGAAAGTAGCCAGTCCATGACCAAAACTGAAACCAAGGTTGGGGTCGAAGTAAAGAGAGCTGAGGAACTCCAAAGTCAAGTTATAGTAGGTGTTGAACTTCTTTTCTAAGGCAAAGTGGGTCCAACCTATTTGGTTCATAAGGTAAACAACGTTGTCCTGGATACTAAGGGTTTGCATAGCTGATTCGTCAGGGTAGATAGACAGACCAAAATCTCTTTGAGACAAAGCCTCAAATCGATGTCTCTGGACATCATTCCTGAAGATGACGGTATGGTTCTCGAATTTCTGCATGGTCTCAGGTTTCCTAGAGAGGGTTATCCTGGAGATCAAAAGAAAATAATACACTATTAGGGAAATAATATTACTACACGTTAGTATAATTAAGATATAGATACTAATGGTAAAATAATAATAGCGACAATATTGGAATGCATAAGAGATAAATTCTATACTAATCATGCATACAATGTCCTAAAACTAACAAAATAAATAGCAAGAACTAAAGATCATGGTTTAGCTCCCACGAAGCGCTCTGTTTAATGTTGGAAGGTCGACATTAGATCTGAAAAAGGCGTCATTAGTCAGGAAGAGCGGGACGCTTTTCCAACTTGTAGTATGTGCAGAATTCCTTGTCTTCTACTGAGTGGTATTGCTTAGTCTTTGGCCGTTCACGATGAACATCTCATTCGACTTTCCTTTAATTTCAACTGCTCCACTTTGCAAGAATTTTGTAACTTCAAAAGGACCGGACCACCTAGAGCGCAGTTTTCCAGTGAAAAAGTTTAAGTCTAGAGTTAAATAGAAGTACTATATCTCCTTCATTAAACTCCTTCTTCGCTATTCTTTTATCATGCCATTTTTTGGCTCTTTCTTTGTATATTCGGGCATTTTCATATGCGTTTAGTCTTAGTTCCTCTAGTTCATGGATATCCAGAATCCTTTTCTCGTTGATTCCCTTATAATTCATATTTAGGGTCTTAATGGCCCAATAAGCTTTATGTTCAAGTTCCACGGGCTGATGGCATGATTTTCCATAAACCAGTTTGTATGGTGTGGTTCCCATAGGGGTCTCGTAAGTTATTCTGTAAGCCCACAGAGCTTCATGAAGTTTAGTAGACCAATCTTTCCTAGAGATTGCAACTATTTTTTTCTAAAATTTGCTTGATCTCCCTATTTGACACCTCCACTTGTCCGCTTGGTTGAGGGTGGTAGGGTGTCACTACTCAGTGTCTTACTCCGTATTTAAGCAATAGTTTCCCGAAGACATTTGAAATGAAATGGGAACCGCCATCACTAATGACAATTCTTGGTACACCGAATCTGGGAAAGATTATGTTTTTGAAAAGTTTGACCACCACTCGTGCATCTTTGTAGGAGAGGCTATCGCCTCGATCCACTTTGATACGTAATCGACTGCTACAAGTATGTATTTGTTTCCAAAGTAAGATGGAAAAGGTCCCATGAAATCAATTTCCCATACATCAAAGATTTCAACTTCTAAGATTCCCTTTGCAGCATCTCATCGCGCCTAGAAATGTTCCCAGTGTGCTGACACCGGTCGCAATTCATAATAGCGATGTGGACGTCCTTCCAGAGGTTTGACCAAAAGAGGCCAGATTGTAATATCTTTGCGCATGTTTTTGATGTACTGGCATGTCCTCCACATGTTGTGGCATGACAGTGGGATATGACATCCGCTACTTCCGATTCAGGGACACATCGACGAAATATTCCATAGGTGCCTCTTTAAAATAGTAGGGGTTCATCCCAATAGTATTGTTTGAGGTAATGGAAGAACTTATTCCTTTGTTGGTATGTTAGATCTGGTGGAAGCACTTTGGCTGCTAGGTAGTTAACAAAGTCAGCATACCATGGCAATGTGGTTTTAGTACAAATTGCTTCTACTGCTTCATATGTTTCTGCATCGTTAAATAACAAGGAATGCTCTATTGTTTCAACTTCGCTTTCCAATTGGGCTACTAATCTGTCTTAAGAAAATGCATCATCTATAGGCACTTCTTCGGGTTCCAGACCCTCAATCCTAGAGAAATGGTCTGCTACCACATTCTCTGTACCTTTTATTATCCTTAATTTCCAAATCAAATTCTTACAAAAGCAAGATCCATCTCAAAAGTCTTGTTTTGGCATCCTTCTTAGTCAACAGGTACCTAATTGCGGCATAATCGGTATAGATAATGATTTTTGCTCATACTAGATAGGAACGAAATTTATCTAGGGCGAAAACAACAGCCAAGAGTTACTTTTCTGTGGTTGCGTAGTTCATCTATGTGTTGTCCAGGGTTCTACTTGCATAGTAAATAGCATGAAGCTTTTTGTTCTTTCTTTGTCCTAAGACAACGCCCACAACATAATCGCTAGCATCGCACATTATTTCAAACGGTAGACTCCAATCAGGTTGTTGCATGATGGGTGCGGTAATAAGAGCACTCTTTAGATGTTCAAATGCTCCTAAGCATTCTTCATCGAATATGAATTCAGGTTCTTTCATAAGTAGTCCAGTCAGAGGCTTTGTGATCTTAGAGAAGTCTTTAATAAACTGTCGGTAAAAACCTGCGTGTCCTAAAAAGCTTCGTACTTCTCTAACTATTTTGGGAGGCCGAAGATTTTCTATGACTTCTATCTTTGCTTTGTCTAATTCAATACCTCTATCAAATACTACATGTCCAAGAACTATGCCCTGTGGTACCATGAAATGACATTTCTCCTAATTCAACACAAGATTTACCTTAACGCATCGTTCAAGTACCATTTGAAGGTTCGACAAACAGTGTTCGAAACTTCCCCCACACATAGAGAAATCGTCCATGAATACTTCCATTATATCGTCTATGAAATCTGCAAAGATCGACATCATGCATCTCTGAAATGTTGCGGGAGCATTACACAGTCCGAACAGCATTCGTCGGTATACATATGTGCCATAGGGGCAAGTAAATAGTCTTTTCCTAGTCATTCGGATGGATAAGTATTTGAAAGAATCTTGAGTACCCGTCTAAGTAACATAAATGTGAATGTTTGGCTAGTCGTTCAAGCATCTGGTCCATGAAGGGTAAAGGAAAATGATCTTTCCTAATAGCCTTATTCAGCTTTCTATAATCTATACACATTCACCATCCAATTTGAGTTTGTTTTTCTACGGACTCGCCTTTTTCGTTAGTCACAACCATAACACCACCATTCTTTGGTACGACATGTACTAGGCTTACCCAGTTACTGTCAGATATCGGGTATATGATTCCTGTTTCCAATAGCTTTTGCACTTCTTTCTTGACTACATCGCCTAAGATAGGGTTCAATCATCTTTGATATTCTCTAGACGTCTTACAATCTTCCTCCATCATAATGTGATGCATACATATAGAGGGATTTATCCCTTTTAGATCAGAGATGTTGTATCCAAAAGCTGATGGATATTTCCTTAAGACTTCCAATAGTCTCTCTGTTTCTAGTTGTCCCAAATTTGCATTAACTATCATGGGTCTTTCAAGTTCAATATATAGGAATTCATATCTCAACTCCTTAGGTAATGTTTTAATTTCCACAGATGGTTTCTTAGGGCATGGCATTGGATCGGGTGTGAGTGCTAGGCATTCTCTTAGACTATCATCTTCATATGGCTCACGCCAGTTATCGTCCTCGAATATTGGAGGGGCTGGAATCTTCAGTACTTCTGTGTACCTTGTTGGTTCCTTCTCCATTTCTTTCACGCATTCGTCGATAATGTCTAGAGAGCATCATGTATCATCTAAAATAGGGGTTTTCAAGAATTGGGCTAAGATGAATTCAATTTTTTCTTCCCCTACCTCGAAGGTTAATTTTCATTTCTTCACATCTATTATGGCTCTAGTTGTTACTAAGAACTGTCTACCTAAGATGATTGGTATATTAGAATCTTCCCTAATGTCCATTATCACGAAATCTGTCGGTATATAGAACTGACCTATTCAAACTAGCACATTTTCTAGCATACCTACTGGATACTTAATCGAGCGGTCTGCTAGATGTAGAGACATTTTCGTCGGCCTAAGCTCTCCCAAGTCGAGTTTCTTACATGTGGATAAGGGCATTAGACTAACACTGGCTCCTAGATCAGATAATGCTTTATCTATGACAGACTTTCCGATTACGCAAGGTATGGAAAAGCTACCTAGATCTTTTAGCTTAGGAGGCATGTTATTTTGAAGTATAGCGCTACACTCGGCATTGAGCATAACGGTTTCGTTGTCTTCTAGCTTTTTCTTATTCGACATGATCTCTTTGAGAAATTTAGCATATGAGGGCATTTGTGTAATAGCTTCTGTGAACGGTATAATTACCTTTAATTGCTTTAGAAGCTTTACAAATTTCTTGAATTGTCCTTCGTTTTTGGATTTAGCTAGTCTTTATGGATAAGGTATAGGTGATTTGTATGGCAGAGGAGGCACATAAGGTGTTTCTTTCTCTGTGGCCTCTCCGCTTTCATCTTCCTTCTCTGTATTTGGTTCTTCTCCCTTCTCGGTTTCCTAACGCATATTCCGGTGCATGGCTGAATTTTGGATTCTTGGATCGACGGGCCCATCGTATTCTTTTCCGCTTCCCAAAGTAATAACATTAGCATGACCTTTTGGATTTGGTTGCGGTTGGCCAGGAAATGCTCAAGTGGAGGCTGCTATAGTTGGTTGTTATTGGGCTACTTAAGTGATTCGAGTTTCCAACATTTTGTTATGAGTAGCCACAACATCAAGCTTGCTTGACAGTTGTTTCACCAGCTCGCTTGTGTGAGCGTTTTGATTTGCGAAATCCCTATTTAGCTGGGCTTGAGCATTCATAAAGTTCTCCATCATGATTTCCAGATTTGACCACCTAGGTGGCTGCGGTGGAGCGGATTGCGGTCCTTTCTGAAATCCGGGTGGAACATCAGATATTGGGTTTGGTGGATGTAAAGCATTGTTATTCTTATAAGAAACGTTTGGGTGGTTTCTCCAGCCAGGATTGTAGGTGTTTGAATATGGGCTTCCTTGAGTGTAATTCACTTGGTCGGTTGGAGTACCGGCCAACACTTGACATTCAGCATTTGTATGCCCAGGGTTTCCACAAATTTCACAATTCGGAGTCACCGCAGCTACGGTAGCTACTGGTGGTGCTATTTCAAAACTTTCGATCTTTTGAGCAATGGTGTCCACTATAGCATTGACTCGGTCTATACCGTTGACTTCATGCATTCCCCCTTTCAGAGTTGGTCTCTCTACACAAGCGCGTTCACCTTCCCATTGGAAATGGTTTTGGGCCATAGTCTCTATGAGTTCATAAGCTTCTGCATACGGTTTATCCATTAGAGCACATCCTGCGGGTGTGCATAGGTTCATTTTGGTGTTGTACAACAGCCCGCCATAAAAGGTATATATTATCATCCATTTTTCAAGTCCACGGTGTGGATATATCTTCAACATGTCCTTGTATCTCTCCCAAGCATCAAATAAGGATTCAGTTGTCTTTTTGATTAAATTCTGTTGACTTGAGCTCTCAGCATAGCTGTCTTGCTTGGTGGAAAATATCTGGCTAAGAAGACTTTCTTCAACTCGTCCCATGTCGTCACTGAATGGGATGGTAGAGGCTGAAGTCAAGCTCTAGCCCTATCCCTCAATGAGAACGGAAAAGTCTTAGTCTTATTGCTTCTTGACTGACTCCATTGGCTTTTACAGTGTCGGCATATTACACAAATATTGATAAATGAAGGTTCGGGTCATCCGTAGCATTACCTGAGAATTGGTTTTGTTGAACTGCTGAAATTAGCGAAGGTTTCAACTCGAAATCGTTACGGTTAATAGTTGGAGCAGTAATGTTGTTGTGTGGCTCTTCCTGTAATGGAACAGCGTAATAATTTAGAGGAAGGTCTCTCGGTCCTTCCGCCATGTTTCGTTCTGGTTCAGATTCAGTTTCCGAATCTGAATAAAGAATAATAGGTTTCGGGACATTATGTCTATGCAGGAAATCATTAATTCAGCGTCTCAGAAGTATGTAACGTTCGATTTCGTTGATTGGTTGTTCCAACTCTTTACCTCGCAAGCGAGTGTCTGGCATACAATCGACTAATCGAAATGAAAAATAAAATAAAGAGTTGCCTTAGTCTATATTGTGCAACTGAATTATCACAATATTGACTAAATTAGTCCCCGGCAACGACGCAAAAACTTGATCGCGACTTTGCATATTGGTCGGATTACTACTGCAAGTATACAGTTTATCACGTAGTTTTAAAAGATTGTCGAACCCACAAGGACTAATAATCAACCTAGAGTGATCAATTGTTGCGGTGCAAAGCTAAGACTTGGTTTTTGCAATAAAAGGACTCAATTATAATCGGATTTAAAAATGATAAAGAAACGGGTCCGAAGAATGATCCACGTGCTCCTAAGGGACTCCATAGATCCCAGGTGTTAACAGAGGTCTCAAATTTATTCTGTAGGAAAAACTGGTTTAAAGGCTCGATCTCACACTCTCACGCTATTGACCCAACCACACCTGATAACCCCAAGATTTTCCTCTCGCTCGCTCGGTAGTTAAAAGGAACACTCTGAAAACTAGCAAAGCCTAATTGAAACCTAAAGCATTCTCGCTGTGTTCAGGCTCAGTGCTCGGTTTCTACTATCCGGCGATCACCTCAAACTCTCGCTCTATCGGACACACCTTGGTGTGCTTCTCACTCTCGTGACGAAACACTGTTAACCAGTCTCTCGCTCTCGTGAAAAGAATGACTAAATTCATAATAGATACCAGAACCGGAATTTTGAACGACTAAGTTAAACACCAATGGTTCCTGCAGAGTCCCGTCGGGGCGTTGGTACTCAGACTACAGACTCCGACGAAACTACTTAGACATGTTCATCTTTAAATCTAAAGTACTTAACATGCTGTAAATTAAAACATACATAACCGCAAGTAATACAAAAAATAAAGAAATGCAGTAAAGTGGGAATTAAAATGACCTGAGATAAACCAAAACAAAAATGGCTTCAAATAAATTTCAATATTGATTCAAGCGTACAATCAGCAACAAAAGAAAAAATACAACGATGCAACAATCACTCAGTATGAGCAATTACTGCTTTGGTAAGTGAGTATGTAGGTAATGTCTGAGAAAATTTCTGCAGCGCTTCCGCACAGGTTCCTTGGGTCCCTAAAACTGACCTACAAGGGTCTATATATAGAGGGCAAATGGCTCCAAGACTTTTGAATTCGAATTCCATCAGAACTGCCAAACTGCTCTGCCAAAAACTGTTCCCGCGGTGAACGGCGACCGCCGTGTGCCTAATGGCGACCGCCATTAGCTTCAAACTGGGAATCCTTCCTTTTTTGCACGGTGGCCGCCTTCCTCAGGCCATGGCGAGTGCCATTTCCCTAAGGAGGCCAGAACTTGACTTTTTGAAGGATTTTCTTCATTGTTTAGCTCGTCTTTTGATCATTTTCTTCTATGTTGCCGATTTAACACCTTTCAAGTAAAAACAGAAGAAAACATAAGTAATCAACAACTAAAACGACAATAAATCGACAAAACAACGGATAAAAATGCGCAAAATGAATCAAAAAGTACAATACAAAGCCGATTCATCAGTCTCTTGCAAAAAGCAACAGATGTAGTATTAAAATAATTGTAAAACTTACTAAGAAAACATGCAATGACAGACTTTCGTCAAAACACTTAATTCTAAACCCTAAATCAAAAACCATTAACTCTTTCCAATCTATCATTGTCATGATACTAAAATATGTTAAGATTTGATTATCGTGACACCAATCATATTTAGGTTGTCAATCATATTTATTTCATATATATAGCCTTCGTTCAGTTGATGAGCCATCAATCGTCCAACTTGAGACTATAAGTTTCTGATGGTGAATGTTTTATTTTTATTTGCAGCCTCATGATTGACTTTGATAATTTCAAAGTTGCTTTGTGTCATTTTCATAAACTAGGTCAAGGTTTCCTCCAAAAATAAAGACTTTATTGGTTGTTGTTGTTGTCGTTGTTGGTTCTAATGTTGATGAGATTATTGTTGATATTTTTATTTATAATTTTGTCATTGACTTGTACTGGTATATTGTTGTTAATGATGTTGTTTTCCTTGGTTTGAAGCTTTTTCATGGTTGTTACTACATCTAAAGTTGGGATGGTTCTTTCACCCTAAAAAATATATATATATATATATATATATATATATATATATATATATATATATATATATATATATATATATATATATATATATATATATATATATATATATATATATATATATATATATATATATATATATATATATATATATATATATATATATATATATATATATATATATATATATATATATATATATATATATATATATCCCAAAAAGGAATATGCAAATTGTTTGGTGAATTTGTCAATTTGAGCCTTCATCTTTTTATGATTGTCTAATAGTGTATTCTAGGTGACAAATGTTGTTGCTTTTCTCTTTTTATGTCAAAGTCTTCTCTATTTTTATTTCGGTGATTTATACAATAAAAATTTTGTTAGTTCTTGATTGGCATCAATTTTGAAAAAACTTGGTGATATCACAAGATGCTTATAGGATGTCTTGACATATGTTCTTAACATTCTGCAGGTGGTTATTCTTAATGTTGCAGGGTTTATTTAATGATGTCAAGTACAATGTCCTGACATTTGTGAACAGAACATTCAGTATGAATGTTATGTTTTGATTGCTATGTTTTTGTGCAACCTTTTGCACTGTTGTGCTAAAAGTTTTTGGTGGATCAAATCTGCGTGGAAATCTTCCTTATACAAAAGAGTTTCTGATGCATAATTCGTGGAGTAATTGATAAAATCTTTTGTTCTTATTTCTGCAGAAAATCTTGAGAAGATTTCGAAGTTAATTTGATTTGATCAGATTTGATTTGGTTATATTTCCTTGATGTTAATTATGAAAAGATTTGAATAATTATATGATTTGATTGTATCAAATTAGAGGCAGTTTTTGCTAAAGCCCAAGTCTGTTCAAAGTGTTACTATATAAAGACTTCACAATCCTCTTTTGAAGATCAGAGAAGCTAGGGTTAAGTTAGTGCGTTGCGTAAGGAATAAGCTTTTAGCTTCGTGTGTTATTGTTATTTGTGAGTCATTCACTCATCACCTTGATGCGTGAATTGGACTGAGTTTTTATGTTGTAAGTTGTCCACTCTAAGCTTTTAAGTAAGAGTATATTGTTCTTGATTGAAGCTTTTAAGCAAGATCAAGTATTGTCTTTGAAGAGTGTCTTCTACGTTTTATTAATCTATTTTTATCCCTGTTGTGATTGAGAGGGAGTGAGAGGTGTCTCATATCTAAGGTGTTTTAGATACAAATTGCAAGGGTAGATATTAGGTGTGAAGATTTTAAACTAGAGAGAGTTTGCTGTGAATCTTCAAACTAATTCTATTTAGTGAATTTCCTTCCTGACTTGGTAGCCCCCAGACGTAGGTGTGTTTGCACCGAACTGGATTAACAATTTCTTGTGTCTATTTACTATTGTTAACAAACTTTTTATCGTGTTCATATATTGGTGATTGTTCAGATATTAGTGTCGTGACATCTCCTTCGACATCTCATATCTGATACCAGAATTTCAAATGTTGTAATTTTTGTTTGGTTGGAGTGTTTTTGACACAAATTAATTTTTTCTACATTTCCTCAAATCCAATTAAAAGGCTATAAAAACACAAACTATTAAAAATAAAAGTTATTAAAATTATTGTAAAACTTACTAAAAAAATATACAATGACGGATTGTAATCAACACACTTAATTCTAAACCCTAAATCAAATACCATAAACTCTTGCCAATTGATCACTGTCATGATACTTAAATCTGTTAAGATTTGACTATCGTGACACCAACCGTCACACACTACAAGAAAAACTCAAATTAGTTGGGTAATTTTGCTGGGTGAAATTAACCTGGCAAAATAATCATTGTTGCTACATGGAAAACACCATGAAACGCTTTTATCTAATAAAAAAAATAGAATTTATTAAATAATTCACCTCGTAATTAATCTGGAGGGAACTAAATTTCTAAAACAAGGTTTGAGGCGTGCAAAACAACTCGCAAGCTTGTTTAGAAATTTCAAATTTTAAAACTTTATGGCATGTCAATTCAGTGCAGAGGATGGTAGTCCCGTGTCAGAAATGTTGTGAGGTGTTTATCACTCAACAACGTCAGAAAAATTGTGACGTAGTTCCCACCTTGCGACAACATGTGTTGCGACATGACTTTCATCCAGCAACGTTGCGGTGTGAATTATTTGCAACAACCTGACATACACAATTTCCAAATGCACTCACAACGGTCATAAGAGGAAGCATTATTTATTATGTTCAATTTCCTCTCACCAAACACACATCAATTTTATCTCTTACCACACACAAACACATTCTCTCATTCTTCTTCTTCTTCAATAATAATTTTATCATATTCTCTCATTCTTATTCTTCATCAACAATTTTATCAGACAAACACATTCTCTCAACCCAAAACATTGTAATATTCTTCATTCTAGTATCTATTTTGTGCTATAAGATATACATTTTATTTTGAATTTTTTTACTAATATTGAATTATTCTGGTTTTGTTGTTGTTTGTATAATTTTTTATGTTGTCATAATTTTTTTATAGATATTATTTATGAGGATTATAGTAGAGTTTTAGTTATTTATGTATATTAGAGTTTTCAAATATAATTGTTTAGGTTTGAGTTTTAGTTTTAGATATAATAGTTTATGTATGTTAGAGTTTTAGTTTTAGTTGTTTATATGTTAGAGTTTTCTGATAATATTGTTATAGTTCTTTTTAAAATAAAATAGAATAAAATTTACATTAATTAGTTTTATAAAGTAAATTATTTTTTTTTATAATTTTATAATAAATAATATAAAATGGAATAATTTTTTTTAATTTTTTTTTAATTTTTTTTATTAAACTGAATAAATAACTAAATGATTTTCGTTTTTTATAATTTTTTTAATAAACAGAATAAAAAATTAATTTCATTTATTATACATATATAATAAAAAGAATAAAAATTTATATTATTTCATTTTATTATACAGAAAAATTAATTTATAATAAAATAGAATAAAAAAGTATTATTTATTTTAATATAAAAGAGAATATAACAGAAAATTTGTTTATAATAAAAACTTATAATAAAACAGAAAAAAATTACGTTATTTTATTATACATATATTATTTTATAATAATTAATATAAAAACAGAATATAAAGACAATATTATTTTCTTTTTTAACTTTTTAATAAAAAAGATAAAAATTGGTTTGTTTTTTACTTTTTTTATTACACAGAATAAAAAAATTAAGTATTTTACATTTTTTTAATAAACAGAATAAAAAATTTGACAACTGTTGAGGTATAGAACATGGTTTGTGATTTATCAAAATTCACAAACTATGGAAAAACATGCAAGATTCTAGAAGACGGGGACACACAATTGAACAAAACGAAACATTTTTTTGGACCTCCCATATTGAAAAGATAATTTGTTGCGGTATAATCTTGATGTTATGCACGTTGAGAAGAATTTTTTTGATGATATTTTTAACACATTGTTGCACCCAAAATTGGCCTCTTGTTGCTAACCCTAACTGGCTTTTGCTTCACTTTCATATGCATTTTCCATTAGATCATAAAGTCACAATCATGCATTTCATTGAGGCTTTTAAGGCATGGGATCAAGGTATTATATGTAAGCTAGGGATTCTTTATTGTTGTGAGGTTCTCATCTTCCTTAAAGATTGATTCAAGTTGTTTCTTCATTAGTAATGGTTGGACAAAGGTTTTGGATTCTTGATCAGTGTAAACATAGTTTTCCTCAAGCTGCAAGTGGATTAGGGTTTTTATTTGTGTAACTCAAGATTTTCAACCTCATACAAGTTGTTGCTCAAGTGGATACAAAAATCATAGAGCTAGGGTTTCATCCTTCATGATTAGGATTTTGGTGAATACTCAAGGCATTAACTATACAACCATCAAGAGAATTATCTTCTTATGTTCATCATCACTTGGTTAGGGTTTATTTCCCTGATTAAGTGGTCTTCAAGTGATTTCCTCATGAGAACTAACCATTGATGCATCTAATTGTCCAAAGGATCATCCCTACTTAAGGAACAAGTTATGGGCAAAGGGAATTTGCTCATATGGCCCATTCTAAGGGCATTCAAGATCCATGAAAGACAAAATTCATTCAAGCCAAGATTCAAGTTCATTTTCAAAAGTCAAGTTTGGAGGGAAACCATTTTCCTTAAGAATCAAACCACACAATTCCATTCAAAGGATCATCTTCATTATAAATGTTCAAAGTTTTATCATAAAGAGCCAGAGCTATTACAAGAGGAAAAAGAAAAGTACAAGAAATTTGGCATGGTTGGCCATTGACACTAAACTATTGGACCATGATTCTTAGATAATTTCACAAATCCATCTCACTTGTGTCTTCAATTAAATTCCCGTTGCATTCTTTCAAGACTATCATCTTTCTTCATCAAGACTTCCACGTAACATTATCTTGTGGCAGCGCCTGCAAGGCTTGTTGGCGACTTCATACAACAAGGGAAATGCCAAGGATATCACCTCCTGTCCACAACGTGATATACTCCACCTTGAATTAACTGTGAGAGAGCATTTAGAAATATTTGCTATATTAAAGGGTGTGGAGGAAGACACTCTGGAGAATGTTACCATTAATATTGATGATGTGGTGGGCCTAGCTGATGAAATATCAATACTGTTGTAAGATCTCTTTCTGATGGCATGAAGAGGGAGTTATCTCTTGGAATTGCATTTAGTTGGAAACAACAAGGTTATAGTTCTTAATAAACCTACAAGTGGAAGGGAACAATATTCAATGAAATTGACTTGGCAATTAATAAAAAAAAGCAATCAAGGGCATAATAATTTTGCTTACGACACATTCCATGGATGAAGCAAATGAAATGTTGTGGGGGCTCCCTTTTCTTAAAGCATCATTATGGAGTTGGTTGCACTTTGACTCTCGTAAAGTCTGCTCCTATTGCTTCTACAGTCTACTCCTATTGTTTCTACAAATGGATTATATTGAAAACTTTAAAGAAGCTACAAACAACTAATTTTAACGGTTGTTATACCCTAAATTTGTCCTACCTATATATTAATTTCACCTATATAGCATTTGTGTTTTTATTACTAACCATCATCCAAAAATTGAAAAATATGTTGCTTCTACTTTCATTCGTTAGTCAGACAATGGTTTGTTTCAAGATCAAGGTCAGAGTACCCGGTTCATGTGGTGTGTGTCTGAGGTTCCAATTAGGATTTTTTTTACCAATTCAAGCCAATTGTGTATGTGTCAAGTTATCAGGTTGTGCTAAGCTGAGATGTTTCATGATTGAGGATCATCAGAGAACATGGCATTTTCAATCAGGGTTTTAAACAATACAACTCATATTTCAAGTCATGTTTTTCTGATTTCATAGTTCAAGGTTGTAATTCATTTTCTAAGTTAATTCAAGTTGCATCCATTTCAAGCAAGAAATTGAGAATTTTGGAGTTTGGTTCTAATAGAATTTCCAGTTTACCTATCATGATCTTGTGATGATTCCAATTCAAGCGTGAGGTGTAAATATTGTTTCAACGCCCATTACAATTCAAAGTCCATTCATAAAAAAGTCTATAAAGATAATGTTAAAGTTCCCATAAGTCCATTATTTCATTACCAAACAAAAATCAAAGACAAAAAGCCCATGTACATTCATTCATATTGTCCATCCAAAATTTTCAAAAATTCATTCCATTAACAAATCCTACAAAAAAAAACTAATTCCCAAATTAAAAGAAAAAATTCCCATTACATAAGTCCATTAAAATAAGTCCATGTCACATTTTCTAAATCTTGCCGATTATACAAAATGAAAAAAATGTAGCAAAACCATAACGTACACACATCCTGAGCCATTATGCACAAGCCATAGTTCACATGACACAACACAAATTGCATATTCTCCAAATCCAGGGGACCATGATTCAACAATTAACACATAGTCAATCACAATTGTCAAACCAAAAAGCTTGAGCATACGCACCACACACAAAGCATGCAACCTCAATGTTTCACTAAAAATCTCCAAACTGTGTCCCACACCATAATGAAGTCACATAAATACTACCAGTACGCACACCCATCAACACTAACACAATTCACCTTAGCACTCTACATGATCTTCACAACTCACCATATGACCCCACACATCAGCCATATCTTGCACCAACCCAAAAATCCTCACAAATCCACAGCCTCCTCACAACCATAAGCAACACACACAGTGAATAAATACCACGTCATTACACAACAAAAACAAACTCGACCCCACATGCACAAAACGGCAGCGCTGCAACAAATTATTTCCCTGTACATAAACCCTAACAAAGGAGATTTTGTATGTACTCTTGTTTATTACTTAGTTTAATACACTTTGCACACACACACCTTCCTATTGGGATACATGACAATGACACCATTTATTTCTCACACTTCTATGTACTTTACATGTACCCCGCTCCCTTTTGGATGTATGCTCTTTACTTTTCTTGCTCTTATTTGATTGTTGATTTGTTTACTAGGAGCACCCTTAGGGACTAGGATAGACTAAACCAGTTTCAAACTAATTCTCTATTCGATGTTGAGCCCCTTTTCAAAACATCCTTGTAAGCTTATAATCGCTCGCCTTCAGAGGTTATACTTCTAACTTGGCAAGGTATGCTGATGCCAACACTAGAAAGTTGCACATAATGAAAAGTCATGATTGCCATGTTTTCTTGGAACGATTGCTTCCAATTACCTTCAGCTCATTACCAAGACATGTGCTTAATCCACTGACAGAAATTAGTCAATTTTTTAGAGATATTTGTGCGTCAACTTTAAGAGTAAATGACATGGTTAAGTAGGACCAAAATATTCACTTCATTCTCTGCAAGTTAGAACAAATTTTTCCCCCTGGCTCTTTTTGATTGCGTGGAACATCTTCCTGTACATCTTGCATATGAAACTTGGCTTGGAGGTCCAGTTCAATATAGGTGGATGTATCTGTTTGAAAGATTCATGGGCGATTCAAAGAGATCGTTGAAAAATAAGGCTAAAGTTGAGGGATCAATATGCGCACATTACTTGCATCGAGAAACATCACATTTTTACTCTCATTATTTCAATCACATGATATTAACTCTAATAATCATAAGGAATGAAGTTAATATTACAAAAAGAAGTCAATTTACCTTATCAATATTCGGTCTCACTGGTCGTCATACTGGAAAGAAAAATGTGCATTGGCTGACAGAAAAGGAATTGCATTCTGCTCATGTTCATGTCTTGATTAATTGCGTTGAAGTTAAACCATACTTTGAGTAAGTATACCGAGTGCATATTTATTTAAGACACATTGAATATAATCTTATTACCTTTTAACTTACTTTTAATGTGCTTCGACTCAGGGCATTTAATATCTACTTTGTTCAAATCACCGGTAAACAAACAACAACCACTAACATACATGCTTATTTTCCATCATGGTTTAGGCAACAAGTGGCACGTAATTTTGAATCGTCTCCACAAATACTCAATTTGAGAAACTTGTCTGAAGGCCATGTTCAATGTGTGAACGAATGGCACACATACTTTTTAAACATGTATAAATTTCACACTCAAACATGGACAGAAGGGAAGAAAACCATATACAGTGATGTATTTGTAAAAGGAGTTACAAATGGTGGTGAAGATGACTCCTATGGTGCCATTACACACATTTACGATCTGGTATACAATTATTTAGACTCAGAAAACAAAGTTGTCTTATTTTATTATGATTGGTATGATCCTTCAACTAGAGGGACACAAATAATTAAAGAATATAACACTGTAGAGATTCGAATTGACCGAAGGTACAAACATTATGACCCTTTTATCATGGCACATTCTGTAAGGCAAGTGTATTATGTCCCTTATCCTTCAGTTTAGCGAGGTAAGTGTGGCTAGTGTGTTGTAATCAAATCAAAACCATTAGGTCATATTGAAACTAACAATATTATTCTCGAAGATGTTGCTTACCAAGCTGATGAAATTTCACAAAGTAATGATGTAATTGAAGTTGAATAAGTTCCAAGTTTGTGTGATGACATGGTTGAGGTTCAATGAGTAGATCCGTCTGTTTTGTTGTCAGCAAATAATGTTGATGGTGATAACGATGATATTGAATTCAAAGAGAATGTTGAATCAGATTACGAGGATACAAAATCTGAATAGATCATTTTTTTAAATTTATTATGTATATCATACTCTTGGTATGCTCAAATAAAATGATGTTTTTACTTATAATATATATTGTTGTGTTGGTTTATTAAACATTTTATATTAATTTCTTTTAATTAGACATAATGTCACCCCGTCTTGAGAAAGGTAAAGGTAAGGCCCACCACATGAGGGTAATTGTACGTGAGATGCCTCCTTCTTTTATGTATTGTAATTTTCCACAGTCTAGTCAGGGGGCTCAGCCGGCTACAGACACTTTTCCCTCATCTTTCACTTTATTACTCACCACACAAGACTATCCACTGGGTTTTATACCAACTACATCATCCCATCAAGTTCCCCCATCATACATGCAACCAGATGGGTTTAGTATTCCATTTCCCTCACATGTACCCACACCATACATGCAGCCAGCACTACGCCAGAAATGAGATTTAGCAGCGCACCCTTTATCAGCGCTTCTTAAAAAAGCGCTGCTAAAGGGTGGGTAAAAAAAAAAGAAAAAAAATTTCCTACCTAAGACAGCGCTTTTGAAAAAGCGCTGCTAAAGGGGGGCCCTAAGAAAGCGCTTTTTAAAAAGCGTTGCTAAAGGGGGACCTAAGAAAGCGCTTTTTCTATAAAGCGCTGCTATATGGCATTGCTAAGCACCCTAAGAAAGCGCTTCTAAAAGCGCTGCTAAAGGCCTTTAAAAGCGCTGCTAAAGGGGGACCTAAGAAAGCGCTTTTAAAAAGCGCTGCTAAAGGGGGACCTAGAGGGGGACCTAAGAAAGCGCTTTTAAAAAGCGCTGCTGTAGGGTGTGCCAAAGAAAGCGCTTTCCTTCAAAAAGCGCTGCTATATGATTTTCAAAGAAAGTGCTTTTTAAGCGCTGCTGTAGGTATTAAAATTAACACAGAATTAAGTTAAAATATATTACAGAATTTTTTAAAGAACTAAAACAGAAGCAGAATCGCGCGTATACTTTCTTCAGTTTTTCTTTCTCCTCCAGCGAACCAGAACCCTATTTGCATTTCTCCTCCTCCGTCCGACCGACGCCCACCTCCGTCCGTTTCACTCCTCCGTCCGACCGACGCCCACCTCCGTCCGACACACAAAGTAGCACATTTCGCCTCCACTGTTACGGTATTTCCGCCATTGTTACGGCATTTTTCTGGATTAAAAAAATAGTATTGCATTTTTCTGGATTAGTTTCACTTCTTTATGAGTTATTGACTTGTTTTTGTTGATACTATTGTTGAGCATTACTCTTTTGATATTGGTTTGAGTTTGAGTTATTGACTTGTTTTTGTTGATACTAGCATTACTCTTTTGATATTGGTTTGAGTTTTGTATACAAGGTGTTTGTTGAAATGTCATGCACAATGAATTTGTTTTTGTTAATCTTGAAGTTTATTTATTTTCCATGTCATAGTTGCCAATAATGCATGCATGGAGACTACACCAAATCAAGTAATAGAACATAGCCACCTTATTCAAATTAATCAAATCTAGGGAGATAATTATTATAGAGTCATTTTGAGCATTATAAAATATTTTAGAATAGTTTAGAATAGTTTTATATGAGTATTATAGAATAGTTTAGTTTAGAGTAGTTTAGAGTCATTTTAGAGTACTTTAGAATAGTTTAGAGTCATTTTGAGCATTATAGAACATAGCCACCTTATTGATTTTGAGCATCACATCAAGTAATAGAATAGTTTAGAGTCATTTTGAGCATTATAGAACATAGCCACATTTGATGAGTATTATATGAAATAGTTGTTTTTTGAGCATTTTAGAGTACTTTAGAATAGTTTGAAATACTTTAGAGTCATTTTGAGTTGTGGAAATTATTATAGAGTTGTTTAGAGTTTGCCTTGAGGACTCTATTGCGTTAAAGACAAATATTGTAACCCTTTTGACGAGTTATGAGAAGATATAAATAATTAGTTAATATGAGATGTATATGAGATTTATTAGTTAATATGAGATGTATATGAGATTTATTAGTTAATATGAGATGTATATGAGATTTATTAGTTAATATGAGAAAATAGATAAAATAGAAAAAATAATAATATGATTTATTGGTATTATAAAATGATTTATATTTTAGTATAATTTTTTAGAAAGAAATCAAGAGCTTTTCAAAAATAAGATCATATTTGTCGTGCATTCTTTTACACCAAAAGGATTAAATATTGTTGATTTACTGTTAGTTGAAAAATTAACTTACTCGAATAATTTCATATATTTGTTAATTTCGTTGTTGATGTTAATTTCATATATTTGTTAATTTCATATATTTACTGTTAGTTGAAAAATTATTTAATGCTGATGATATTATTAATTTTGTCTGTTATAGGGGTTACCTGTGAAGAGCAAGGTTGTGATCGTTTCGAAGCATCCTACTGTGTAGCTTTCTTAGAAGTTAGTGATTTCTTTACAGGTATTCTCCGCATTTGTTTAACTTTCTTAGTTTAGTTTAGACTACTCAATTAGTATGGATAAAAAATGGATGTCTTCCAATCGATTGTCTAAAGAGTACGAGAATGGGGTATCGAAATTCGTTAAGTTTGCTGTTGAACACGCCAAAGACCCCAGTAGGATCACATGTCCTTGCTTAGGTTGCTGTTATGGGCGTCGAATTGACGCCGTTCAGTTGGAATCTCATTTAATGAGACATGGAATTGATCGAAGTTACACATGTTGGACATTACATGGTGAGATAAGTAACGAGAATGTTGAACCCCGGAATAATACGACATGTGCTTCAAAGGATAATGGCAGAGATACATATGATTGTGATCGAGTCGAAGAGATTACAGAAGCACTTGAAGAAGATCTTCAAGATTGTACCAAGATGTTTGAGAGGTTGGTAAGCGATGCAGAGAAACCGTTGTATAAAGGTTGCACTACTTTCACAAGATTGTCCGCGGTATTAAAGTTGTACAATTTAAAGGCGGGTAATGGATGGTCGGATAAAAGTTTCACAGAGTTGTTAGCCCTACTTCAAGAGATGCTTCCGGAGGATAATGTTCTTCCCAATCGAACCTATGAAGCTAAAAAAATGTTATGCTCTATTGGCATGAGCTATGATAAGATACATGTGTAATACCCCAAATTTTACCCTCATATTTAGTCGGTCATTTCGCATATCATATCATCTGCGCATTTACTAACCACTAACAAGACCTGAAGGTGTTTGTTTTGCAGGAAATACCCCAGGGGCGTTTTGGTCATTTTTGAAGCATAGTTCGTAATGTTGGGCGTAATGATGTTTTTTGAGGCGTTTATTTACGTGGGTTTGATATCAAAGTCTGATCTGTGGAGCAGGGTTTAACAAGAAATCATTCTTCTTTCTTCCAGAGGGAAAACGGTGAAAACTTCGACTGATTAATGGAACTTATTCATGCAATGGTTGGATCGAATTAATTCCAGGATATTTGACTAGTGAGATTTAATCGGATGTTGAGGTGTTTGCAAATTAAAGCATGGAGAAGCAATTGGGAAATGATTTTAATAGAATATGTGAATTTTATTCATAATATTTTATTATCATTATTACAAGTTTGCAAAGTGAATTACAAAGAAGAAATGATTTGGATAAAAAATGTTATTTATTCATAATATTTTTTTTTACAAGTTACAAGGGATTACATTAAAGTTCTAAAGAATTACATTAAAGTATCTATCCTAAATCCTAAGAACATCTAAGTGTCTTCATGCTGTCTTTAAGCTTCGCCGCAAATCTCGACTAACCTGCACATCAAAGCAAAACAAGCAATATAGAAAATGTTAGAGGTTTTTGACACTCTCAGAACAGTGTCATCATCGAGTGCCGGGAGTGGCACAACCGAAGCTGCGTCCTACCCCCGTTACCGACCCGCGCCATTGGCGTCAGATCAAGTGGCTACTGTTTCTTATCAATGCGGGACAACCGAGAAAGATGAAGAGGTAAAAGAAGTGGGGACCGATTTGATTCGCCGTAATTGGATTCGATTCAAAACCAAACTGAATACCATTTCATCAAGGGTCCACACAAAAAAAATTGGAAATGAAACTGAATTGGAATTCGAACTCAAAGTTCCATCATGTAAAATCAGCACATCAGTTCCTATAAAACCACACATCAGTTTTCGAAAATTCAATCCATCTTCAGATCACAAGGAAGCAAGCTCAGATCTTTACGGCAATCCGGTACGTGGACTCAGTTTGAAAAACATCATGGCCTAGTATCATCAATAAACTGGATAACCGAAAGCTGCATCAGAAAAAAAGCAGTGCATCAGCAATCCAATTCAGTTTCAAAAATAAACCAAACTCTGTTCACCAGTTCATCAGCAATCAAGAGAAATCGAAACTGAGTTCGAACCCTGCAGCTAGACAACCAAACAAAACCAGCCGAATCCATATCAGAAAAAACCAGTTCATAAATCTGAATGTCATAATAGTGCAACACCTTTTGAACCAAATGAGCAAGCTCATTGCAGAAGATCGAAAGGCACAGGCCTGGGCTCAGTTCGAACATCACTGCCCAGGCAAGTAAGTGTATCAGTCAGGTTATGAGTCCCCCGCCGGAAGTTTAACACAAGCATCAAAGATCAAACAACATCAACATTCCCCAAAGTTCATAACAGAACTCCAAGCCAAAAACGAGTCACGAGCTGCATAAACTTGAATGGACAATTCAATTCATAAAGTATAAAAACCGCCCAGTTCATCAATGAATCCCCAGACAAATCCAATCGACATCAAAAGGATCCAACACTATGGCCGTATCAGTCTACGCCAGATTCGAAACTCAGTGATATCAAATTAGGACCAAAACCAAATAACCCACAGCGACATCGAAAATTGGATAACCAAAGTTAGTTTACTGAAAATCTGCATCAAAAGAACCACATCAGTAAAAAAGATGCCCATAGTATCAAAACGGTCCCTATCAGAAGAATTGAGTTCGAGTAAATCAGAGAAGAATGATTCAGTTTATCACGAAGCAGTTCAAATGGAATCAGAATAAATAATCCAGTTAACCAAAACAAATCAGAATGAAAACATTTCGAAACAAATCCAGTTGTGTCAAACAGAATCTGTATGAATCCAATCAACATCTGGAAAGCAGACCAAGTCCATGACAGATCATAACCGTATCCACCCTGAAGGTGCAAGGCAAATTGTATCAGAAAAATAACAGAAAACAATTTTGATATTGATATCAATTCCAAATCAGGGAAGATTAAATCGTATCAAGTGAATCAAAACGAGCCAAAGCACCAAGTTCACAAATCACGAGCCCAGAATCATGACAAAAGAAATCCCAATCAAATCTTAAGAAGGGAAATAAGATTCAATCAGATAAGAGCAAAGTAAAAGCGAATCACAAATCAGATGAGATCAAATATATCAGAAACAAATGAAATCCAATCTCACCGAAATCCCAATCGAACCCTAAAAGAGGGAACATGGTTCAAATCGTTATCTGAAAAAAACCAAACAAAATCATATCAAACTTTCAATCAAATCAAAAGTATGCTGGTTACGAAAATCAAATCAAATCGAATCACCACGAAATCCTGAGGCAATAATGCAAATCCAACATCAAAAGCCCAAAAAGGAGAGGGTCAGAAGAGTATAAGAGGGGAACGATCTCACCATCAAAAAGGGAGGAACGTAGCCGTGTGAGAGAGAGAGAACGAAGAACACTCAAAGCGCAAAAACCCTAACGAACGAGAATCGCGAGACTCAGAGGGACCAGCACCCTCATCATCGTCTCCGACGAACCAACATCAACAACCGCGCCACCGAACGAAGGAAGACCACCTTCGCCGTTCGTTAAAAAACGGCGGGCAATCAACCCTGAGCCTCAGCTTTACATCAATCGGCCAAAGACAAATGTAAACCACCATGCATTAACTCACATGTTCTTATTTTTCGTGTTTTGTTTCAGGAAATAAGAGGATCACAGCGAGAGAAAGAAGAAAGATGCGAGAGAAGAGAAGCGAGAGAGAGGAGAAGAAGAGTGAAACGGCGCCGTGAAACATTAGGGTTCCCAGAACCCTAAATGTTTTTTTGCTTAACCATCAACCGGGTTGGGTCCGGGTGTGATGACCGGCCCAACCCCCTCCCCTTATTTGTTTTTTTTTTCTTTTTTTCTTTATTTTTTTATTTTGTTTTTTATATATATTTTTATATTTTTTTTCTTAGCATCTTATTTTATAATTTAAAATTGCTTTTTTTAAAATAAAAAAAAACTTTTTTTAATACAAAATTAAAACTTTTGTAAATGTAAAAAACTTTTTTTTTAACAAAAATAAGAAAGACTCTTTTTTTAAAATATAAAAATAAAACCTTTTTTTTAAAAAAAAGAGTAAATTATTTTTAAATTAAATTTCTTTTGCAAGCTAACATTAAATTATTAAGATTTTTAAATAAAACAACAATAAAAATCTCGAATTGGCATCTTTTTCTTTATTGTTTCGTAATTAATTTGATCACCGCCTAACTCTGCCCACTAACGCCATTTGTTCATTTTGCAGCTCGTTACATTTACCGTTACTTATCTCGTTTTATTTCATTACTATATTGTAACTGCTTCTCATATGTAACTACGCGAACCTAATAATCGCGCTTTAAGTTTCTGCCTTTAAATTTCTGTTTGTATGGCTTTAACTGCTGTCTTTATTTTCTGCTTGCATAACTCAATCATCTCACATCTTCATTAATATTCCAGTCACACTACGCACTCCGAAGGAATTAGGTCTAGCATTTGACCGCCGTGTCAATAGTCCTCACAACTTCAAAACCTTACAACCTACAAACCCTAATTTTCACAAATGCCTCGCCGCAGGCAAAATTACAATTTTACCCTTAGCATTAGGTCAAAGAGCCGCCGCGCTCATTTTAGGGTTTCCCGCCGTGGAATCCCTAATTTAACCCTAATTACAACTTAACAATTCAACGTAGAGATTTGGAGTTTCTACACTCCACGTAAGCGTGTCCTTAAGATGCGTTTATTCCCCTTGAGACCTTGACCACGGTCAAGAAGTCTCTAACCTCCCTTTTGAGGGGAACTACGATTACTCTGATTCCACTCCCGTAAGGATACGTAGGCACAAGATGCGATGTCTTGCCGAGTAAACTTAGAATTAACCCCTTAGGTTTACTTTCTCACTTTTAATCCTTTGTACATATACCTTAAGCAAATGAATAAAGCAAAATAGTAAACATCTGAACAAAAGGTTCCTGTAGAGTACTACAGAAGTTTAGGGTGCTAGTACCTTCCCTAAATTTAACCAACCCCCGAACCCTAGATCTCTCCCCGCATTGTGTTTACGATGCAAAATAGGTTTTCCCTCTTTTGACCTTTTCCTTCGGATAAATCAAAGAGCGGTTGTGAATTGAATTGCGATTCAAACTAATTAATAGTTTGTGATCCTATTTCCACCGCAACAGAAAATGGCGACTTCACTGGGGAATAGAATCCTAACTTTTGAGGGTTATCCCTAACTTGTTCATATTTATTACTATCTGTGTTATTATTCATTTGCATGTATATATTTGTGCTTTGATTGTGGGACTGTTCCTTGTGCTGTGAGATGAGTCCTACACCCGGATCTAGTGTACCTTAGGTAAATGGCAATAGACCAAGGAAACTGTACGACGTATATCGATACGGTTGATCTGGTGGCCATAGTTAGTGCGACTTCTTGGTTGGTGCTTATATTCCTTAAGTCAAGTTGAGGATAATATTGAGGCTGCCATATGTTTTCAATGCACTAACTGACTTTTAGAACCCTAGTTAACTCATCTTGGCCTTTAGAAAGTAGTGAGGTAACCGGCTTTGGTGCAGACTGAAGTTGGTTGACACTCGATACTACGCTCATTGAGATCTTAAACTTGGAGGGTTTTGGTTGGCAAGTAAGTTGCCTTTTGAACAACCACCCTTGTGAAGGATCAATGATATTGAGATCCCTTAGAACCTGGTTACTTTTGTAGGACAGGATGAACCATCTAACTTCAGGGGAGGGTACTTGCCTTTGAACCTCATGCAAGCCTTTAACCTAGGACTTTGTGTGTTTTCATGCATTGCATCCATAAAGCATCTCATCGCATTGTATTTCATGGAGTTCAAACATCATTAATGGATATCGCGGGATACCATAAATAAATAAAAAAATATAAAATGAAAAAACAAGAAAAAGATTTCCTTGGTACCCCACGACATTAGTAAATGTTTTGAATTCCATGAAATCTTCATTTACATTCACATTTTAGCATCATACTTTTGCATTGCATGTGTCTCCCGATTTCTCATACTCGGTTCTCTCACCTTCCAGTTTTGTCACCCTGAGTTCTCGGCACCAATACAACACCAGAGCTCAAACTCGGAAAAGAATGGAGGATCAGGCAAAAGAGATTGATCGCCTTAGCAATGAACTCGAAGACCTTCGAGGGGGTATGGGGCGTATGATGGAATTGTTACATGTCATGAATGCTAAAATGGATACCCAGCCCACTGTTGTTTCTGAGATTACCGGCGTTACTGTGGACCCTCCACCAAGTGTGACCGTAGCAAGGGACCCACCTTATGGTCTTGCTCCCGGTTTTGTGCCTCCTCAAGCCACTGTTCCGATTAATCAACCTGTTCAGCAAGCCGTGCCCTTGTTTTCTGAAGTTTCTAGGGGGGCTCCTATCTTTGCACCACCTGTTGTACACACTCGTGCGCAACCATACTTCAATGAGACAGTTTTTGATAATCTTGATGAGAATGTTGAGGGTTATGAGAAACATGATAAGCTTCGTGAGGAAGTAAACACCATCGTCCAGAGATTGAAAAAGGTAGAGGGTGATCAAATTTTTGGGACTGCTGCAAGGGATGTTTGTTTGGTCTCAGGTTTGGTTATTCCCCCGAAGTTCAAAACTCCGAACTTCGATCGTTATGAAGGTGCCACCTGTCCTAAGAGTCATTTGATCATGTATTATCGCAAAATGGCTGCCCATGTTGAGAATGATAAACTGATGATTCATTGCTTCCAAGACAGTTTGAAGGGTGCTTCTTCCAAGTGGTATTTAACTTTGGACCAATCCCGCGTTAAGAGCTTTCAAGATTTATCTGACGCTTTCATCAAACACTACAAGTACAATATGGATCTAGCTCCTGACAGAAGACAGTTGCTGAGTATGTCACAAAAGAATTCTGAGTCATTCAAAGAGTATGCTCAAAGGTGGAGAGAGACTGCTTCGCAGGTAGAACCTCCTTTGACCGAGAAAGAGTTAGCTGATTGGTTTGTCGACACGGTCCGTCCAGAATTTTACGAGAGAATGGTGGGTAGTGTGACTTCAAATTTCTCCGACATCGTTGCTGTGGGTGTCAAGATTGAATTGGGTATGAAGAGTGGTAAAATGACAAATAATCATGGCGCTTCTAAGGATCAGCCGAAGAAACCTCCGTATAGCTCCCAGAAAAAGAAGGAGAGTGAGACTAATGCTATATCCTCTGGTAGACCAAGGGAACGCTTTTATCGGCATCCGCAAGGTTATGATCAACCTCAAGGGTACCCAGTCCAATATGCTCAACAACCCTATGTGGCAGCTATTACACCTTCTTTCAATCAACAGGTTCCTATGTATCAACCTATGCAACAACCTCCTGTTTATCCGCCTCCTATCAACTACCTACAGGCGCCCAACGCTCCTGCTCCTCAACAGCCAGAGAGTCCGGCTCCTCGCCGGAATGTTCCGAATAGAAGAACGTATAAGCCTTGTCCGCCAATTCCGATGACTTTCACCGAGTTGTACCCCTCTTTGGTCAAGCAAGGTCTAATCACTACTCGGGCTTTGGGTCCGCCTCCTAATCCTCTACCCGCCAATTACAACGCCGCCGCTCATTGTTTATTTCATGAGGGTGCGCCTGGTCATGATCTGGAGAATTGTTATGCTCTCAAAAATATTGTTAGAGATTTATTGGAAAAGAAGATTTTGTCATTTGAAGATCCTCAACCAAATGTTAAGAAGAACCCTTTTCCTAACCATGAGAGTGTCAATGCCGTTAGTGCTGATTCAGAGGAAGGTTATGCCCTTGATGTTGAACAGATTAAGACTCCTCTTAAGATGTTCCATTCGAAACTGTTTGAAGCCGGTTTGGTAGATACTTCCCACGTTGCATGCGCAAGTTGTGAAGCCAGTAGCAAGGGTTGTGTGTTGGTTCAGAATGATGTTCAGAGGTTAATTAATGAGGGTGTTTTACAAGTGACAAGCCAAGCCAAGAAAGATGAGGTCGCTGCGGTCGAGCCTGTCTTCCATCAGCCCGAATCAAAGGGTAAGGTACCAGTGTTTGATCTATCAGGAGCAGGTTCTGCCAATCCCGTGTTCGATATACCAAAGTCGTATATTCCTGAGGTGAATCAGCCTAAGCCTATAGTTATTCGAAAACCAGGTCCGTTTCCTTTCAGTGATCCTAAAGCCGTGCCTTGGAAATACGACGTGACGATGATTGACAAGGAGTCTGGGAAGGTTATTCCAAAGGAAGAAGGTAAGGATATTGTGACCAATATCGCAGAGGTAAGCAGGATGACCCGCAGTGGCCGTGTGTATACTCCCCATTCCAGTGAGGTCCCACCTAAGGAAACAACTAGTATCCCAGTGCCTGCCAAAGACAAAGGTAAAGGAGCCGTCACGAATGACGAAGATGCCGAATTTTTAAGGATCATCAAGAAAAGTGACTATAAAGTTATCGACCAACTTCATCAGACTCCTTCCAAGATTTCGATTTTATCTCTGTTGATGAGTTCACCCGCTCATAGGATGGCCTTGCAGAAGGTTTTGACTCAAGCACATGTGGATCAAGATATTAGCACCAGTCGGTTTGATAGTGTGATTGCCAATTTAACCGCCTGTAACACCCTCAGTTTCAGCAATGAAGAGTTACCGAAGGAGGGTCCAAACCATAATCGTGCTTTACATATATCGGTGAAATGTCAGGAGGACAATTTAGCGAGAGTGCTAGTGGACACCGGGTCTTCTCTGAATGTTCTACCCAAGAGGGTTCTTGATAAGTTGGCTTGTAAAGAGACTGTGTTGAAACCTACTCCTTTGGTCGTCAAGGCTTTCGATGGTTCTCGCCGGTCGGTAATGGGGGAGGTTGAGCTTCCTATCCTGATTGGTCCGCAAGTTTTTAATATCACGTTTCAAGTCATGGACATTAATCCCAACTACAGTTGTTTACTCGGAAGGCCGTGGATTCATGCCGCTGGGGCGGTAACCTCAACTTTACATCAGAAGATGAAGTTCGTGATCGATGGAAAGTTGGTTATTATACACGGTGAGGAAGATCTGATGGTCAGTAACCTGTCTTCTTTCCGTTACATCGAGGCCGATGAGAATGCTTTAGAAATCTCCTTTCAAGCACTTGAGATCGCCAATGTTGTTCTGCTAGAAGTCGAAGAGACAGTGGGTCAGGGCAATCCATCTTTTGCATCTCTGAAGAGTACCAAATCAACAATTGACAGGGGCATTCCTGAAGGTTGGGGAGAGGTAATTGATGTCAAGACCAAGACTGATCGCTCTGGGTTGGGTTACAAACCAACTCAGAATGGAGCTGCCACAACTGTCGAAGGGCGTCCGAAGGTTATCCAAGAAGTATTTGTCAGCGGAGGTTTCCAAATCAATGCCATCAGCGACTGTGAAGAAAATGAAGAGCTGAGCAACCTGGTGTTTAAGGGTGATGCAGTTTTGAACAACTGGGAGGCCGTAGAGATCCCTGTTATTTTTCCTTTGTCAAAGTAATTTTTTTAAAAAAAAAAGTTTCATTTACATTTCAAATAAAAATCTGTAGCTCTGCCCAAGGCTATAGGGTCGCTTTTATTGGGCCACCTTTCATTTCTAAAAGGATATTAATAAAAGCAGTTTGTTCAATTCCACTTTGGTTCATTTGCGTTTTTCGTTTTCACTTTTAAAAATGAAATTGGCAACCTTTCTTCCAAAAAATAATAATAAAAAAAAACAGCATTTCATTCTTACATATCTTCGAGCATTTTAATTAAGTAAGCCTTCCATCATGCAGAGATATCGTAAACCTTGTTGGATCCGATGACCTTACTGACACTCCTGACTGGGATGCACCCATCAATCAAGCTGAGGACGAGGGTGAAGAAGATTTTGAAGTACCCGCTGAACTGACAAGATTGATTGAGTACGAGTACACAGAGCTTCAACCGTATAAAGAGCAGGTGGACTTAATTAATCTCGGTACAGATGAGAGCAAGAAAGAGGTCAAGATTGGTGCAATGCTTGGGACAGAGGTTAGGCCGAGGTTGATTGAGTTGTTAAAAGAGTATGTTGATGTGTTTGCGTGGTCGTATCAAGATATGCCGGGCCTAGACACGGATATTGTTGTTCACAAGTTGCCGCTTAAGCCAGATTGTCCGCCTATCAAACAAAAGCTCCGAAGAACGAGACCCGACATGGCTTTGAAGATTCGAGATGAGGTTAAAAAGCAGTTGGATGCAGGTTTCTTGGCAGTCGCGAAATATCCAGATTGGGTTGCCAATATTGTGCCAGTGCCCAAGAAGGACGGTAAGGTTAGGATGTGTGTGGATTACAGGGACCTGAACAAAGCAAGTCCGAAAGACGACTTCCCTTTGCAACATATTGACACACTGGTAGACAATACAGCCAGTTTTGCGTTGTTTTCATTTATGGATGGTTTCTCTGGCTATAATCAGATCAAGATGGATCCCGACGATCGAGAGAAGACTACTTTCATTACTCCTTGGGGAACCTTCTGCTACAAAGTCATGCCCTTCGGTTTAAAGAATGCAGGGGCAACTTACCAACGTGCTATGACCACTCTTTTTCATGATATGATGCACAAAGAAATTGAGGTGTATGTGGACGATATGATAGCCAAATCTCAGAGTGAAGAGGAGCATTTAGACCATTTGGCGAAGCTGTTTGAACGACTCAGGAAATATCAGTTGAAATTGAATCCTGCAAAATGTACCTTCGGTGTCAGATCCGGAAAATTGCTTGGTTTCATTGTTAGCCAGCGAGGGATTGAGGTGGATCCTGACAAAGTCCGAGCCATTCAAGATATGCCGGCCCCGCGAACCGAGACGCAAGTTAGGGGTTTTCTGGGACGTCTGAATTACATTTCCAGGTTTATCTTTAATATGACCGCTACTTGTGAGCCGATATTCAAGTTGCTTTGCAAGGGGCAGACAGTTGAGTGGAACCCTGATTGTCAGAAAGCGTTCGAGAAGATTAAGGGTTATTTGCAAGATCCCCTTATTCTGATCCCGCCCGTACCTGGAAGACCGTTGTTTATGTACCTTACTGTTCTCGAGAAGTCTATGGGTTGTGTGCTTGGGCAACATGATGAGACTGGGAAAAAGGAACATGCAATTTATTACCTGAGCAAGAAGTTTACCGATTGCGAAAACAGATACTCACCATTAGAGAAAACTTGTTGTGCATTGGCATGGGCCGCTAAGCGCCTTCGGCAGTATATGGTCTGTCATACCACGTTATTGATTTCTAAAATGGATCCGATCAAGTACATTTTTGAAAAACCTGCCCAAACCGGGAGGCTAGCCCGTTGGCACATGTTGTTATCCGAATATGACATCCAGTATGTACCCCAGAAGGCGATTAAGGGTAGTATTTTATCTGATTATCTTGCAGACCAGCCAGTTGAAGATTATGAACCTCTTAAGCTCGATTTTCCTGATGAGGATATTTTGTTGATTAAAAGAGATTGTGAAGAGCCAGATCCGAGCGAAGGTCCAGAACCAGGTCTTTGGTGGAAGATGATGTTTGATGGTTCCTCAAATTTCAATGGGCATGGTATAGGCGCCGTTTTGATGAACCCAAAAGGGGGATTCACTCCATTTACAGCAAGATTGGACTTTGAGTGCACTAACAACGTCGCAGAATATGAAGCATGTATCCTCGGTCTCGAAGCGGCGATTCACCTCCGAATCAAACTTCTTAAAGTAAGTGGTGACTCAGCTTTGGTTATTTACCAAGTACAAGGCAAATGGGAAACGAAGAATGAGAAGCTGATCCCTTATAAGGACTACATTATTGAGCTGATCAAGCATTTCGACGAGATAGAATTCGAGCATGTTCCTAGATCCGAGAATCACGTAGCTGATGCTTTAGCCATGTTAGCATCCATGTGGAAAGTTAAGTTCGTTAATGAAGCACCTCTTATCCATATTGAGCGCAAGGTGGAGCCCGCTTATTGTCAGATGGTCGAAGAAGTTGAGGTGGATGAAAAGCCTTGGTTTCATGATATCAAGAACTACCTCGTCAAGCAGGAGTATCCCGATGGCGCTACTGGTCTGGACAAAAAGACATTGAGAAGACTGGCGTCCAAATTCTTTATCAGTAATGGCGTGTTATACAAGAGAAATCACGACATGGTCCTGCTCAGATGTGTTGATAAACGGGAAGCGGACATGTTACTGCAGGAAATTCATGAGGGGACCTTCGGAACCCATGCCAATGGTTATGCTATGTCCAAGAAGATGTTAAGGGCTGGGTATTACTGGTTAACCATGGAAGCCGACTGCATCCAATACGCTAGGAAATGCCATAAGTGCCAAATCTATGCTGATAAAATGCACGTACCTCCGTCACCGTTGAATGTTTTGTCTTCACCATGGCCGTTCTCTATGTGGGGCATTGACATGATTGGGGCAATCGAGCCGAAGGCTTCTAACGGTCATCGTTTTATTCTCGTTGCTATTGATTATTTCACCAAGTGGGTAGAGGCTGCCTCCTACACCAACGTGACCAAGCAAGTGGTTGCCCGCTTCATCAGGAAAGAAATCATCTGCCGTTATGGAATCCCAAGCCGGATAATAACTGACAATGGCACCAATTTGAATAACCAGACTATGAAAGAGCTGTGTGACAATTTCAAGATCACTCACCACAATTCTTCTCCGTACCGTCCTAAGATGAATGGGGCCGTTGAAGCTGCGAATAAGAATATCAAGAAGATCCTGCAAAAGATGGTTGTGACTTACAAAGATTGGCATGAGATGTTACCGTTTGCTTTGCATGGATACAGAACCTCAGTAAGAACTTCGACAGGGGCAACACCTTTCTCATTGGTATATGGAATGGACGCCGTGCTCCCCATCGAAGTAGAGATACCTTCTTTAAGAGTGTTAATGGAAGCTGAACTTGAGGAAGCTGAGTGGGTTCAGGACAGATTGGATCAGTTGAATCTCATTGACGAGAAGCGCTTGACAGCCATGTGCCATGGGCAATTATATCAGAAACGGATGAAAAGAGCGTTTGATAAGAAGATCCGTATCCGTGAGTTCCGTCAAGGAGAGCTCGTACTCAAAAAGATCTTGCCAGTACACAAAGATATGCGTGGAAAGTGGATGCCCAATTATGAAGGCCCGTTTGTTGTAAAGACCGTTTTCTCCGGAGGGTCTATGATACTTACGACAATGGATGGTGAAGAACTAGCACACCCCGTGAATTCTGATGCAGTCCGAAAATATTATGCCTAAAAACCCGCTAAGTCGAAAACCTGCAAAAGGCGACTTAGGCAAAAGTAAGGGTTGAAAAAAAAAAAGAGAAATAATAACAAAAGCTCGCTAAGTTGAAAACCCGAAAGGGCGGCTTAGGCAAAAAAGAGCGTCCCGGTGGATTGAAAACCCGAAAGGGCGGTCCAGGCAAAAGTTAGGGACAAAGGCATTTCATTGCATCAGAAGACACTGATTATCTCGAACACACTTTCCGCATGAGAGCCATGTTTCAGTTCTTTCATCCTTGCCCAAAGCAGGATTCTGGATTAGTCTTAGTTATTAGTGTCAGTAGGTGTCATTGGATTCGATGTAACTTTTCCCATGTTGCCAATTTTAAAACATAATCATCTGTGGAGCTATGCCTTCAGCGAGCTACCGCCCTTTAAATAAAAGAAACCATCTCGTTACTTACATTCTTTGGTGCATTGCTCTTTGCTTTCTATTTGTTATGCAAAATGCTTTTATTCCTAAAATTTGAAAATGAAAGGTGCATTGTAGATTTTTCAAAACGGTTTTTCAAAAACACAACAAATTTGAAATGTAATAAATTACTTTGACTAGTGGAAATTCCGACAGGATCTCTTCATTCCCCGGAAATATCATTATTGCAGAAACACTTTCAAACCATTGCCCAGTGATAGTCCCCAGAGAGGCTATAAGCTGACAACTTTTTCTTGGGAAACTCAACAGTGTCCCTCAGGTTTTCTTCTCCCCATGTGAAGACGTGATACTGTACACCCAAGCAGATTACCTTCTCCCCAGAGAATTCAAAATTTTAAGACCAGGTTCGGTTCTACCATTGATCTTTCTTACCCATGATTGACGTATTGGTTGCAGAGAACGCAGGGTATTTCCGTCGAGATGTTTATTTCATCTCTCGTCCCGTCTCTAGTCTGTTTCGTCAGCATACGCAAGGGCATAAGCATCACATGCCTATTTCGTTATATATTCATTACATATTCATTACATATTCATTACATACTCATTACATACTCATTTCATAACCATTAACATACATAGACATTAACATACATTCACATTAACATACGCATTAGCATTCACAGGTTCATTGCGTTTCACCGTCATTGGTTGTTATCGCCGAGTAATTGGGTTTGTCCATTCTCTTCAAATAGATTGTCAGCCCTAAGCATAAAATACTTACTTGTTTCCAGTTTCCCTACGGAGCTCGATCCTCGTGGATGACGGTTACTTCAGCTATCTTTCCTCACCAGGATAAGATATTTACCCTCCGAGATCATTCCCTCGATGGAGTTTTGATTACCAGTCTTCTTTCTAGCTCGATCCTAGATTGAATCTCAGTCTTGTCGGTCGTCAAGCCCAACCGGACGTGCATTTATTTTGCACCATCTAAAAAACTTCACTATACCATGACAAATGTTCGACTGTCCTCGCCGAGAAGTTTATCACTGTACCCGGACGTGCATTTATTTTGCACTACCTTTCAAGAAAATCAACTACAGTCCTTTACAGATACACGCCAGTTCGCGCCTGGAAAATATATCAGTACAACACTTTACAATCCTACATGTTACAACCCTTTACACTTTACATTTTACAGCATCAACACACGACATTTCTCACCTAAGAAGTCGATCATATCCTCGTTATGACTCGCAGCAAATGGCCATCTCCATGGAGCAGTTGGGCTTCCATTTACCTGCCGTCTTGAGGTTTGAACCAAATCGTATTCAGGAGAGCACGATCTTGAGTTACGGGGAGGTTTGAGCAGTTTCATATTCAGGAGAGCACGATTCTGAAGTTATGAAGAAGTTCATTTATCCTTTAGTAAAAGAAGGAGCGGAATCATATTCAGGAGAGCACGATTCTGAGTTATGAGGAAGTTCAGTTTGGCCGTTTTTTCAGGAGAGCACGATTCTGAAGAATGAAGAAATTTCAGGAGCCGAATCATATTCAGGAGAGCACGATTCTGAAGTATGAGCATATTCAGTCATCCAGTTTCATATTCAGGAGAGCATGATTCTGAAATATGAGTAAATTCAGTCATCCAGTTTCATATTCAGGAGAGCACGATTCTGAAGTATGAGCATATTCAGTCATCCAGTTTCATATTCAGGAGAGCACGATTCTGAAATATGAGTAAATTCAGTCATCCAGTTTCATATTCAGGAGAGCACGATTCTGAAATATGAGTATATTCAGTCATCCAGTTTCATATTCAGGAGAGCACGATTCTGAAGTATGAGGAAGTTCAGTTTACCCTTTTCATGTTCAGGAGAACATAATCTTGAAGCATGAGGAAGTTTATTTATCCTTCAGTAAGAGAAGAATCAGAATCGTATTCCAGACGCCGACCTTAAATGCGAGAAGATTTATTTATCAGATAAGCAGCAGCCTCTTTATTTGAGTGCTTATCCATTTTTTGCACATAAGTCCCTTCCAACGATAAGTGACAGTTCTCCCTCGAGAAGCTTATTAGGGCATTTCCTATTAAAATCCATTTATTTTGGCATACAGTCGGTCTTTACCCTGTATATTTGATACGGATTTCCGAAAAGTCCGTTCGATCCTGTCGCGAGGGGTAGTTTACAGAAGCTTGGATGTTATTCTTTGCTCAATGCTCCAGCATTCTGTAATCGACCTTACAATCGTACGTGATCCAGTTTTATTTTTAGATTCCCCAGTGGAGGCCGTCTCATAGGTACCATCTCCATTGGAGGATCTCGTTCCTTTTCTAAAAGCGACAATTGGTTATTCGCACCAGTTGACTATCAATTTTAGAAATTCCCCAGTGTTGTACTATGTCTCAGCGCGTCATTTTCCCCAGTGTGTTTCTTCTCGTGGCGTCTGTCCCAGTGTCGTCATGTTCGTCAGCATTTTCGCATTCATTATTCCAGCATACGCAGCATATCATATTCATGGCATCATCTGCATTAAGTCGTTCCAGTCTTGTCCATAGCATCGCATATCGTCGCATATAAGGGCAAAATTTTCGGTTATCTATATTTAAATCTCTCCACCACGATTCCTCGAGTCTCTGTCACTCAAATCGTCCGGTGTAGCTATTTAAATAGGGGCAACTGTAATACCCCAAATTTTACCCTCATATTTAGTCGGTCATTTCGCATATCATATCATCTGCGCATTTGCTAACCACTAACAAGACCTGAAGGTGTTTGTTTTGCAGGAAATACCCCAGGGGCGTTTTGGTCATTTTTGAAGCATAGTTCGTAATGTTGGGCGTAATGATGTTTTTTGAGGCGTTTATTTACGTGGGTTTGATATCAAAGTCTGATCTGTGGAGCAGGGTTTAACAAGAAATCATTCTTCTTTCTTCCAGAGGGAAAACGGTGAAAACTTCGACTGATTAATGGAACTTATTCATGCAATGGTTGGATCGAATTAATTCCAGGATATTTGACTAGTGAGATTTAATCGGATGTTGAGGTGTTTGCAAATTAAAGCATGGAGAAGCAATTGGGAAATGATTTTAATAGAATATGTGAATTTTATTCATAATATTTTATTATCATTATTACAAGTTTGCAAAGTGAATTACAAAGAAGAAATGATTTGGATAAAAAATGTTATTTATTCATAATATTTTTTTTTACAAGTTACAAGGGATTACATTAAAGTTCTAAAGAATTACATTAAAGTATCTATCCTAAATCCTAAGAACGTCTAAGTGTCTTCATGCTGTCTTTAAGCTTCGCCGCAAATCTCGACTAACCTGCACATCAAAGCAAAACAAGCAATATAGAAAATGTTAGAGGTTTTTGACACTCTCAGAACAGTGTCATCATCGAGTGCCGGGAGTGGCACAACCGAAGCTGCGTCCTACCCCCGTTACCGACCCGTGCCATTGGCGTCAGATCAAGTGGCTACTGTTTCTTATCAATGCGGGACAACCGAGAAAGATGAAGAGGTAAAAGAAGTGGGGACCGATTTGATTCGCCGTAATTGGATTCGATTCAAAACCAAACTGAATACCATTTCATCAAGGGTCCACACAAAAAAAATTGGAAATGAAACTGAATTGGAATTCGAACTCAAAGTTCCATCATGTAAAATCAGCACATCAGTTCCTATAAAACCACACATCAGTTTTCGAAAATTCAATCCATCTTCAGATCACAAGGAAGCAAGCTCAGATCTTTACGGCAATCCGGTACGTGGACTCAGTTTGAAAAACATCATGGCCTAGTATCATCAATAAACTGGATAACCGAAAGCTGCATCAGAAAAAAAGCAGTGCATCAGCAATCCAATTCAGTTTCAAAAATAAACCAAACTCTGTTCACCAGTTCATCAGCAATCAAGAGAAATCGAAACTGAGTTCGAACCCTGCAGCTAGACAACCAAACAAAACCAGCCGAATCCATATCAGAAAAAACCAGTTCATAAATCTGAATGTCATAATAGTGCAACACCTTTTGAACCAAATGAGCAAGCTCATTGCAGAAGATCGAAAGGCACAGGCCTGGGCTCAGTTCGAACATCACTGCCCAGGCAAGTAAGTGTATCAGTCAGGTTATGAGTCCCCCGCCGGAAGTTTAACACAAGCATCAAAGATCAAACAACATCAACATTCCCCAAAGTTCATAACAGAACTCCAAGCCAAAAACGAGTCACGAGCTGCATAAACTTGAATGGACAATTCAATTCATAAAGTATAAAAACCGCCCAGTTCATCAATGAATCCCCAGACAAATCCAATCGACATCAAAAGGATCCAACACTATGGCCGTATCAGTCTACGCCAGATTCGAAACTCAGTGATATCAAATTAGGACCAAAACCAATAAACCCACAGCGACATCGAAAATTGGATAACCAAAGTTAGTTTACTGAAAATCTGCATCAAAAGAACCACATCAGTAAAAAATATGCCCATAGTATCAAAACGGTCCCTATCAGAAGAATTGAGTTCGAGTAAATCAGAGAAGAATGATTCAGTTTATCACGAAGCAGTTCAAATGGAATCAGAATAAATAATCCAGTTAACCAAAACAAATCAGAATGAAAACATTTCGAAACAAATCCAGTTGTGTCAAACAGAATCTGTATGAATCCAATCAACATCTGGAAAGCAGACCAAGTCCATGACAGATCATAACCGTATCCACCCTGAAGGTGCAAGGCAAATTGTATCAGAAAAATAACAGAAAACAATTTTGATATTGATATCAATTCCAAATCAGGGAAGATTAAATCGTATCAAGTGAATCAAAACGAGCCAAAGCACCAAGTTCACAAATCACGAGCCCAGAATCATGACAAAAGAAATCCCAATCAAATATTAAGAAGGGAAATAAGATTCAATCAGATAAGAGCAAAGTAAAAGCGAATCACAAATCAGATGAGATCAAATATATCAGAAACAAATGAAATCCAATCTCACCGAAATCCCAATCGAACCCTAAAAGAGGGAACATGGTTCAAATCGTTATCTGAAAAAAAACCAAACAAAATCATATCAAACTTTCAATCAAATCAAAAGTATGCTGGTTACGAAAATCAAATCAAATCGAATCACCACGAAATCCTGAGGCAATAATGCAAATCCAACATCAAAAGCCCAAAAAGGAGAGGGTCAGAAGAGTATAAGAGGGGAACGATCTCACCATCAAAAAGGGAGGAACGTAGCCGTGTGAGAGAGAGAGAACGAAGAACACTCAAAGCGCAAAAACCCTAACGAACGAGAATCGCGAGACTCAGAGGGACCAACACCCTCATCATCGTCTCCGACGAACCAACATCAACAACCGCGCCACCAAACGAAGGAAGACCACCTTCGCCGTTCGTTAAAAAACGGCGGGCAATCAACCCTGAGCCTCAGCTTTACATCAATCGGCCAAAGACAAATGTAAACCACCATGCATTAACTCACATGTTCTTATTTTTCGTGTTTTGTTTCAGGAAATAAGAGGATCACAGCGAGAGAAAGAAGAAAGATGCGAGAGAAGAGAAGCGAGAGAGAGGAGAAGAAGAGTGAAACGGCGCCGTGAAACATTAGGGTTCCCAGAACCCTAAATGTTTTTTTGCTTAACCATCAACCGGGTTGGGTCCGGGTGTGATGACCGGCCCAACCCCCTCCCCTTATTTGTTTTTTTTTTCTTTTTTTCTTTATTTTTTTATTTTGTTTTTTATATATATTTTTATATTTTTTTCTTAGCATCTTATTTTATAATTTAAAATTGCTTTTTTTAAAATAAAAAAAAACTTTTTTTAATACAAAATTAAAACTTTTGTAAATGTAAAAAACTTTTTTTTAACAAAAATAAGAAAGACTCTTTTTTTAAAATATAAAAATAAAACCTTTTTTTAAAAAAAAGAGTAAATTATTTTTAAATTAAATTTCTTTTGCAAGCTAACATTAAATTATTAAGATTTTTAAATAAAACAACAATAAAAATCTCGAATTGGCATCTTTTTCTTTATTGTTTCGTAATTAATTTGATCACCGCCTAACTCTGCCCACTAACGCCATTTGTTCATTTTGCAGCTCGTTACATTTACCGTTACTTATCTCGTTTTATTTCATTACTATATTGTAACTGCTTCTCATATGTAACTACGCGAACCTAATAATCGCGCTTTAAGTTTCTGCCTTTAAATTTCTGTTTGTATGGCTTTAACTGCTGTCTTTATTTTCTGCTTGCATAACTCAATCATCTCACATCTTCATTAATATTCCAGTCACACTACGCACTCCGAAGGAATTAGGTCTAGCATTTGACCGCCGTGTCAATAGTCCTCACAACTTCAAAACCTTACAACCTACAAACCCTAATTTTCACAAATGCCTCGCCGCAGGCAAAATTACAATTTTACCCTTAGCATTAGGTCAAAGAGCCGCCGCGCTCATTTTAGGGTTTCCCGCCGTGGAATCCCTAATTTAACCCTAATTACAACTTAACAATTCAACGTAGAGATTTGGAGTTTCTACACTCCACGTAAGCGTGTCCTTAAGATGCGTTTATTCCCCTTGAGACCTTGACCACGGTCAAGAAGTCTCTAACCTCCCTTTTGAGGGGAACTACGATTACTCTGATTCCACTCCCGTAAGGATACGTAGGCACAAGATGCGATGTCTTGCCGAGTAAACTTAGAATTAACCCCTTAGGTTTACTTTCTCACTTTTAATCCTTTGTACATATACCTTAAGCAAATGAATAAAGCAAAATAGTAAACATCTGAACAAAAGGTTCCTGTAGAGTACTACAGAAGTTTAGGGTGCTAGTACCTTCCCTAAATTTAACCAACCCCCGAACCCTAGATCTCTCCCCGCATTGTGTTTACGATGCAAAATAGGTTTTCCCTCTTTTGACCTTTTCCTTCGGATAAATCAAAGAGCGGTTGTGAATTGAATTGCGATTCAAACTAATTAATAGTTTGTGATCCTATTTCCACCGCAACAACATGCTTGTCCAAATGATTGCATTTTGTTTCGAAATGAATATGCATCATTAAACGAGTGTCCTAAATGCGGTGTATCTCGGTATAAGAAAAAGTTGTCACCAGCAAAAGTATTATGGTATTTTCCTATAATTCCGAGATTTAGACGCATGTTTCGTAGTGAAACAGATGCAAAACACCTGACTTGGCATGCAGATGATAGAATTGTAGATGGGAAGTATCGACATCCGGCAGATTCACCACAGTGGATGAAAATTGATAATGATTATCCTGATTTTGGAGAAGAAGCTAGAAACCTTTGCTTGGCATTATCGACTGATGGAATGAATCCGCATGGTCTGCAGAGCATCTCACATTCCACCTGGCCTGTAATTATTATGATTTATAACCTACCTCCATGGCTATGTATGAAGCGTAAGTACATGATGTTATCTATGTTAATTTCTGGCCCTAAACAACCAGGGAATGACATAGACGTATACCTGACACCTCTAATTGAAGACTTAAAGAGTTTGTGGGAGAACGGTGTGGAGGTTTATGATGGATATAGGAAAGAAAGTTTCAATTTGAGGGTGATGGTGTTTGGCACAATTAATGATTTCCTAGCATACGGAAATCTATCGGGGTATAGCATTAAAGGTCAATGTACGTGTCCTATCTGTGAAGAAAACACAGATTGGACGCGGTTGGAATTTGGTCAGAAGAATGTCTTTCTTGGTCATCGTAGATTCTTAAATTCTAGTCATCACTACTGTGGATGGAGAAAAGCATTCAATGGAGATTCAGAACAACGTAAAGCTCCACCTACATTGACCGGCGAACAAATTTTTGAAAAGGTGAAAGATGTGAGTACTAAGTTTGGCAAGCCTTTTGGTCATACGCTTGTCACGCGTGGGTGGAAGAAGAGGTCAATTTTATTTGAGTTGCCGTATTGGAAGTCCTTGTATGTAAGACATTTTCTTGATGTTATGCATATTGAAAAAAATGTATTTGAAAGTGTTATTGGTACGTTACTAAATATACAAGGAAAGTCTAAGGATGGCCTTAAAGCAAGAAAGGACTTGGTAGCAATGGGAATAAGGAATGAATTAGGACCCTTGAAGAAAGGAAACCGCACATATCTACCACCTGCTGCTTATACTCTATCTAGAAAGGAGAAAAAGATACTGTGTAAGTTTCTGAGTGAAGTTAAAGTTCTAGAAGGATACTCTTCAGATATTAGAAGACTTGTTTCTATGAAAGACCTCAAGTTAAAAAGTTTAAAGACACATGACTGCCATGTTATAATGGAACACTTTCTACCAATAGATATACGTTCTATTTTGCCAGAAAAAGTGAGAGGCGCAATAACTAAATTGTGTTTTTTCTTTAGGTCAATCTGTAGTAAGGTGATAGATCCTGCGATCTTACCAACATTGCAAAGAGAAATAGTTATTACTTTGTGCGAGCTTGAAATGTATTTTCCTCCATCATTTTTTGACATAATGGTACATCTAGTTGTTCATCTTGTGAAAGAGACACAACTGTGTGGACCTGCCTATATGAGATGGATGTACCCTGTTGAACGTTATATGAAAATATTGAAAGGGTATGTGAAAAACCGAAGTCGACCAGAGGGATGTATTGTTGAACGATACATTGTTGAAGAAGCTATCGAGTTTTGTATTGAATATTTGTCCAACGTTCAATCCATTGGCCTCCCAAAATATCATGTTGTTGAAAAAATAGATGGTAAACAGTTAATTGGAAATAAAGTTGTGATAGTTTCAAGGGATGAACGGGAGCAAGTGCATTTGTATGTTCTGCACAATGACATTGAGGTTGAGCCGTATGTTGAAATGCACAAGGACGTTCTCCGAGGTTTAAATCTGAATAAAAATGAAAATTAGATAGTACGTGAGCACAATCGAAGTTTTATAACATGGTTCAAGGAGTATATTTTTTCAAAGTTTTATTCTGATCCCGCTTCAATAACAGAAAGGTTGAGATGTTTAGCATATGGTCCAAGTTTGCATGTGTTTTCTTATAGCGCATACGCAATTAATGGATACACATTTTATACCAAGGAACAAGATGATAAAAGTACAATGCAAAATAGTGGTGTCACCGTGCTTGCCGAAGCAATGCACATTTCCTCGTATTATGGGGTTATCGAGCGCATTTGGGTGTTTGATTATGAGAAGTTTCAGATTCCTATCTTTGGATGCAAGTGGGTTGAAAATAATAGTGGCATACAAATGGATAAATCAGGTTTTTTGAAAGTGGATCTTAATAAGGTGGGGTACAAAGATGAGCCTTTTATTCTAGCCACGCAAGCTAAACAAGTGTTCTATGTCACTGATCCGACAAGTACGAAATGGTCTATAGTTCTTTTTTCCAACAAAGTAATCGATGATAACATTGGAGAAAAGGGGGATGTTTATGTTGAGAATGAATCTTATATTATAGATGATCCAGATGAGAATATTAGAGCGGACGAATCATATATTAGAAATGATCATAACGAGGGAATTTGGATCAATCCATCTGTCCGTGTTGTTAAGAGACAAGTAAACCCTGTTACAACGAAAAAAAAGAAAGAGATGTTAAAGGTACTTGTAACATGTTTTTCTTATTTACACATGTCTTATTTATACCATGTTTTTGTTATTTCTTATTTATACCATGTTTTTATTATTTACACATTTCTTATGTATATATTTGTTATTTACATATTTGCATGTCATTCATTTGATACTTTGGTTTTTCTGAATTACAGGTATATATATTATGGCCAGCAACGAGGAAACAACACATGATGGAAAACAAACAACAAAAGACGTGGAAGGCGATATTAAAAGAGGCATAACAATTATGAAAAAAAGCATCTGTGCGAGAGATAAAGGAGTAAAGTATGGTGTCCATTGGAATGAAAGAGACCAGTTAGTTGAGCCTAACGGTGCGTTGCTAACAAGTTACATCGGAGCACTTGTACGTTCGCAAGTTCCGATTACTTGCGATAATTGGAGAATTGTTTCATTACAACCGGCTAAAGATAAGATTTGGACCGAGATTCAGGTATAATATTGGAATTGTTTAATTATTGTTGACATTTACGTCTTTAAATTAAATATACTAACATGTTATATATATGTGTGTTTGTTTGCAGAGATCTTTCAATATTGAAGATCGTAGGAGAAAATATTGTATTCAATTGGCCGGAAAATGCTTGAGGGGATTTAGAGCGTTTTTAACAAACAAGTTTCTAAAAGATTCTGAAGGAAACTTTGTTGACTCAGAGCGTCTGATGAAGTACGCGGATTTGATTTCGGAGGAAGAATGGGAGACGTTTGTTGCAAAGCGAAGATCAAAAGAATTTGAAGTAAGTACAGAAAGGGCATCAAATCGTCAACGGGTATATACTTCTAATAGTATATACTTCTTCCATGTACAGGAGTTCTGATAAACTTGTTTTTTCTGGTTGTTAGTGGCGTAAATCGTCAATGGGCATCAAATTCCGCATATCCATACAGAAAGGGCCGGTTGGGATATGCACGATTAGAACAAAAAATAGTAAGTACATATAAATGCTTTAATATAATATATTTACAAAAAATAGTAAGTATATATAATAGGATACAATGCTTTATTATCCGTCTTAATGCGTAGTTGGAAGAGGAGAAGAGTGATGCGACATCTCTTCCGGACCATGTTGTATGGAAGGCTGCCCGTGTGGGACGAGATGGAGTCGTTCAGGAAGAAGTTCAACAAGTCTTTGAACAATGTGTAAGTACAACGTTATCTTTGTCAGTAACTGATCAAAAGTGTGTAATATATTTATATATGTTTTTATCTATATTTCAGGAGACTCTGTCCCAGACCATAACTCCCGCCGAGGACAATGATTGCAGGAGCTTACTGAGTCGGGTGCTGAATATTCCTGAGTATTCTGGGCGTGTGAGGGGTAAGGGATTTGGTGTCACTCCATCCAAACTGTATAAGCAGCCAAAGAAAAAAATCCAACCAATAAAGAAGTGATGGAGACTTTGGAGGAATTGAAAGCGCAAATCCGTGAATTACAGAAGGATAAGGAGAGATACATGGCGGAAAGACGCGCTCCAGAGGGTAGAGCTACTAGTGACAAAGATAGTACCGGTTGTCCACAGAAGCTTCCAGAGGTAATTGTATATATTACATTGAAATTAATTTAGCACACTTTACTTAATTGACACATTAACTGATCATTATTTGTTTAGGGCATTTCACTTTGCCGGCTATATTTATCGTCACCTACTCATCGAATGGTTGGCAAGGGAAAGGTGCATAACTTTCTGGGAGACTTACTTCACCACAAACCGCTCCCTTCTGGATTTTTGAAAGTATCTATTGATATTGCATTATAGGAGAGTGCGTTGTTGCCTATACCAGATGATATTTCAGGCGCAACAGTGGTGGGAGACGCAGTAGGATCGTATGTGGCATGGCCGGCAAATCTGATTTGCATAGATGATGAGGTAGGTTGAACCTTTTAATACTCAAATGTTTTATGATTCATACATGAAAGTTATTCTTACATCTACATTTTCTTATTTACATGATGATCTTAGACTCCTACAAAATCCAAATCAAAAGATGATAGAATTATTATGCGGGATACCGATTCAGCTGCATCAAAGAAACAGGTACTACTACAGTTACATGACTATCTTGTTATACAATATTAATTACTGAACTTATATATGACTTTTAGGTTCATGATCAGCAATCGCAACAAGTCAGCAAGAGTAAGATGCCTGAAACTTCCAAGGTTCCCAGAAAAGCAATTGTTCCTCGATTTAGGATGTGCCTTGAAACATATGTCGGAACATCAGATGTGCCTGAGGGTGGCGTCTGTCAAATACATATGGAGGCAGGTATTTTCGGTTTTGAATATCCCGAAACAATTGTTAAGGAGGATTTTGATCAGGTTTTCAACCATTCTGAACTAGGCGTCGGTGTTATGCATTCATACATCAGGTACTCCGATCCATTTTTATTAAATAATTGAACATTTTAAAATTTGCTCGTTTAACTTAATATTCTAATGTTGATTATGTTTTTTTAGGTTCTTGTATGACAAGTTATTGGTCCCGAATGAATTGACTTCAGTATTCGCATTCTTATCTGCTAGCTGTGTCAACTCACGTGTAATAGACCAGTCACCAGATACAGTCAAAGAGTACACAATGCAGAGATTTATGCGCGCGACTACGGAGAAGTTGTTCTTGTTGCCATATAACACTGGCCATGGGTTAGATTTTATTCTAAATTCATTTATTATAATTGTTCGATTTTTCCCTTTCTATATATATAACATTTCCGTCTAAACTGTTGTCTTATTTTATAGTGGACATTGGTTGTTGATCGCAATTAATCCGACGAAAGAAATAGTGTATTATATAGATTCATTGGATGGCGATACAACAAAATATGAAAATCTGAGGAACTTTGTTGATACGTAAGTGATGACATATACTGTTGTCTTTAATTATATATCTTTATTTATTATGTGACATTGTTCTAAATATGCGTTTATATTATGTTAGAGTTATACAAATATTCAGAGCACAAAGAGATGCAACGGTGCCAAAAAGGAAGGCTAACAACATCAACTGGATCAGAGTTGAGGTATATTCTCGCATGTTTCTACTTGATAAAACTATTTAAACTATATATCCGGATAAATGTTCGTTTTTTTTTTCCATTTACAGTGTCCTCGGCAGCGCAATGGTATTGATTGTGGATATTTTGTATTGCGCTTTATGAGGGAAATTATTCTTTCTAGTCAACTTGAGATTCCAGTCCTGGTATGGATCAATTCATTATATAAGTTATATGATTCATTTTGATAATTATCCGATACTTCATCTGAGTAATTAGTTTTAAACTTAAATCTTATTCGATCTGTTATATTATGTAGTATTATGATGAGTTCAAGTGCGCTACTTACACGAAAGCAAAATTGGAAGAAATTAAAGAGGAATGGTGTCAATTTATTCTTGGGTTGAGAATTGTATAGAGTTATCGGATTGGAGGACTTGTAATTATATGTGAATTGAATGTATTTGTGTTGTTGTAATTCTGAGGATCGAATTTTGTTGTAACATATTTAAACAGGTTTATGTTATATTAAAATGTTTATGAACAAATCATGGGTGGAGAAAAACAAATATGTGTCTAATTCTTAAAAGATTCTGAATTGTATATTTAAGGCCAAAGTTTGAATTTTATTTATAAGGCCAAAGTGCTTAAATAAAGGCCTGAATTATAAGCAGGTTTGTGTAATATAAGCAGGTTGTTGGTAAAATATACAAAACAGGGTGAATATTTTATAAAAAAAAATTTTTAAAATCTAGGACATTAGACAGCGCTTTTACATAAAAGCGCTGCTAAAGGTCACAAATATTATGCTACAAAAGCGCTGCTATTGGTTTGGAAGGGGGGGGGGGTCTAAGGCAGCGCTTGTAAAAAGCACTGCTAAAGGGTTGGCTATGGCAGCACTTTTGCAAAAGCGCTGCTAAAGGGGGGGTTTAAGACAACGCTTTTTTAAAGCGCTGCTAAAGGGGGGATGGTTGGGTGAATTATGCAGCGCTTACAAAAGCGCTGCTAAAGAGCTAAAAAAGCGCTGCTAAAGGTGCTGCTGAAGGGAGCTTTTAGCAGCGCTTTTTCATTGAAAAAAAGCGCTGCCTTTACCTTTAGCAGCGCCACTTTTGGCAGCGCTTTAAAGCGCTGCTAAAGGTCTTTTTTGGCATAGTGCAGATGGATCTAGTTTCCCATTTCCCTCTTGTACCCACATCATACATGCAGCCAGCGGATCTAGTTTCCCATTTCCTTCACCTGTACCGATGTCCGAAAAGGCTGGGGGATCCCGCACCCCTCTTCCGTCACCTGTACCCATGTCCCATTAGTCATGGGGATCCTGCACCCCCATCCCTCACATGTACCCATGTCTCATCAATCTAAAGAGGAGGAGGAGGAGGAGTTTGAGGGCTTTGAGAAGGTGAATGTGTCTGCGATGGAAGTTCATTATGCGAAGATTGATGGTAGATGAGTTATTTTTACTAAAGGAAGCTCGTAAGTTTCTTACTTATACTTTAAGCATATTTACATGTTATCATTTTTTTAATTTAATACTAATTCAAGTTATTGTTGTTTAGCTTCTTGCCGAGTAGGCCTGCTGCAGTAAGCATAAGAGAGGTCATTCAGGAGTTATATAAACATCCTTGGAAGACTTTTGGACAACTTTATTGAAAGGATAAAAACTTGTATAAAAAATGGTTTGATAAATTTCGGGTTTGTTTTTTAAGTAATCATTCATCTTAAGTAATTATTTTTTAATTGTCTATGTTTTTTTAATTATTATTATTTTTTCAATATTGCAGGAGAAGTGCACATGGGAAATAGTTGATGAGCCAATGATTGAACGAGATTTTAGGAAGAGGGCATCGACCCGACATTCTGACATGCTTAGGCGTGCTAGAATTGGTTGGGAACAGAAAGCAATCCGCCCTCCATGGATGGGTCAGGATGTCTTTGATGAAATGTTTGCTTATTGGAATTCAGATGAGTTTAAGGCTAAATCTACAAAAGCAAAGCAACATAGAGCATCTGAAAATGGAGCCCCCAATCATAGAGATGGAAGTATTAGTAACTCCCAACTTGCTAAAAATATGGTAATTATATTTTTATTTTACTACTTTTTTAAAATTATATTCTTATTTATTATATTTATTTAATTAAAGTTAATTATATTTTTTAGGATGTTCAGAAGGGAAGATCCCCATTATTGAGCGGGTTCATCAAAGAGCTTATATGGGAAGAGATAGAGAGTATAGCAACGAGTGTGCCAGAGATACTCAGGTAAATTAATATAAATATTTAAATATTTTATTTAATTAATTTATTTAACTAAATCATATAAACTCTATTATTTAACTTAATTTTCTACTTATGTGTAGAAGGAGTCTCATAAACGGGTACAAGCAATTCAATCTCAACATTCTCAATATGATGTTTCTAGAGGTCCACATCCTATTGATCCAGCTCTTGATGTTTATGTTTGGGTAGATACAGTTGACGAAAAGATAAAAAATGAAAAAATTTATGGTGTTGGAACTTTAGCCGCCAACTATAAAACTGAGAATAGAAGTTTATTCACAAGAATTGCAGATGGTGAAGGGTCGTCACGTCCCCCAGAGTTAACCCCTGAAATGGCAGAAACCATAAGACAATTAGCTCAGGGTGAGGCAGCATGTGAAGCAGCAGCACTTGAAGCTGCGGCACATGAAGTTGCACAAAAGGCTGAAATGGAAGAAATGAGAACACAATTGGAGTTGCAGGAAGCCTTGAGAGTTTCACAAGAACAAATGAGAACTACGCATGAGAACTATGCAATAATTTATGTTGCTATCACAAAGAAATCCAACTTATGGTTCTATGGATGGAACTCAAGGTTTCGGTGGATATGGCGGGGTTGGTGAATTTGGATCGGTTGATGGCCAATCGGTAAACGAGAATGTGGAACAAGAAGAAGATGGTGAAACCGTCAACGAAAGTGAGGAAGAAGAGCAAGATGAGGATTAATCTTAGAATTTTATAATTAGAATATATATTGTTGCTAGGGGATTTACATTTGACAAATGTATGAATTGCGAGGTTATTTTCACCCGGCTAAATCATGCAAACAAAAAATTATAATATTTTTAATTATGTTAAATTATTTATTGCATTTTCTTAATAAATTCTGAATTTAAATATTATTGAATAACAAAATATTCTGTATAATATAAACATATAATTTATATTATATTATAGTATTATAAATTTATAATATTATATATAAATTTATTTATTCAATAATATTATGTATTATATAAATATATAATTTTTTTAAATACGTAAAAAGATGTTGGAAAGTAAATTACACTCAGGAACATTGTCAAGTGAAATACACTCATTAAATTGCATGGTTGTATGGTGAATTACTCTTAACAACGTTGCCAAGTGTAATACACTCAGCAAAGTGCATGAGTTGCGAGGTGTAATCCACTCAGTAAAGTTTTGCGCTCTACAACACTGCTCTGCCATCTGCTCTGAGCTCTGCACTCCACACTGAGCTATGAACCACTTTTTAAAAAGTGTGTTGCGAAGCGAATTCACTCAACAACTTGCGAGGTGATTTTCACTCAGCAATATAGTTGTGACCATCGTTTTTGCGAAATATTTAGAACTCTTAAAAAATATATTTTGCAGATGGTTTTTAGGTTTGCAAAGTGATTACCACCTAACAAATTAGTGTTTCTTTAGTAACAGTAAAAACACAAGTGAAATTCAAGTAATTAAAACATAGTTTAATCAAATATAAATTATCAAAAACTAACTTAAAATAGATAAAATTACTACTATACATCTAAAATACAATTGATACATTTAATATTTTAAAACTTAAATAACTCACATGAATAGTTATCTTTTTAATGCATTATGCGAAGAAGAAGGTTAAATATCTAACTACATAACTTAAAATATTATCCTTAGCTTTTATGGGAATCTGGTGGAGAACATATATATAAAAATAAAAATGGTGATATGGATAAACAACTGGTGCACTTTTTGCAACAGCATATACTATATGCCTTTATCTTTTAAATGGAAATATGATTACGAAATTACTGGAATATTTCCAAGGCAAATTACTACAAAACATCAACATCACACGGTGACACACTAAAAACTTGAGAAGTACTATAAGTAGTAGCCAAATAGTAGTGTGCATTGCGGCTAGGTCAAATTGCAAAGATATTCTTGTTTAAGCAAGACAGCATATTCTCCATCATGAAAATAAGTTGATTTTTCACCGTTCAATCCTTCCTTTATGCCAAAGGAGTTAATATCATAACCATCATATGCGATTACACATCAAAAGGAATGCTATTGATAGTTACCTAGTGCGATGAATTTTACCAATGGATCAAAGGGTATCTCCCAAAACTTAGAGAGAATCATGTAAAAGTAATTATTTCATGGAGTTAATGGAGAAGAGAATATTGAGTTCAGTCTCTATTCAATGTAAGCTTTCCCTCTGTGCATTACAGTAAGTGCAGATATCACAAATTTGGCTACGTACTAAGTGTGGATCTTTTCCATTTTTTCAAATTAAATTAAAGTGTCAATTCATATATATATATATATATATATATATATATATATATATATATATATATATATATATATATATATATATATATATATATATATATATATATATATATATATATATATATATATATATATATATATATATATATATATATATATATATATATATATATATATATATATATATATATATATATATATATATATATATATATATATATATATGATAGTAAAATAACAAGATATTAATAGTGAATTAAAAATTAAAAGAAGAAATTTATTAAAAGATTTTTTTTTTCTTTCAAATGAGTCACTTATATGGATAGGAGGAAATACTATTTGTTTTTATTATATAGATAAATTATTGGTAGAAAATATAATTTAGTGTTTTTATTGAAAAATTGTATGCGACATAGTTGTGTTTGACAACATAGTTGAAATAAGCTTAAGTAGAAGTAAGATGTGTTTGACGGAATTGAATATAGCATGGGTGTACAAATATGTAAGCAAGTATTCGACAAAGTCGAATATTGCAGTTAGCAAACTATGTTTTGGTTGCTTATATATACATGTAACAATGTAAATCGAAAGAATGAACTTCATAATAAAAATGAAATATCTGCGGATAAAATCCGCCACGGATATGAGAAGGGTAGCTTACTAAATATCCACGCATAAAATAAATGTATATTTAAATACCCGTTTGTTAATGGATATGGATACGAGTTTAATGATATTCGTACCCGTGGATATCCATATCCGTTAAGAAATTATAAAGGTCATTTAAATATCATTAGTTTATTATACCTTATCTTTTAATCTTCTAAAAAAATTAGTCTTTTTATATTTCTTTCTTTTAAAAAAAATTCTTTAAAGAAAACCTTTCACATGTCATTCAAATTATATTAGTCATTTCATATTTAAACTCTTCAATACTTCATACGTCACTTTAACAATTTCATAATCCAACCAACTAGTGTCGTCATTTCTCTGTCGAACCAGTGTCTCTCTTCCTACTCCATTGTTGTTCGCTCTTCTATCATAACTCACAATCACAATATCTTTTATTTGTTTGGTTAAAAATGAAATGTATGGATTTTATGTTTGTATCTAATTATGTTTTGGTGAATAAGAAGAAAATTAATGTGATAAAATTTAATTCATAAATTAAGAGTCAATTGTATGGATGTTATGTGATAATATTTTTCTGTGTCTTTAAAAGAAGTTAAAAGTATTTTTATAAAAAAAAATATTATCCATGAATATCTGTAAATATCCGCGGATATTGTAAAACCCGCGGGTTATCCGTTTAACGGATACCTGCATGGATATGGGGCGGACATGTATATCATATTTATCCAACGGGACGGATACAAATATCCTAGTATCCATCCCCATGGATATATATATATATATATATATATATATATATATATATATATATATATATATATATATATATATATATATATATATATATATATATATGAAAAGTTACTGTTTTAGTCCTTTAAGTTATTTTAAAATATCAAATTACTCCCTTAAGTTTTTTCTGTAACGTTTTGATCCCTTTTTAAAAATCTTCGTTACAACAAATTGCAAACTCATATACCATTTAAACTGATTTTTCGCGCTTATCACGAATACGCAATCGAATTTATCAAACAAGTTACGGTTCATGAGAATCAGGTAAAAATGGACGAAATACATAATGAAAAATCAACGGCCCGACCAAAATACACAATCAAACGCACAACTAATTACATATTCGTGATAAGCGCGAAAAACCAGTTCAAATAATATATGAGTTTGTAATTTATTATAACAGAGATTTTTAAAAAAGCACCAAAGCGTTACAAAAGAAACGTAAAGGAATAACTTGATATTTTAAAATAACTTATAGGATTTGAAAGACATATATATATATATATATATATATATATATATATATATATATATATATATATATATATATATATATATATATATATATATATATATATATATATATATATATATATATATATATATATATATATATATATATATATATATATATATATATATATATATATATATATATATATATATATATATATATATATATATATATATATATATATATATATATGATAGTAAAATAACAAGATATTAATATTGAATTAAAAATTAAAAGAAGAAATTTATTGAAAGATATTTTTTTCTTCAAATGAGTCACTTATATGGATCGGAGAAAATACCATTTGTTTTTATTATACAGATAAATTATTGGTAGAAAATATAATTCAGTGTTTTTATTGGAAAGTTGTATGCGACATAGTTGTGTTAGACAACATAGTTGAAATAAGCTAAGTAGAAGTAAGACGTGTTTGACAGAATTGAATATAGCATGTGTGTACAAGTATGTAAGTAAGTATTCGACAAAGTTGAATACTGCAGTGAGCAAACTATGTTTTGGTTGCTGATATATACAGGTAACAACGTAAATCGAAAGAATGAACTTCATAATAAAAATGAAATCCCTTTTCATAATATAGTTTATTTCCTCTCTCCCTCTCTCTCTCTCTCTCTCTCTCTCTCTCTCTCTCTCTCTCTCTCTCTCTCTCTCTCTCTCTCCTCTTTTTCATTCTTCTTGAAAACCCTAATTGTTCCAACAAATTGGTATCAGAGAGTCCGATTGAGATTCAGTCAATCGGTAATGAAAAACGACAACACAACATCAACACAATTTCCTACAAATCTACCGATTTTTAGAGGTGAGAACTACGAGAGGTGGGATGCGTAAATGAAGATCATCTTCATATTTTTAGATGTGACTAAAATTGTGATTGATGGAGTACCTACGGTGGAAGCGAATGCAAGTGATGTTCAGAAGGTTATGCACAAGGAAAAAAGGAAGAGAGATGCAAAAGTTCTTTTCTTGATTCACCAGTGTTGGGATCCAAGTGTGTTCGAGAAGATCATTGAAAAAGAAATATCCAAAGGAGCGTTGGACAAGCTAAAGAACTTGTACGAGGGAAATGCAAAACTGAAGAGGATGACGTTGCAAATGTTGAGAAAGAATTTTGAGATTGCTCAAATGTTGGGATATGAGGAAAACAAGAAGGTTGGAGATGGTAAAATGGATATTAGAGATAAAGCTTGATGATTGGAGATGGAGGTTGGAGATAATAACTATAGGTTATATGTGGAAATTGAAGATGATAAAATAAAGGTTGGAATGGAGGTAGGAGGCTGGAAATGAAAAAAATGGAGGTTGGAGATGCAAAAATAGAGGTTGAAGATAGATGTTTGAAATTAGAGATGGAGGTTGGAGATGATAAAATAGAGGTTGGAGATTGTAGATGAAAAAATCGAGGTATGAGATGAAAAACTGGAGATTGGAGGTTGGAGATGAGAAAAAATAGAGGTTGAGGGTTGGAGATGGATTGGGTGGGTGTCAGAAAAAGTAGACCAGTGCGACCAGTGGTAGTTAGAAGATTGATCTAGACTGCCCAAAGAGGGAAATGAGCAGTTCTGGAGGAGATGAATCTTTCGACCTTTTTCTTCACTGAATTTCCCGAACATTATAAAGCAAAACATATGTTCAATGTATTTTGTTAGACGATGGCACGGATCTAGAAGGGGGGTTGAATAGATTCCTTAAAAAAAATCAGTTGGCGCTACCCATAAAATTGGTTTTAAAAAAATTGTTTAAATTGCGAAAGCGGCCATGGAAAAATTACCGTCTATAACGAACCGTTACTAGAGGACCGGATATGCGTCTAGCCTATGGATATTGATAATGAGCAAAGAGAATCACCATGCTAGTCACATTATCAATTGATTTATATCACTCCTTGGTATGACTAGTTCTAATGCCTCAAAATGTCAACAAAATAATTGGACAACACATGAGAATTTTTGTTCAGACAATTTATCAAACACTTAGCGTGTGTAGCACTCCAAGTGAGTTTGGCTTTGAGTAATTAGCTAGGATTTCCTTGTACAATAAACTATTGTAATAGAGTCAAAATTACTTCAGCACTTACTCAAAACTATCCTTAATTTGATAAACTTGTTTGTACGAAAATCACGCAAATATTAAGCAAAATGAAAATGCGAAAAGTAAAAGGCACAAAGATTTGTTGAAGCAGTTCCCCCGCCGTCCTCGCTTCGGGGTACGTCTGCCCTCAATTCTAACAATAGAATTGAGCTCATATAATATAAATGTAACCTGTTGTTGAATCGTTTATACAAGAATGGAATAGCAAATGAACAAACAAACTCCCTTGTTGTTGAATATGCTTTCTCTTCTTATCCCTTGATTCGAGTCGAATCGAGTCCTTCGAGTGCTTGTGGATGAACCTTCGACTACAGCTCCTTGGTTAAACAACCTTGCATTTTCAAACCCCAGCCCGACTGATATCAAACACTTGCTAATCGAACCTGAACCCCTCCTTCACAATTCACTGATTCCCGCTACTAGATCGACGAGACCTACCGCTCCTCAATCACCTTCGCTCAGCTGAACATATGTTGAGAGATTCGTACCAAAAACCCCCAAATTGAGCGAATCTTGGAGGACAAAACCCTTAAGGTTTTATTCAAGAAAAACCTGTCAAAATCTCAACCTGAATCGGATTCCCAATCAACAGCTTCAGACGTTATCACTTCAAATAAACCATAATGCACAACAAAGATTCTTGTGTGTCATTGTTATGGTATGAAATGTAGAAGATGAAGATGATGAGAACTAATGGCACCTCTTTCACTTTTCTTGTTTTGCAATTGATTCAATTGTTATTGATGAAAATGAGCAACTTTCTATTTATAGTATGCCAAAAAGTAACAGACAAAACCACTTTTCAAAATAAGTGGAAAGACCAGAATTATGCAGAAAAACAGCGAACGGTCGACCATACAAAAAGGAATGGTCGACCGGAACTCCCGAGACAGAACAAATTATGCAAAGTAACAAGCTATGCGTCGACCAAAACAGGATCATGCATCGACACAAACTCTGTATTTTTAGACAAACAGAAATAACAACAGTATACGTCGACAGGAGGTCGACGTGTGCCAACCTGTGGAAAATACACTTTGTAGACACCTTCTATGAGTCGACCAGAGCAAAATGAGTGGTCGACTCAAAGACCTATATTTTGCAAAAAGGCCTATTTTTATGTTTTTGACACTTCTAGATGTAACATATAATCCACCAATGATGCTTGACTCGAATAACACTAATTGGATGACACAACATGCAAGCAAATGAGACGTAAGAGATAAGGTATGCTTATGCCTTGTGGTGATAATGCCAAGTACCGATTCTTCCATATGGTTGCGTTTTGACATCATCAAAACACACGTGTATAGTATATGAGGCTTTGTCCTCACATATTTAAAGAACATGGTTTGGTAAAAGAAGTTATCATTCCACCCAAGAGAGACAACTGTGGAAAACAATATGGTTTTGTTCGATTCAAGAAGGTCGCTGATGAAAGGCTTCTTTCCATTAAGCTGGAGAACATTATGGTTAATGGCAAAAAGATATTTGTGAATGTTCCAAGTTTTTAATGTCAGGTTGATAGGGTGAATGGGATAGCTTGTGTCTAGGTTAACGAAGCTAAAGGGGGTCGTAGGAGAAGACTTTTCATACTAGGGAGGAATCATAGAGGTCATATCAATGCAAAGCTTTCATATGCACAGACGGTGGATGGTAATAATGTTGGTAAAGTTGGAGTGAAAACTTGAAACGTCAACTACTGCTTGGTGATAAACCAAGTTTAGCATATCTGATGTATAATATGGAGAAGATGGATTTGATCAGATTTGAGAAAGAATTTGTAGGTTTGATGGAAAAATTGGGTACGACATATGTGCAAGGGGTGCTACACACTGAATATTTTTTAAACTAAATCTACGCGGCTTGGTGCAAATTTGTGCTTGTTAGAAGAAAAGGTTGCAGGGGGGATTAAGAATATGGTCACGGAAGAAAAGACTTGGGTATCCCGATGGTTCTCTAAAATGCATCCATGGTCTCCATTGGACGTGGATAATGAGAGACTCACCTGGATATGTTGCTATGGTTTACCTTTTCATTGCTGGAAGGATTAGGGAATACATGAGATCAGATGAGGAAAGGGAGAAGCACATAAAGTTGGATGTCTCCAGGTTCTTAGTAAGAACAAAGTTTTCCATTAATCTCAATGAATTCTTCAATGTTGAGGTGAATGACAATAGATTTAGAATCAAACTTGTTGAAGATTCTCATGGACCTATGAGGATTGTTAAACACCGGGGCAACATGAGGTTGGGTGAACTTGAAGAGTTTTCCTCTGAGAGTGATGATGGTGATTCTGAATATACATTGATGGATTATGATGAAGGAATTATGTACGATAAAAATTAGGGTGAAGAGTTGGAACATCAGGTTGGTGATTGTTCCAAGGGTGTGGACTCAAAATTATGGTGTGGATATGCAAGGTAGTCAGGAAAAAAGGTAACATAGCAGAGGCAGATGGTGTGAGCCTTGCACTGCAAAAGAACATAGGGGCAGAGTTTAATGTTCAGAGTGGTAATAAGGACAATGTAATTAACATTGTGGAAAAGCACTTGTTAAATCCAGAAATCTTGCAAAGTAGCTTTCTAGAGGAAGGGGTCCCACAAAGGTTAGAAAGTCAAAGGCTGGAATGTGTTCATGGAGATATGGATGAGAATTCTAATGTGGGGTGTGAGAGGATTTTGGGTGTTTTTGTTGATCGTTCGGTTACAGACCTAATATCATGCTCCAGGGCAGTTACTGGTGGCCTGTCTGTTAAGGTTAAACCAAGGTAGAAAAACTTCTAAATGATATTTACCAAAAAATTAAAATCTTGTTTTCCCTTCTTACTTTTCTACCCTAATTCATGCTGAAAACCCTTATCAGACCCCAATTGTTTCCCTCGAGGTACTACCATAAAGTTCTCATCCTAATTTTGGTACAGTTTGATGCGTCCGCAAGTACACGGAAATATCAAAGTAATATAAAAGATTTGTCAAACCCACAGAGACCAATGTCAACCTACCGTTATCTATTGTCGCGGCATAAAGCTAAGGCTAATGGAATTAGGAAAGTTAAATGCGAATGAAATTAAATACAACGGAAATAAAGATTATTGGTTTAAGGAAGAGCGGTAAAGGGATATCGGTATGTAATGCTTTAGTTTTCGGGGATTCAACAGGTCTTCGGTGCCTTTTAGTCTTTGCAAACACTTTTCAGGAGAAAATACTCGTTTAAAGACCTTTGCCTCATGATGGTTGTTGACTCGGGTCATAATTCTAAGGCGGAATGTACGCTATCGCAGTCCCATTCGGGGTTAAAACTACTTTTTGAAAACAAATAAATTCTGATTTCTTTTAAAGCGCTTTCGCTGTGTTTAAAATCAATGCCTAGTTCTTACTATCCGGTTTGAACCCCAGCTTTCGCGTGCTGGCTCGAGCCTTAATGAATTTTCCAATTTCGTGGCAAAACTACTGTAAATAATTTCTCGCTTTCGCGATGAAGGTTTATTTAGAAGATTTTGATTAAAAACTACGGCCAGAAAGGTGTTTGTAAAAGGGAAGGTGCACCGGGTATTATCGAATCCCATCCTACTAATTCGATTACACACCGATAAAACTAATTTAGCTAGACATGATAATTAGTGCAAACAGAAATAAACATAAACAACAAAGTAATAAAATATGCATTATGACAAAAAATAAAGTAATAATTCAATTAATAAGAACCTGGAAAGTAGTACTGAAATTGAAGAGTAGTCCTCCACAATATCGGCAGAATTCTACTTTGGCGAAATAAAATTGCAGAAAGAAATTACAATGTTTTGAACTAAAGAAAAAAAAAGGAAGAAAAAAAAGAAACAAGAAAAATAGCTTCAATAGAACTTTGGCAGCCCTTCGGGACGTAGAATCCACCCTTCCTGTTCTGTGAATCTCTGGCCTATTTATAAGAGATATTTCATTTCTCAACTTCCAGAGATCATGCGTGAGTTATGGAGAAATCGAGAGTAACTTCCAGTAGTGGGCAGTTAGTGGAGAAAGTGCAAGAAGAAATTAAGTTGAACGTGCTCGTGGCCACTTCTGTGTTTGACGTTATTCTGATATTGGAGTCATGACGGTCGTGAGGGAAATGAGATGAACATGAGGTGCATGACGAGCGTGAGGGACATGTGACGGTCGTGAAGGTTGTGAAGATCGTGAGGGACCTGTGATGATCATCACACACACAAAATTTGTTTCTCTGCTGCTTTCTGTCTTTTTCCCCATTTTGTCTTTCTTCTTGTTTTTTTCCTTTCCATTTCTTCTTCTTTTCTTTCTTTAATCCTATTTCTCCACAATCTGCAAAACATAGTGAATTAACATTACAATAGAACATAAATCAAGATAAATTAACAATAATCGCAAGTAAATTCATGTAAATCGAGTCAAATAAACGATATACTTTCGCGTCATCACAATTGTTTCTGATTCTATTTTGCTTTATTTTGGGGGTTTAGTTTTATGTTGTGACTCAATTGGAGATTTGGATGTTAATCAAAGCAACACGAGGATTTTGAAAAGGATTGAAGATGTGCCTTCTAATATATGGGAATATGTCAAGAAATTGGGGGTGGAAGGAGATGAGGATGATGAAGTCTTTAAGAGTAACATTAGGAAAATGTAGGCAAGTGATTATAAGGCAATTGTAGAAAAGAGGATGGCTGAAATTGAGGTCACATGAATTTTGTAACTTACAATATAAAAGGATGTGGGAGCTTGGTGAAACTAAATTAAATTAGGCAAACCTTGACGAGAGGTATGGTGGATTTGTGCTTTATCCAAGAAATGAAATGTCAAAATACGCATGATGATATTGGGAAAACTATTTGGGGAAGTGATGGTTGTCAATGGTCTGTCATATATTCAACTTGACAATCAGGTGGTATTCGTACAATTTGGAGGAAGGATTATTTGACTCTCATCTCCAGTTTCAACGGGAAAGGTTTTCTGGGGTTGAATGCTATTTGGAAAGAAAATTCTGTTTCTTTGTAAATATATATTCATCTTGTGTTTTAGCTAAGAAAAGAGCTATGTGGGCAAAGATTTTGGAGGTCAAAATAAAATTAGGAGTTGGAGAGTGGATTTTAGGTGGAGATTTAAATTCTACCAAAGATAAAGAAAAAAAAAGTGTGGTATGGGGATGAGTAGACTTGAAATGGAAAACTTTGGGGAGCTTATTGACTTATTGGGTTGTGTTCATGTCCCCACTAGTAGGAATATGTTCACCTAGTTTAACTCAAATGTAAGATGTTGTAATAGGCTGGATAGGTTTCAGATTTCTCTGGGTTTGATTAGTGAGTTGAACACGGTGGTTCATAAGGTTGGGGATAAAGAAGTGTCTGACCATAGGCCAGTTTGGATCATTTCTTAGAATGTCAATTATGGTCCTAAGTAGTTTAAAGTTTTAAACACTTGGTATGATCATTTTGAATTCCTTTCATTTGTCAAAGGCGCGTGGGAATCTTATGTAGTGGTTGGGAGTGCGACATTTGTGCTATCATGGAAAATTCTACACTTGAAAAAATGTCTTCGTTGGTGGAATAAACATGGTTTTGGTTGGATTGACCTCAAAATTGAAGAGGAGATTCTAACAATTAAAGAGGTAGAAACATGTTTGGCATATGAAGATGGATCCACCAGTACCCAAGATTTGATGAGAAGAGATTGTGCCCAGGTAGAGTTGTGGAAAAGTATGCGCATTAAAGAGAGCATATTGAAACAGAAGTCTAGGGCCAAGTGGATCTTGGAGGAGACCAAAAATGTAAATTCTTCCATGCACTAGAATCTAGGATAGTAGATGAGGTAAATTCAGTGAAGAAGAAGTCAGAGTCTGTCAGACCAAGACTTGGTGTCAGTGGTTTGAAGAGATTGTCTTTGGAAGAAAGCTGTTTGTTGGGGAAGCCTTTTGAAGTGGAGGAGATCAAAGAGGTGATTTTCAGTTATGAAGGTGATAGGAGTCCTGGTCCGGATGGCTATAATATGGATATTTTAAGAAATGTTGGGGTGTGGTGGGGGTGAACTTTGTTAAGTGCTTGCAAGAGTTCTATGTTGAGGGTTGTTTTCCAAAGGTGATGTCATCCTCATTCCTTTCTTTAATTCCCAAGTTAGATAACCCTTAAGATTTAAAAGATTATAGACCTATATGTCTTATAGTTTGTGTTTATAAGGTGATTGTTAAACTGTTAGCTAGTAGACTTAAGGGAGTCATAGGCAAGTTGATATCTAAAAGACAAACTACAGTTATCCATGGTAGGTAATTGTTAGATGGGGTTTTGATCTTGAATGATATTATAGATTGGGTCAAGAGGAGTAAGCAGAGATGTGTTATGCTTAAAGTAGATTTTACAAAGGCTTATGATTGTGTTGATTAGTCATTTCTTAGAAGAACCATGTTGGGCATGGGTTTATGTGAGAAGTGGATGATGTGGATGGATGGAGGGGTTATGCATAATTACATGTCTATTTTAGCGAATGGGAGGCATACAAAGGATTTTAAGGTTACTAGGGGTCTCAGAAAGAGTGACCCCCTTTCTCTATTCTTGTCCTCAATTGTTGCAGAAGGGCTGGCCATACTTGCCAATAGAGCAGTTGTGGGAGGCATGTTAAATGGTTTCAAATTTGGGGAGGGTGGCTCATACAATCTACTATAGTACGCAGGTGATACTGTGTTGATTTGCGATGAAACTTGGTCTAATTTGTGGGCTCTCAAATCAATTTAAAAGGGATTTGAACTTATCTCAGGGTTGAAAATTAATCTTGGTAAGAGCTCTCTTTTTGGCATTGGTGTGGATGATTACTTTTTGAAAGTTGCGGAACCTTTCTTGTCCTACAAAATTGATGCTCTTCTATTCAAGTTCCTTGGCCTATGTGTTGGAGGCAATAATAGGAGAATATCATTTTGGAAACTAGTTATTGATTGCGTGAAGTCTAGATTGTCTAGTTGGAAAGGAAGGATGTTATCTATGGGGGGCAGAATTACCCTCATTAACTGAGTTCTCTCTAATTTTCCTGTCCATTATTTTTCCTTTTATAACGTCCAAAAGAAGGTGCTGCAAAAATTGGTGGCTATCCAACGACATTTCATTTGGTCAGGGTCGGAGGTAAAGAGAGGAGTTGCTTGGGTCAGATAGAGTTATGTTTGTAAATCCAAGGAGGAAGGTGGATTGAGGGTGAGGGACTTAGGGTTGGGAAGGAATCCTAGAAGGTAGATATGGTAACTATACAAAATCTTTGATGTCTGGTGAAATTCCTAAGTACTATTATGCATCTTCACATTGGTGGAAGGATATCTTTAAAGTGAACAAACTTTTTGGAGAAGGCTCTTTTGTTGGTCTGTTATCTTTCAAATTAAGAGATGGTGATAAGTCTTTATTTTGGTTGTCAAGGTGGATATGTAATTGTACCATTGCATCCCTTTTCCCAGGGTTATGACATAGAAATAACAACAAATTGGGCCTCGTGTCTGATATGGGAACCTGGAATGGTGAGCTTTGGTCTTGGAAGATTGATTTAAACTTGGAGGTGACTGATATGGAATTGCAACAAAAGTATCATGAGCTATCCTTGTTGTTGAGGGAAGTGTTTCCTAGAAGAGGGTGCAAAGATGCAATTGTGTGGCTGTTTTGTAAATCAAAATGTTTTTCTGTGAATTCGTGTTATGACAGGCTTGTACTCTAGGTTGCAGAAGATGTATTGGATGTTGATTGAAAGCTCGCCCTTAAAATATTATGGAATGCGTATGCACCTTTGAAAAATGAAGATTTTTGCACGGAGATTATGCTTGAATAGGCTGCCTACTAGGGACAATCTCATTAGGAGGGGTTTGCCACTAAACCATCATGAACTAGTGTGTGCCTTGTGCTTCAACTCTGCAGAATGTTTTTGGAATTTAATGTTCAATTGTGCCAAAAGTAGAAGATTATGGTATTTGGTGTGCGCATGGCATGAAATTGTTCCTATGTAGGTTGAAGGTTATTTTGAACATTTGTTGGTATTTTGTAATACCCTAATTTTTACCCTTAAGATCTCACATATCATTTGCATCTCATTCCACAAACAAGATCGCAAGCTTTGGTTCTCTTGCCTTCCTTTGTGTGTTTATTCTTGAGAGATCACCAAGCGCTCTTGTTTTCTTATTTGTTTGATGTTTGTTTATGTCTATGTTTACTAACCATTAATTAAAATCGAAAAAATGTTTGTTTTTCCTTTACTAACTTTTTCAAGAAAATGTTGGATCGAGGATATCAAATACCAGTCCCTCAGCTCGAATAAATTTCATCTGAACAAAGTCAAAGTTGATATGCAAACAACTCAAAATCATCTAATCAAGGGTTTCCAAGATTTAATTGATAATTATTCAAGAGACTCCAAGGTTCATATATTTATTTCCATGCCTTCTTTGACAAGTAAAAAGAATCGAGCCAGAGCCAAGACAACATATTAAAAAGAAAATTTTCACAATATTTGCATGTGGTAATCAATTACCAGTATTAGGGTAATCGATTACCCTATGCGTTTTTTGAGAAAATTTGCCAAGTTCAAATTCTGCAGCATTTTTGGCACCAAATTCAAATATTTCATCATGAGAATATTCTAGATCACCTCATTTTAATTCCCCTACCTCATCGTAATTAATTCCCACCATACACCTTCACTAATCACCATTTGATCTTGATTTTGCCTCCAAATTCAAATTCTAAGCCTAGTTTTGATTCTAAACCAAATTTCAAACCATCAAAATTTCCAAGCCTAAATCCTATAAATAGAGGCCTCATTTCACAAGGTTTTGATATCCAAATTCACCTTGTCAAATTTCTTCTTGACTCTCTCAATTCTCCCCAACTACCAAATTCACCAAAGCTCTTTCTTCCTTTGAAAGTTAGTAAGTTCATCATTGGAACTTACTAATATTTTAGCTAAACCTTCATCCATTCACTTTCTCATCATTAATTTCAGTATATCAAGGCTTTGGAGTATGGTTTGTGGAGTTGATTTGAAGAATTTTTAGATTTGAAATGGTAATCTCTCGATCCACCATTGTTGCTTTTGATACATCCTTCACAATGTGATATATTGTTGATTGTTGTTGCTTGATCTTTGGATCTTACAATTTGTGTTCCATTGGTGTTGTTTGTTGTTATTTTACTTGAATTTTCGTGTTCAATTGCATACTTGCTCATGATGTGTTTGAAGAAATGATTGATCAAGCTTTGCACATTTTTTAACTTGTTTTGTTGTTGTCTTAACTGGTGTAATCGATTACCTTCCTAGTGGTAATCGATTACACAGTGTTGATTTTGCCATTTTGGATTTGTTTTGGGATTGTTTTGGTTCTTTCTTCTTCTTCTTCCATTTCCCTTTGGTTTTTGCTTTGGAATACACTTCTAAAGGTCCTTTTCCTCTTTAAATTCATTGTAATTAAGGTGTAGATGAATGATCATTTGTGGCTCAAACGTATGTTTGAAAGTCCAAGTATGGTTGATTATTTGTATTAGGTTCATCACTTATGTTTGAAAGTCCAAGTATGGTTGATTATTTGTATTAGGTTCATCACTTATGTTTGAAAGTCCAAGTATGGTTGATTATTTGTATTAGGTCCATAACTTATGAAACTTGTTGTTATGAGGCTTTGATTTATCAATCCTATAATGAGTCTTAATTAACTTTAGCCTAAGTGTATGAGTTAACCATCATTAATCATTTGTTGTAACAACTAACCACTAACTCACTAACAATATTATTGTACTAATTTTGTTTATGTTTCTTTCTTTCTCCCTATCTCTATTTTATTTTTATGCTCCATTATTATCATCTCATCTCATATTATTATTTATGCTTCTTCTCTCTTTTTCTTTTGTCCATTTGGACCATATCTTGTTCAAATCGCTAATAAAGGACTAAACCTCTAAAAAACTTGGTGCTCTTAATTTTGTGGTTATGCTCTTGGATGGACTTAGACCTTGGACTTCTTGGACTATTCTTGGACCCTTGGACTTAGAATTAGGTCTCTTTCCTCATGCTTGGAGTATTATGGGTCTTTGCCTTTATTTGCTTGCTTATTGGCTTATGCTCAAGGTAGAAGGAATTCTTATTTGGCTTGTTATGAAGTTTGCTATCTTTTGGTTAGATCCTTCTTATCTATAGCTCTTTATTTTGCTTTAGGATAGTCAATTCATCTCTTCCCTTCTTAAATTTTCAAAATCTTCTCCCTTTTTTCAAAAAACCTTCTTATTTTTAAACATAAAACCACTTTCATAATAAAACCTTGACTTTAGTCAATTGATTTTAAAACTTTGTTTTCTTTAATAAATTTCAATCAATGTTAATCATACTTTGACTAATTTTAAAAAGATATGAAAAACACTTCACCTCATTCAAACTTTTGTGTCTTTTGTGCACTTTTCTTTCTTTTAAAACTTTTCATAAATTTTAGACATGAGTTATTTTTATAGTTGAGATATAACTCTCCTATTCCCCATAGTATTTAAGATGTTGACATTTTCCACTTAAATGTTGAGTGATAGATTTGTTGATTTTAATCCAAGAAAAATCCTCCATATTTAGGTGATGCAAATGTTATCTTATACTTGTGGACGACTAGTCATAGTTTTCTCCTTAAGATGATGACTTGTCTTTACATTTAAAAATCAATCAAAACCAATCAATTTTTGTTATTTGTACCACGAACTACGGGGTTTTGATCCTATATTGCACTTTGTGGGTACGTAGGCATGAGGCGATAAGTCTCTCCAAATACAAAAATCTTAAAAAATAATTCTCTTTTCATCTCCTTAATCTCCTTTCAAGAAAACCTTTTTTCAAACCAAAAAGCGTAGATATTTCAAATGACTCTTATAGAGTACTATAGACGTTGTGGATGCTAACACCTTCGCATCGCTTAACCAATCCCCTTACACGTTCTCTGTCTGTTCTTGTTTTGGAACTCTTTAGGTTTTGTTTGCTCTTTTTCCTTTCCTTTTGGATAAATTAAAAGTGCGGTGGTTACTCTTGCATTTTTTAGTTAATTTAATCAATAGCTTACACTCACAAATTTCCTCGCTACATATGTATTGATAGAGACAAAGGCAAAGCTTCTGCAGTGGCTAATGTGGTTGGAATTTGGATAATAGTATGTTGGTCTATTTGGTTCTCTAGAAATCAAATAATGTTTAATAATGAGGTTTTGGACCTGGAATTGGTCTTGCATAAAATTATCCTTTTATCTTCGTGGTGGATTGGTAAGAAAAACAAACATTTGTCTATTTCTAATTACTATGATTGGTGTAAGTATCCTTGTTTGTTTATCTAGTGTATTTTGGTTAACTGATAGTTGAGTCGGAGGTTGTTTGTAAATGGGTTGGGGTACCCCTAGTACCCTAGGAGATATACAAAATTTTGCTTATTAAAAATAAGTAAAGATGTCTTTGATGTAAAAAACCAAATTAATAAATCTAGTTTTTGCCTTAAATTTATCAATAAATATATATATATATATATATTTTCAAAAATATCCCTCGATAGTTAAGAGTGATATTGTTTACTCCCTTCTTTTTATTTAATTTTCATTTAATTAGAGGTATTTTTATGATAAGTGTATAAATTTATTTTAAAATATGAATACTGTTTAATAGAAATGGAAAATAAATGTTCATAATCCTAACTCAATTAATCAATATTGAATCCTTGATTTATCATTGATTGAAAAATATTGTTATATAGGTTACGATACATTACAAATATTATTTGTCTAAGTCTTACTAACAAGTGTTGTAATAATTTTGTTTATCTATCCTAAATAAGCATAACCTAAACATAACTTAAGCATTCCACTGGAACGGTGAACCTAGTGGGTTATTTAAATTCCTAATCCTATGATTAGGGACCACCTATTTGGATTCTTGGTTCCTCGCTTGCAAGGGTTAGTGATGTATGGTAGATATTGGGTGGAGGCGAGAAGAAGGAGACCACTCGATAATATAACCAGATGTTTTGTATGGTCAGCTAGATGGGGCAAAGGTCTGAATGAAGGAGACCAAATTTCATCTTTCTTCTTTGCAGAGTTTCCAGAATCCTATGAAGCAAAGGTGATGGCTGATGTGTTCAAGAAGTTTGGTTTGGTTTAAGAGGTTGTCATACCCGTGAAGAGAGATAAAAGGGGAAGAAGGTATGGATTTGTCAGATTTCGGAAGGCGACAGACGAAAGGATTATGGAGGCCAAGCTTGACAGTATCAAAATCGAAGGCAAAAAGATATTTGGGAATGTACCTAGATTTTAGCGTTGGAAAGAAGTATGGAAAGGTAATAGTGATAAGAAGGAGCTTGAGGGAACCGGATTCCATGGACAACCATTCAAGAATAATGGGAGTGTTGGAAATCTAGGGAGATCATATGCTCAGGTAATGGGAAGATCATAATTTATGGAATGGGAAGGAAAAATCCAGGAGCTGATCAGAGGACCAAGTTGGTGGAAAAGCCAAGTTTTGCCCATCTTCATTTTAATGCGGGTGAATTGGAGATGGAAATATTTGAAAGAGCTTTTATGGGTGTGGTCAAAAAATCTGGGTCCCCCTATGAAAACCAATAAGCACTAAACATAAGAGGTTATTTTAGTATAAAAGTTACACTTTTAGGGGCTAATCTTTGTCTTCTAGAAGAAGCAAAGCTGAGGGAGGTTAAGGCTTTGGTGAAAGAAGATGAGGTCTGGGTCAGTGACTGGTTCGATGATATTCACCTGTGGTCTTTTGATGACATGGATAACAAAAGACTAACGTGGATCAAGTGCTTTGGTCTACCCTGTAATGCTTGGAGCCACCGCCTCTTCAAGTTACGGAAGTGGAGTAGGGGAAAAGTTAGGGAAATGTGATGGTAGGGACGTAGCAAGTGAAATGTTGCTTTTTGAATGTAATGATATTGAAAAATATACTTTCAGAATGGTGGGACGTATGGCAACCTCTGATAACATTGAAAAAGTAAGGTTTGAAGTGGACCAGGGCTAGTATGCGTGTTATCCTTATGCTCTAGGCCTCAATATGGAGTCTTCTGATCCAATACCATGTACAATTGTTTGGCCTATTGGGCCTGCCTTATGTCTAAAGCCTAAGAAAACTAAATTGATCAATGAAATTTATGAAAGTATCAAAATCTATTTTTCTCCATCATATTTCTCTCCCTTGATCCACCATACCATTTCATAGAAATAAAAGATGCTTGCTATTGAGAATGAATTGTGAAGTATTCAAAGAACTTCGAAGGAGGGTGATGCATCATTCCGTTATTCTGGTGGGTCAATTATTTGTTGTGATTCCATCAATGACTCTAATTTCAACCAAGGCAACAATAGAATTAGAAACTCGATTAAAGGTGTCCCTACAAAAGTGTGGCAATCAATTAGAGAATTAGGCGTTGAAGGTGAAGAAGACAATGAAATGTTTGAAAGAATTATTAGAGATTTAGAGGGTAGTGGCAAAAAGAAATTGAAGAGAAGAAGGGGGATGAAATTAGGGTTCCATAAATCTTATATCACACAATGTGCATGGGTGTGCAACATCAATAAAGAGAATGAGGGTGAGTCAAATTATTTCTGAAGGAAATGTTGATGTATGCTTCATCCAGGTAACAAAGATTCAAGTGATGGGAGAAGATTGTGTTAAAAGTATTTGGGGTAATAGAACAATGGAGTGGTCACCGTCAACATCAATGGGTCAATCAGGAGGCTTATTATCAATCTGGAGGAAGGAGTCTTTTATCTCTAATTTTAGTTTTATAGGAAACGAATTTCTAGGGATTAGTGGCCAATGGAAAGGGTTGAATTGATACTTAATCGACATATATTCATCGTGCTACATTGTAGATAAGAGGAAGATGTGGTAAGAATTAATCGAGGCCAAAAGAAGAGTACCTCATGGTGAGTGGCTGGTGGGAGGCGATTTCAATGCTATTAAATCTAATGATGAAAGGAAGGGTAATGGTAGAAATATTATTTCAGAGATGGAAGACTTCTCGACATCCATTGATGTCATGGAATTGGTTGATGTACCTGTGGTAGGAAACATGTTTACTTGGTTTAAGTCAAATGTGATTTATAAGAGTAGAATTTATAAGATCCTACTATCTGAGGATCTAATCTCTAAGTGGGGGTGTGGAGGCTCAACAAGTAGGTGATATGGATATTTCGAATCATAGGCATGTTTCATTGAAAACAAATAAGGATAATTGGGGTCCTAAACCTTTTAAGGTTTTCAATTGCTGGTATGTTAATCCTAGTTTCTTTGAGTTTGTTAAAGAAACATAGAACTCTATTCAAGTTAAGGGAAGGCCTAGTCACCTCTTGGTGGAGAAATTCAAAAGATAAAGAGAGAGGTTGAGATGGTGAAATATGAATGCTTTCGGGTGGGTTGATCTCCATATCGAGGAAGGTGTTAAGGTCCTTAATGGGATTGAGGCCGATATGGATTTCATTGGTGGAAACATTACTGAGGATGAACGAAGTTTGATAAGTGTTGCGCAAGGAGAAATCTGAAACTCAAAAAAAGCATGATCAAGAAAAAATCTAGGGTCAAATGGGTGATAGAGGGCGACTAAAATTCAAGATATTTTCATTCTATGCTTAAAACGAGACTTAGAAGAAATAATATATCTGTTGTGAAATCTGGTAATGCTTTAGTGGAAGTTGTTGGTTTGATAAAGAACACCATTAGGGATTTTTTCTTTTGAAGCAAAATTTAAGAAAGTTGAAGGATTTAGTTTGCGTCTGATCTCCCTAAGTTATCTACTACTGAAAATGAGATGTTGATATCATAACCTAATTTTTACCCCTACTATTCCACCTCATTGACATCTTTGCAATGCATCAAGATCACAAACTTGGTTGTCTCCTAACCCTCTCATCTTTGGGTTTGCCTTTGTAGAGATCATCAAGCACCTCTTTGTGTATCTTTTATCATTTTTTGTACTTATATGCTTTATAATTCACTAACCATTAATCAAAATACAAAAAATTATGCCTTATCCCTTTTGTTTCTTTTGCAAGATAGGGTTTGGAATCAAGAGCATCAAGTGATTCACTCCTCAACTAAGGTTTGAGTTCCTCAAGTCAACATGTAGTCAAATGTTGATTTTCAAAGGATATTCATCAAATAATGACATTTAAATCTCAAATCATAGAGTCTTAAGCATTATTCAACCTCATTTGATCAAAGAAACTCCAAAGTTTGATAGCTTGTTTCTCAAGAAACTTCAAAAGTTCATGTGTTTATTTCCATGCCTTCATCAACAAGTTTCCTCAAGCCATTACAAGATTCATCAAAGGGCGGTCAATAGTATATCATTTTGAGTTCATATGATTATCAATGTACCTTGAAATGCAATAAAAGTTCCAAGCTTGCAAGTTTGTTCAAAGTGGTTTGACCTAAAAAGTCAACATTTCAAGTCCAAGTACAAAATAGCCTAACTTCTTCATACTTCAACATTTTTTAATGCTTCTTTGGGGAAATTTCTCTGTTAGATATCTTCTACATCTTCTCTTCATAAGTCAAGAGCCAATTATGCTTAGAAAGCCATGAAAGAATTGACGACATTATAGGTCATTTTGTGGACTTAGAAAAATTTGACCTAAAGCTCAAGTGTGACATGCCTATGTTCCAAAGATCATAACTCTCTCAATTTTAAACTTTTTTGGGTGATTATTTGATCCAAATATCCTTCTTGATTTCCTTTACAACTTTCATTATGATTTCAAACATCAATTCATGCTTTAAGTACCTCAAATCTTGAAGGCCATTTGTGTACAAAACTAGGTAATGACCTATGCCAAACTAGTTTTCAATGGTTTTCTCTCATGTTTCCAAGCTTTCCATTTTCTCATCAAGTATCCAATTGAATTGGTTCTTTTTTCATTTTTCTCTACTCTATGAAAGGAACATTTGACTAAAAAATCACAAAACGCACGAGGGAATTCCATTTGGCCTCAATTGGAAGTAGGTGATCTCAACTTTGTTTTGACCATGACCTACAGTTTTAGAAATGGCCTAAAACTCAACTTGGGGACCATAAAACATGTGTAAACTCATTTTTCATTACAAAAACACATCCCACTAAGTGCAAAATGACTCATTTCAAGTCCTGAATCATGTTTTTCACCTTGCCTCACCAGTTGCAAAAGTTAGAAATTTCTAGAGTTTATTCACACGTTTTGGATTTGATTTCACACGTATAAGCTCATCACTTTATTCCATATATATATATAGAAATAACTTTTTCCTTCATTCTCAATCTTTGAAAGCCAAGAAATCTCTGCTACTTTGAAGCTCGAAACTACCTCAAAACTAGAAAGTTGAAACCTCATTTTCTCTTTGTTTCAACTCCATTTGTTTGCCCAGAATCCATTATCAGTCTCTTCTAAAGCTGACCAAAGTATTACAGAAGCTTGTTGTGACCTCTAAGCACCAAATAGATTCCATCATTTTCAAACTTTGAAGCTCATTAGGGAAAGGTAGATACGAGTTTCATTTTCATTCAAACAAGTTACCATTCTCTTCTTCTTGTTCCGCTGATCATTTCCCCTAACCTAACTAGAATTTATTCTTCATATTTTGAATTTAATTTTACTTTGAAGTAAGCTAGGGTTTATCGTACTTCTGCAAATTCTCTATGCTTGGAGTGAATCAATGGCTCCAATGCAAAGAGACATGAATGATGATGTGTTTAGAAGTTTGCATGTTTAGTGTTTGAGCTTGAAAATGTGAATTCATGAACCTGCAAAATCAATTGAACAAAGGTTGAAGATGAGTGAGTGTGCGCGCAAGGGTGGGAAATTCGAATTTTGTAGCCAATCAAGTAGCGTCACCTACTCCCTAGTCGTTGCATTTTATTTCTTTTTCTTTTTATTTCAATTTTTATTTCATTTTCTTAAAAAAAATCATTAAAAATAACTCTTAATTGATTTTTTACTCTATTTTTTTTCATAATTTTCTAAATTATTCTCTACCTTATTTTTTTTTTTTCTTCAGATTTTTAAAATGATTTTTAGCTTTTTTTGTTGTTGCTAATTTCTTCTTATTTTCTTTTAATTAACTTCCATCATTTTAATTTTAATCACTTTTTAAGTATTTTGGATCCAACCTTTTGAAGTCTTGATCCCTAAGATTTTCTTGTTTTTCCATAATTTTCTTGAGCCTTTGTTTGATGTTTAGAGGCTTCATTTTCATTTTCTCTTTTATTTTCATTTTAAAATTTTATTTTCATTCATTTTATTTGTTTAATATTGCATTTTAATTTGGTTTGACTTCTGGTTGCCTTGGGTCATGACTTCTTGATCAAATCTTCCTCAATCTCAATGGACTTTGGGTGTTGATGAGGTTGGATGAATCTTCATCAATTCAAACTTATTATTAAATGATCATTATATCATTTTTAGTAATTTGGATTGATGATAGGTTTAGTGCTTTAATCCACTAAGAGAGGTGATTGAAATTGATGATAGATAGATCGCAAGCCTTGGTTCAATTTAGTTTCTCTCTTCATCTCTTCTCCTTCTTTTTCTTTTTCTTTTCTCTTGATCAATTATATGATTTAATTTCCATCTTGTTCATGAATTTTGGATTGATGCCTGATAAACTTTCATCATTTTAAATCTACCTTTTAATTGATCATGGATCACTTGAGGTACTTTGGATTGATGCACAAGTTTTTCCTAAGTTGTCATGAAGAATGATTGATGTGATTGACCAATCTCTTTGCCATAGTGCTAGATCACTCATTTGTTTTTACTTATGCTACATGATTTAGGAGTATGGTTTCTATCATATCTCTAACATGTATCATACATAAATCATTATTGACCGGCGTCCTATAGTTTGATCTTCCTAATAGATTGTGCTACAATTTCTTAACATAGCGCTAAACTTGTCCCGAATCAATTCATTAACTCTAACATTAATACTAACATTGTTATTGTGCCAACTTTACTTTATGTCATTTAATTTTCTTGACATTTAACTTTCTTGTCATTTAATTTCTTGCTCTTTAGTTTTATGCATTTACTTTTAGCATTTACATTTTATATTGTTTATGTTTATTCTTCTTTTTTTTTCGTTTTGTCCACTTGGACCTTTTCTTTTTCTTTTGAAGACATTAATAAAGGAAAAACCCCTAAAAAACTTTAATCTCTCTTGGACTAATGCTTACTATCATTTTCTTGACCTTGAGTTTTTGCTATGACTTTATTTGTCCGGATTCTCTTGTGTTCATCTGCTTGTTACTTTTGACTTACTCCAAGGGAATGGGATTTTGGCCTTAACTCTTGTCAAATGCTGGTTAGATCCTAGTTAGTACACTTGCACACACTTATATTTTATTGTTTTTCTTAGGATAGTCTCTTCATATCCTCTCCCTTTTTAAATTTTCAAAATCGTCTCCCCTTTTCAAAACCTTATTGTTTTCAAACTAGAACCACTTTCTCAATAAACCTTGACTTTGTCAAGTAATTTTCAAATCTTTTTCTTAAATAAATGCTAAGACATCTTAAGCCTATCAAAACCATTTCAAAAGAATTAAAAAAATACAAAACTCATTCAAATCGTTTATGCCTTTTTGCACCTTTTCCTTTTAAATATTTTCTCAATAATGATCATTAGTTGTGTTCTTGTAGGGATGCAACTCCCATACTTCTATAATAATGTAGGAAGTAATGACGTTGTCCACTTAGATGTTGAGTGATAGTATTTTTGATTTCAATCCAACTAAAAGTCCTCCATTTTAAGATGATTCAAATGCTTATTTCTCAGTAATTGTGGGTAGTAAGTTAAGTTTCCACTCGAATACGACGAAATGTCTATTCACTTAAAATCAATCAAAACAAATACGTTTTGTTATTGTTACCACGAACTATGAGGTTTTAATCCTCCATTGCACTTTGTGGGTACGTAGACACGAGGCTTAAGAAGTCTTGTCAAACAAAAATCTTAAAAAATATTTTTCTTCTCATCTCCCCAATCTTTTGCAAACAATCGGTTTTAAGCCAAACATAGATTTTCAAGAGGTTCCTATAGATTACTATAGATGTTTTGGGTGCTATCACATTCCCATTGCACAACCAACACCTTACCCTTGTCTCTTTATTTTATTAGTTTTGTTTTAAAACTTCTGTGGGTTTTATTCTCTCTTTTCCCATTCCTTGAAAATAAAAAAGTGCAGTGGCGACTCTGACTTTGTGAGTTAAGTTAATCAGTAGGTTAATCTCTAATTTTTCACCGCTACAGTTGGTTGAACCACTCTTTGATGAGGAAATATTGCAGGCTATCTTTGGAAGCGATGGGAACAAGAGCCCAGGTCCAGATGGCTTCAATATGGAATTCTTGAAACGCTGTCGGGGGCTGTTTGTGGCGACGTGATCAAAGTCATTAGGCATTTACAACACATTGCTACCTTACCTAAAGCTATTATGTCTTCATTTATTGCCCTAATACCTAAAAAAGATAATCCTTAGATATTAGATGAGTTTATACCTATTAACTTGGTTGGTTGTGTCTATATGGTGATACCTAAGATAATGATAGCTAGGTTAAGTAGGATCATTGGCAATATGGTTTCAAATACTCAAACGAATTTCATACTGGAGAGGAAAATGTTTGATGGTGTTGTACTTACTAATAAACTCTTAGGTCTTGCCAAAAGGAGGAATAGAAGATGTCTGGTGTTCAAAGTAGACTTCACCTAAGCCTATGATAGTGTGGGCTGGGTGTTCATAGAAGAGGTGATGATTGCAATGAACTTCTGCATCAAATGGCTTCAATGGATTAGAGGAGGGGATTTAAGTTGTTACCTTTCTTGTTTTCTTTGGTAGCTGAGGGCATGGCTCTAATGGTGAGAAAGTGAACTTTAAGGGAATTTCAAAGGGTTTTAAATTGAATGATGTTAAGTCTGCCAGTCTTATTCAATTTGCAGATGATACGATTTTAGTAAGTGATGGCTCGTGGGCTAACCTTTGGGGTATTAAATCTATATTAAGAGGCTTCGAAATGTTATCAGGACTGAAAATCAATTTTTAGAAGTGTAAATTGTTTGGGATAGGGGTTGAGGATTCTTTCATGACTATTGCAGCTCAATTTCTATTGTGCAAAACTGGTTTGCTTCTATTCAAATTATTAAGTGTGGTAGTGGGAGGGAACCATAGAAGAGTTGACTTTTAGAAGTTGGTGTTGGGTTGCTTCAGGTCTAAGCTATCTAATTGGAAGGGGATGTTGCTTTCTATAGGGGGCAGGGTCACCCTTATTAATTCTGTTCTAACCAATCTCCCGGTTCACCACCTCTCATTCTTTAAAGTGCTATCTAAAGTTGTTAAGGAACTCATAGCCATTCAAAGAAAATTTCTTTGGTTTGGTTCCATTGATAAGTCTTGTATCGCCTTGTTTAGTTGGGCATTATTTTGCAAGCCTAAGTGTTGTGGTGACCTTGGAATCAAGGACTTAAATGTCTTCAACAAAGATTTACTGTCTAAGTGGTTGTGGAGATTTGTCAAAGAACCATTTTCAATTTGGAAAGGAATCTTGGAATGTCAGTATGGGTGTATTGAAACCAGAATTTTGGTTAAGAAAGAGCCTAGGGAGTCGAGGTTGGATTCTCTGTGGAGGAAAAATATTATGACAATTAGAGACTCATTGGAAGCTGGGGGTTTTGTAATCCACTTATTGTGAAACATTGGCAATGGATATCTTGTTTCCTTTTGGCACTCTTGCTAGCTTGGACAGGCTCCTTTGAGGTGTCTGTATTAGGATCTCTATGACAGATCATTATTGAAATGGGCATCGGTTAGGGAAATGAGAGACTGGATGGGAGGTGTGTGGGCGTGGAATCTGGGATTTACGAACATGAACTCTTGTGTCTGTTAGATGAATTTAGGGAATTGAAGGTGTTGCTTCTAGAAGCTAGGCCTTGCTTAGGTGTTGTGGATTCATTTGTCTGGAAAGGTTGTCCTGAGAAATTCTTTAAAGTCAATTCGTGTTATAAGGTTGTGTTGTTAGCTACTGGTTTGTTTAATGTGGAGATTAATCCCAAGACCGCGTTGGAGGTGTTGTGGTAGACAAAGATTCCTTTGAAAGAAAGAATCTTTGGTTGGATATTGGTGTTGGATAGACTTCCAACTAGATCGAATATGAAGGCTAGGGGAGTAATCTCTACCCCTCATGACATTGTGCATGTATTTTGCTTCAACATTGTAGAAGACAATGACCATCTCTTTTGCTCGTGTCCGTGTACTCGTCTGGTTTGGAGGGAAATTGTGGATTGGGTGGGGATAGCTTGGATTGAAAGAGACAATGTTTGTGTACACATGCTATAATGGTTATTGAAATTGGTGAGAAGAAGCTCTAAGGCAGTTGCGTGTATTATTTAGATGACCACTTACTGGTCAATTTGGTGGACTCGTAATCAGGTGATATTTAATGACATGATTGGAAATCCAAGTGATATTGCTCTTAGGGTGATACACACTTCTTAGTGGTAGTTAGATTTTTGGTCACTATAAAAAGTAAAGTGTAGTCATTATGATTTGTTCAAATCTCCTACTGACTGTTTGTAATAGAAGAGATTTGTAGATATGTGTTGCTTATGTGTTGGTGTGCTGTGATTTTGCTCCTTGTAGATGAGTTAATGTACCCCTAGTACTCCTTTTGATTATACTATTGTTTATAAAAAAACTAATCAATATTGAAAAGTTCAATGTAAGTTTAAACTCTTAAAATCGTTGATTTTTGAAGGAGTTTTTCAGAGGGAAAAACTACGGAAGATTGTATTTATATCTCAAAATATTTTTGATGTTTTTAAAAAATTATAAAAATAAAATAATTTTATATGTTAATGTATTATATTATTTAATTTTCTAAAATCTTCTCATCCAAACAAAACCTTCTAAAAGTTCTTAAATAAATTTCTATGTAATATATTAAACTTGAAGCAGCGAATTATATCACAATACATGCTAACATTTCTATTTCTTATTTGTGTCCGATCATCTCATGGTCTTATGTTGCACATCCAAAATCTTATTTTTCTTTTTCAAATAGATAAATACAATATTTATTTTCTATTGTGTGTCACGAGTTCGAACTTTGACAAAGACGAAAAAAATCTCATTTTTAACAAAGATTTTGGATGTAACAAGACAACCATTATTCCAACTATCTATATTTCTCTAACATTAAAATTGAAATCATGTTTTCTTTGAAACCATAAAAAATATGAACACTTAAAATACATCAAATAAATGTTTTTAATGTCAAAATAGTTATAGCCGAAAATATACTAACCTATAAACCTAACCATTACTTACTAACATAGATAAATATTTTATTTTCATAAATATATATTACCATTATTCCTACGTGACATCTCGCAAAACTCATCTTCATCTTACAAAAGATTAAAACACATACTATTATTTTGTTGAGGTCGTGAGTTTGAACCCTGAAAAAAAGCAAAAATATATTAACTTAACAAACATTTTATAATTTTGAGATATATTATTTTCTTAAAACTTATATAAAATTATTTATTTTTTTTGAAATAATTTTTGAATTATAAAAAAGAGAGAAAATAAACTTTGATATATTTTTTTATAATGTCATTAAAATAATTTTTATTTTATTTTATTTTAAAAACTTAAATAGTATAATAATTTTTATCATATTAATTACAACAAAGAATACTACTATGAAAAAAATGGGTTGTTTTAACGTTTAATTTTGAAATCACAATGCATAAAATTTAAATTTTATATATTACCTTTATAATTTTCTTGCATATAGATGACATGTAACTCATTACAATAATTTATCTTATTTTTGAGAATATTTTGAGGGATATAAACTCGATACACATTTTGAATATATTAATCTCCATACCTACAATTACTCTAATATACTTATTTTAAGTATATTTGCTCAAATTTTTATAAAAAAAAAAAAAAAAAAAACAAGTGACCAAAAGTATGCAATACTTTTTAATTATACTTGCCACTATTTGTTGATATTCAAATGATAGAGTATGCAATACTTTTTAATTATATTTTTATACTTCACTATTATATTTTTCATATTACCATAATCAGAAAATTAAAGACAAAAAATAACATTATTAATTTTTCATGTATAAGTGCCAAAGAGATATAAGAATCAAAATATAAAAAAAAAAGACCAAAAGTCATTTCTTTTAAAATTTTATTAAAATTTGCAAAAACTAAATTCTAAATATCATTATCAACTTATAAGTAAAATATTTTTTTTTCTTTCATATTATTATTTATATTACAATTCATAATAAAATATTATAATATAACTTTTTAATCATATATTTCAAAAAAAAATTAAATATAATTAAAATTTAATATAAATCAAATAAAAAATAATTTATGCCCATACATCGCGCATGTCTTAATCTAGTTTAATCTTAATTGTAACCACTTTGTCTACTGGTTAAAAAAATGAAGAAAAAAGCATCTGGTTAAATTAGCTAGTTTATAAATATCAATAGTAAAACTTTAGTTTGATTCAGCTTGGTCCATCATATTGATAATTTTTAAACATAGAAACCTTTTGGAGACAAAGAGAATCACATAGTACACAAGACATGTGATATAGTACAAGACTTTAATTTAATAGTGCTATCTTGTTTGCTTTTAACAATTATTTATTTTTTTGGTAGCAACTCATCTCAAGTTACATATTAAGATTTTCTTGTCCCTCTTCAAGAGAAACGAATCCAATGTCTTTCTTCCGCAGAGGGCACAAGCATAATATTATGGATATAGTAGCTGTGATATGTACTCACAACATCAACATTATTTTGTTTCCTAAACCCCACAAATCAGTGAACAATGACTCTCCAATTTTAGAGATCTCCAAAATATTAATTTTGATGAATATGCTTGTTCTGACATAGACTTTTAAGCTCACTCATGCACAATACTATCTTTTTTAAGCTCTAAACTTTTAAGTTCACTCTAGATACTATCTTATTTAAACTATATTTAAGGTGTGCACTTTTCTACCTCCTCATATATATCAAAAGATTTTTGTAGATAAACGGGGCTTCACAAAGTTCAATGTCAATAGAGTTGGGTCCCCTCGTAGCCTTTGTATTGGCAGCTTGATCTTACCATGTTAAGTTCTGTTTATGTTTGCAAGTTTAGCTTTCTAGACTTCTAATCCTATGCAGTGTTATCCTTTTTAAACATAGAGAAGTTGTGAATTGAGGATATAATTATTTTGAGTGGCATGAAAATGTTGAAGGGTTACTAAAAATACAATGGTCATAAATTTTTAAATGTTTAAAATATAACAAAATGGATGTAAAAGTCATCTTAAAGGGTAAGTTGTTGAAAAAAATTCAAAGAACCAATTTGTTAAAAAAAATAACTTAAAAGATCTATGGTGTAATTTTTTTTAGAATTAGAGTTTCACTTAACTCGTCCCTACAAAATCAGTTTGTAGGATGAGGGTGTTGGAAAACAAGTGTGAGATACAAGTGTGAATTTAAATCACATATTTTTTTTTAGAAAAATGAATGTTGAACACTTTATAAGTAAGAGGGCACTTACATCTATCACCTTAAGATTTTGGATGAATATGTGGTGTCTCTCTCACTTGTTTGGGTGAGTCTTTGACATTTAGATGAGTGTTTGATCCAATGTGTATGTTTCCCCCTCTCCCTCATGATGACCCATAAGTGGTATCAGATTCGCGGTTTGATTTAGGGACCAACTCCTTTTATCAAAACTCTTCCTGACATAATGGTCAGGTGACAAGTTTTGTTGAAGTGTCAATGACGAGATAAGAGTGTCTCTCAACGGCGGTACAAGCATGTGGATGAAAGAGGTTCCGCTTGAAGGGGAGTATAGTAGATGAACTTACACTTGAGGAGGAAATTATTGGGAAACAAGTGTAAATTGTGTTGAGAAACAAGTGTGAGTTTTAAGTCGCACATTGCTTAGAAAAATGGAGGTTGAGAACTTTATAAACAAGAGGATCCATACACCTATCACCTTAAGGTTTTAGGTGAATATGTAGTGTGTCTCTCACTTGTTTGGATGAGCCTTTGACCTTTAGGTGAGTGTTTAATCCAATTGTATGCTTCCCCCTCTGATGGATGTCACTCTATATAAAGCTTTTTCAAACTCTATCTCTAACCAATGTGATACTTGAAAATATATGTGAGCTCTACTAATAAATATTACATTTATTACAAAGGTTTCACCTCACCCAACAAAAAATCAAGTAAAATTCCATGACGCGCTATGTTATTGTTTTCAAAAAATTATCATTTATTCTCTCGATTAAAGAAAAAAGTTGAAGAATAAAATAATTAAGGATACATGATTTGAGTCCCAACTACTATAGCTTTTTTTCTTTAAAAATGACACATTTCTTATCATTTAAGATTTTATTTTATTAGTAAATATAATACCCCCCCCCCTCCTCAGTTTCTCAAATAATCTGGGGGTATCATACAAACATTTTACTATAAAAGAATTTATTCTTTAAGTTTTAACGTAAACCTAACTCACAAGTTCAGCTGCTTCATACTTTTAAATATTAATATGTCTTATGGATTGGGAGATAAAAATAGTTGGTTTTGTGTTGTTGTTCTTCTTACATCAACCTTTAACAAATCATTTTTCTGTTTTTGCAATCTATCTCACGTAATGGTGTTGTTGTTGTTCACGTCAATGTTTAATGGAATAACTTTCCAATATTGATTTCTTCGGTTGAGAATACTTATAATTTTATTCTTAAACATATTGCAGCACACAAAAAAATTGGTGGATAGTAAAAAATTGAAAAAGGAAACAATACATGTTACTTCAATTTTTTTTTTCTATTCACCACTTTTTTGGCAATAGAAAAAATTTATTACCTCGGTTCTTTTATAAACCGAGGTTAAAACCGAAGAAAAAATAAGCGTGTTTATTGAGTTTCTTCGTACTCCTTAAATAAATCTTTGTCGTCTATTTAGTGAGTATCAACGCTCAAGACACATCCATTAGTGACCCGCATTAAACTTAAAAGACATTCGAAGGCTCACGCCACATTATAAAAGCATTCTGAATATCAAAAATTGATCATGAAAGCATTTGTCATGAAAAGATGGAAATTTTATATCAGAAACACTGAAACATTGTTCTCTATAATGGATTACAATAGCATAAAAATATTTGGGTTTAAGGATCAAATATTTTGGGTTTAAGGTCGGTGTTCTTAAATAATCATATAAATGACTATGTATTTTATGTATTTAACCTTTTTTTATATATCAGAAACAACTACATGAAATATCCTACATTTGATCTTTCAAAGATTCAATAAAATGAGGATCCATTATTTGTTCTTCACCTACAGTGATGACGATGAATCAGATTCAAAATTTGATATATATTTTACTTTAATATCATGTATAAATAATGTAATATTTTATATAAACAATATAATTTGTAAATATATTAATTTAATATTATGTGTAAACAATGTAATTTATATTTTAAAAAATTAATTTTTCCTTCAGTTTTGGTCATAAACCGAGAAATATGTGGCGCTAGTTTTGAAAATATAAAAAATGTTGTTGCTGGTGATCAAACCAATTACCATTTCAATTATCCTCTCGGTTATTCAGAAAACAAAGGGTAAAGTGACAAGTTTTCATGATGTCATTCATTACCTTGCTTGTATTATCGAGGTAAAATCTCCTTTGTGCTCAAGATAACATGTGTTTTTGCTTGTAGTAGGGACACCCATATCCTAGAAATTGAGGTAACGTTCATGCATTACTCATGTAAATAGTCGAACAAAGCAATATTTTCTATAGACCACAATGTTAGGGTCAGTAGGATAGTTTTTTCTATAAATACCACATTCTTTAAATTTCAAACATTATTCAATCATTCTAAACCATTTTCACTTTATCTTCTTTGTTTTAGTTTACTTTTATACATTTCTTATGTTAGCAGTTCAACATCCCACGTTCATACTTAATAAATTTTGGAGTAGTTAAGGAACACACAACTGAGAGAAAAAGTTTCTCCCTTGGTGTTAAAATCCTAGGACATATTTGTGTTAAAATAATAAGTTTTAAACAAATTTTATATCGAAACGAAATGCAAGGAAAACTTAAAATAATGGCTAGAGTAAAGACTTTAATTTTTAAAATGGTATGCATACATGTACATTCTTGACTCTTTTCTCACAAACACACATATACTTTGAGTTTTATAGAACTTTGTGTACAATTGCGGATCCCTGAAAACATAAGTGAATGCTTACTTATATACTAGTCCTAAGTTAAGAGTCTACAACGGTCAACTAAAAAAAATATGCCACGTCTTCGTCTCCATGCAACCTTCATTTTCGACAGATTCTCACGTGTCCTCCAGTAACCATCTGATCTTATCTACTCACACCTTATTCAACTGTGTGAAGAATAGACAAACTAAGTACTCTAAATTTCAATAAATCGCAAAACCAATAACACCCCTGGTCTTACAGACTAAACATTCGACCAAAGTTAGGACCCTTTTTTGACAAGTTGATTTCGTCGAGATATCCATGGTCATAACAGACTACTTCAATTTTGGAAATAAACCCGTCATCAAACAAGAAAACCTATCTGAACTTCATAATTAACGCTTGTGTACAAAATCAAAGGTAACAAATGTCCCCCCAAAATGCCATGTTTCGAATTTTCCTTTTAATCAAGGAGAAATGTGCCATTTTTGAAAGTATTTCGACACTGTTCAAAATATTTTTCTTTCGTCAATGCCATCATCACCACTTTAACGCACATTGTCATTTTTCAGAAATCTTCTCAGAAATTCATCATTACTCCTATTTTTTAGGAGATCATGGATTTGCACATTTTCACCGACAGCACCATTTTTATGAACTTTTCCCACTTCTTGAGAAATGAAGTGTTTCATATCAACACGCATATGCCATGCATCCATCATTGACAAGGAAAAATACTATATAAATACTTACTTCATACTCACTTCTCATCTTCTTCGTTCTCACTCAAGTATTTTCACACAGAAAAAAAAACCTCTTAAAATAAGCTCTTCATATTTAAAAATGGAAGCAACCACTTCATCTTCCAAGCTAGATACCAGAAAAAAAAATACTTTTTTCGTTTATGATACCACGAGAAGAACATGAACAAGGAAGAGATTTCATTCCTGAACCACCAATGGCCAAATAAAAAATCATTATTTGGCTTCAAAAATCACTACATGTTCTATCACGTTGTGTTGGGTGAGTAGAAAATCAAATTCGCCATGGAATCATACAAGCTTCCACAATATTTTCGAGAATAGTGACTAGGTGAACAGTAACACGAGTATTTTTCCCCTAAAAAGAAAACAAATTCGGTTCATAACCCAACTGGGTCGAAAACATAACCCAGGCCCAAAACATGACCCAAAACTAAAACAATATCCTAATGCTGCAACTTCAACGAAAATTCTGTGAAAATGTGCTCTGGATATGACTTCGAATCCAACATGAAAGTCGTATCTCTCTCTCTTAGCTTTCCGGTGATTTTTAGAACGCCTCAAACGGATTCCCAAAACTCCAGTTATGATTGTTTCCGTGCAGACTGCTAAAGCTGAAAAATAAATACGAAAAACAAATAAATGAAAAAATAAAATAAAATATAAAAACACCTTAAAACATAAAAATAAATAAAAAAAAATCAAAGAAATGCTTGAGTACAAACATGGAAGAACGTGCATCAAAATGCTCTGATCAACGTGTATGCTTGCATATATCAATTTTATGAAGTTGAAGTACTAACATGCTTGCATATGTCATGTCACTCATCCCATTTTGCATTATTAGATTGGATATACCTAACAATGTTCATTCCTTCTGATCATTCATGGCTCACATTCATTCCTTCTAATCAAGATGTTGACTTTCTTTGGCTTCAAAAATCACTACATGTTCTATCACGTTGTGTTGGGTGAGTAGAAAATCAAATTCGCCATGGAATCGTACAAGCTTCCACAATATTTTCGTGAATAGTGACTAGGTGAACAGTAACACGAGTATTTTTCCCCTAAAAAGAAAAAAAATTCGGTTCATAACCCAACTGGGTCAAAAACATAACACAGGCCCAAAACATGACCCAAAACTAAAACAATATCCTAATGGTGCAACCTCAACGAAAATTCTGGGAAAATGTGCTCCGGATCTGACTTCGACTCCAACAAGAAATTCGTACCTCCCTCTCTTAGCTTTCAAGTTATTTTTAGAACGCCTCAAACGGATTCCCGGAACTCCAGTTATGATTGTTTCCGTGCAGACTACTAAAGCTGAAAAATAAATACGAAAAACAAATAAATGCAAAAATAAAATAAAATATAAAAACACCTTAAAACATAAAAATAAATAAAACAAATCAAATAAATGCTTGAGTACAAACATGGAAGAACATGCATCAAAATGCACTGATCAACATGTATGCTTGCATATATCAATTTTATGAAGTTGAAGTACTAACATGCTTGCATATGTCATGTCACTCATCCCATTTTGCATTATTAGATTGGATATACCTAACAATGTTCATTCCTTCTGATCATTCTTGGCTCACATTCATACCTTCTAATCAAGTTTATAAGGTCTATTTTCCCTTTCTAATAAACTTTTCACGTTCTTAGGACCATATCTGGTCGCTAAATCACAACCTGGGAAAGTAAAGAACTTTTTCCCATTCTATATCGTTACCATGCCCTCAGCGTTTGAAGAACGCTTTCTCGACTTATCTTTTATGGAAACACATGTGCACGTCTTTCGATCTGCTCCCTTTGCTCAAAATAAAGAGTACATTGCCTGGCCCGACAAAGTCGAACTTAAGAAGAAAAGCCAATTTGAAAAATTAGACATCTTCGATGTAATTCAAATATCTAGAACTGGCCCTAGGTACAACCCAACCATGTTGCTTGCGTTAATCTTCTTTTGGGAAATTTTGACCAACACTTTTCAGTTCCCATGTGGAATGCATACGCCGACCTTGTTTGATGTGGCAGCTAACACGAGACTTAACCCTATAGGTGAAAACCTCACCCCAATAATAGAAACTGCGAAAGAATTTGTTTTTGAATGCTTTAGCTTCAAAAAATACATCATCGACCACTATAATAAGAAAACTAAAGAGGTCTCTGACCAGGAACACATCGCCTTTTTGACACTTTGGCTCTCCTACTATTTCTTCTGCTCTAGCTCTTTAGAATTAGCTAAGAAATATGTCCCTCTAGATATCCAACATCATGAAGGTAGAAAGATCTCTCTACGCAAACTACTTCTAGCCAATCTATACCAATAAATTAGAAACGCCTCTTATAAATTGAAACACCTTTCTGAAATCAACAAGTCATACCTTTTCTATGGCCCTTTGTGGCTTATACAATTCTGGTTAAGTGCCACTTTTAAACCCAAACTTCAAGTAACCCACTCAAAAACCTTGATGGAAGAAACTGACTACAGGAGCATCAAAGGTATGAGACTTGCCTTAGTCACCCCCTATGACACTCCCTCAGAAACAACTCTCATGAAATACATCAACATGTTCCTTGAATCCAAATTTTTTTTCGACAATGACTCTCTTTGTGGAAAGATGTGTTGGCTCATCTTAGTTTCTAAACAGGTTTCTTGGCGTAACCCCCTTAGCTTCTGTAATGTCGAACTCTATTTTAGCAGCCTTCTTAACTCTGACACTCCTATCCACTCAAATTGAAATTGGAACTACGGGCTTCGGCTTCATTGGTTACCAATCCAACTTAGTGGCTAGGAAATTTGGTTTCAGCCAAATGTTTCCCGTATAACTCTAAACTTGGGAGAATGACATTTGCTTGTCGGAGAGGAAGTTCACTGCTCAGGAATACAGAGACTGATTGGCATTCACTCGTTAATAAGTTCTCGAATTGCCTAATTTCCACTTTAAATTGTCCTTCTATATGATAGTGGAATTTAACAATTGGTGGAAGAATTACTTTCAAGTTAACCTCTCTGAAGAGATCTTCTGAAAAATATTGTTGACCATCTTTTCCAACTTGCAAGAGAATCAAAAGAAAAAGTCAGCTATTATACTAACCATTTATTCGAATTCTTTTGTCATACCCTTCGACTTCTCACATGTTCTGATTTTAGGTGAAACTAAAGCAAAGGGAAACACCAATCTCGAAGGCCTTTCTGATGTTGGTGAAGCCAAGAAAGACAAAGAACCCCACAATAAAAAGGAAATTCTTTTCCATTTAGACATCAACTAATATCGAGATGACTCTAACATTCCCTTTCTGAATAAAAAACATGATCATGAGTCTCCAACAACCACAAAACTAAAGAAAAAAAGTCCAAAAAGACTACCTCGACGTAGATATGTATCTGATTTTCTATTTGGTGGTTTTGATTATTCGACAAACTAACCAAATCAACCTGTTTGGCTACTCCAAAACCAGCAAAGACTTTGGCTGAAGTCAAGAATTTAGAAGATAGCAAAAAAACACTAATCTTATTGAGATCTAAGACCAAGGCTTCTCCCAAACCAAGCATCAGTAAGAAGAAAGGCGCTACTCAAAAAACTAACCCCCAAAGGAAACAGTCACTTCGACTACTGGTCCATCTAACAAAGGAAAAGGAAAAGGAAAAGGAAAAGAAGACTTCATATTCCCGATGAACAAGTGCATGATGAACCCAAAGATCTTCCAGTCGAAGAACAAGAAATCAATGATTCCAAGGTATTATTTTATACAACACAAATTTTTATATCTTGATTCTATATTCAACTAACCATTACTCTATTTTTAGGAGCCACATAAGTTGGACGAGAACAAGGTGGAAAAATTAACAGGTATCCCCCGTTCCATTCCCTCTAAAACTTTCTCTCACATTCATTGGTCATATTTTCTTGACTTCAGACTTTCGTCTATTCATCCAGCGAACCAACCAACTGGTGAAGATGCAGACGCTTCTCCATAACCAACCCCTAAAGTAGAGGCTGATGTCGACCAACTTTCTCTCCAACAAAAGGAAAAATTGGATGAACTATGGCCTCTGTTCATGACAACTTATTTCATGACGAACCAAAATCAAGAGCTCTAAGAAAATGGATAAAGGCTAAGCCACACCAGATGTCGAGATTGTTCCAACAAAAGAAAAAGATCATCCCACCACCATCCTAGAGAATCAGGCTCAAGTTAGCATTCATGACTCATCATCAAACACCTCGTTAAGCCAAGAAGAAGTTTTTTCCATTAAGAGGAAGAATCATACGGAGGCTTTGAGAAGACTCCACAAACTTCGTAGAATCTCAACTGGTAAAAAATATTCCCACCCTTCTGATGCTTTGCTGGCTAACACAGGTGAAGATTCAGTGAACCTTTTGCTCCAACAATTAAAAGCAAATATTTTAAAGTTTATCTTCTTAACGCCATCGAAGGGGATGCTTGGTTAGGCATCGACATTCAAAAACTGTTGGTTGAGCTTAACAAACAAGGGGTCTCAGACTCCATCATCCAATTCTTGTTTGACTTTGAAGCCTACTTTGACCAGTCTATCAAGACATCAACCTTAAAAGGACCTACAACACCCGACTCCAAGAAATGAAAGAGGCAATGACTGTAACATGGGACTTGAGTGGTGTGTCTTAAAAGGAGATCGATTGACTTGAAACTCAACCCCAAGAATACTTAGACAATAAAGTTTTATTTGACGAAAAATTTCACAACGTCGTGCCAAGATTATTGAATTAAACAAAAAATTGACAATATAGAGAAGCAAAAGGCTGAGATTGCATGAGAAAATCTCTGTCCACCAGAGAAATGATAGATTAAGATGCCACCAAAGGTGTCGAACATGATGAAGCTTCTCTCGGCCTAGGACTTGAAGTTAGTTCTCTAGAAGAGGCTCGTGATTATCTGACTACAAGGCCCAACTTCTCAAAGACGAAGCTTAAATATTTCAAATCTATATTTCCTGTGTAACTTGTACTTTGATTCTCTTATTTTTAGTGCTTTGTAATGACTTTTCAATTTTTTCATTTTATGAATACCACTTTGGTGTTTTTTCTTTTTATGCATACTAATATGTTGAAATTAAAATTTCTTGTTGTATAGGTTTATGCCTTTTTAAGTATTTACCATTTACTCTCAAGACTCAATGATTAGATGTTAACTCTTCAATCTCATAAGCATTATTCGAAAATGCTTGAATGATTCGAAATGGTCCTTCCCAATTAGGAGACCATTTGCCCAATGTCCTATCTCTTCGATCCATAGGAAAAATAACCTTCCACGCATAGTCTCCAATTGAAAATGTGTTTACCTTAACCTTTTTACTATAGGCCTTAGCTACTCGCTCTTTTTTCCCTATCAAGACATTTAATGAAACCAACCTTTCCTCATATAAAATGACTAATTCATCTAACATCATATTCAAGTAATGATCATATGGAATGTTTCTTTGGCTTTGAATTCGATTCGACTGCAAATATATTTCAGCAGGTAAGACAACCTCATGTCCTTAGGTCAATCTAAAAGGAGCAGTATTTGTCGCTTCTTTAGGAGATGTTCGACATGCCTATAATGAAGGTGAGAAAAGTACAAAAGAAGGGGGTTTGAATTATGTTTTCAGTTTTCTTAGTTTGCGTCTGATCAAAGTTCAGAATCTAAGATGGTGTTCAGATTCTAATTATACTTAGTAGCGGATGTTAACAGAAGCAAATATATAATAGTAGAAGACAAAATGATTTTATAATAGTTCCTCCCAACTGAGAGTAGTCCAGTCCCCTTGCTTCACAAGAAATTTCCATTATAACCAAATCTTGATTATAATCGCTTATGCATTCTACATAAGTCTTTTACATTGCTTAAACTTAGGTCCAAGACTTCTTGATCACATTCTACAAACTAAAGATTTCTGCTCCAGATTCCATGAAATGAGTCTTCCTGCTCAATCCCCTCAGGTTCAAGACTTCTGCTCCAAGTTCCACAAACCGAGCCATCCTGCTCAAGCCACACTTGCCCAAGACTTTTGCTCCAAGTTCCATGAAATGAGCCTTCCTGCTCAAACCCCTCAGGTCCAAGACTTCGGCTTCAAGTTTCACAAACCGAGCCACCCTGCTTAATCAATCTACTTGATTAAGACTTTCATTGCTCAAGCACATAACATGAGACTTACATGGCCCAAGCATCTTGGTGAGAGACTTCCTGGCTTGAATCCCAATTATACAAGACTTATGCTTAATGAACTCACTTGATTAATACTTTCATTGCTCAAGCACACAACATAAGACATACATGGATCAAGCATCTTGGCGACAAACTTAATCTAAATTGTTAAACAAGTTTAGCAGAATAGAGAACAAGGTGTACTTAATACTAATATCAGAGGTACAAAAAATCACCATAACAAAAACCTAAAGCTCTTAATATTTCTAAGATATTCAATGTGTAAGAAATCTTAAGGCGTTTACAATTATAACGTATAACAGAAAATCTGCATACATGATTGAGTTAATAATTGTTGATTTTGTTACTCCTTCATTTGGTTAGTCCTTATTGAAGATTCAGTTTAAAGGTTTAGCCACTTATATAACATATGCAGTAGACTAGCCGTTGAAAGAGATAACTTGATCAAGTTTCTTTGCTTTACTCCATAGTACAAGAGCCGTTGAAGATACACCAAAAGATCTTAATCCATTGTGTAACATGTTTAACCATTGAATCTTCAAAAGATCCTGTACTATAGAGCCGTTGAGAGTAGGTATGGACAATGCATGTCAACATTTCTTGAGCCTTGTGAACTCAGACTCCAGCTGACAAACTAATTTGACAATGTTGATTGCTTTAAGCAGGACGGACAACTTCATCTTTATCACCAACTCGGAATGATACCATAAGCCAATTCACATTCATCAAGTGTAGAGACAATTATGTTATTTCTTCTGATGTTGAGGCCTTCAACTTTAGATTCTACTCTAGACATCACTTAGCAAGTGTTCTTCAGATTCTTCACCACCAGAAGCTTGCAATTCAACTTCTTTCAAGTGTGCCTTTGTATATCAGATTCTCCATATAAATATTTACAAGTATTAGAACCTGCATATAAGAAACACACATCAAATATAACCATTGTTCTTTAAATACTTTATTATCATCAAAACCCAAGGAATATATGTCATGAACAAAAATTGTTCTAACAATATCCCCCTTTTTGATGATGACAAACATAAGTATTTAAAAGGGCAATGTTGGGAAGTTATAATTTTCTTTGCAACATTAGAGTATGAAGATCATAAGCTCCCTCTGAGTCTAATAGTCCAAAGTTAAGTTTTGTGACCCACCCTAAGTACTACTTTCTAGAAAAAGTAATTTAGTTTTCTTAGTAACATCACGGTTTGAGGTTTGTAAGCTCCCCCTGAGTCAAATAGATCCAAGGTTGAGGTTTGTAAGCTCCCCTTAGTTCTATATTTAAGAAAAACAAAAATAGGATTTTAAATTCCTTTAAAAACAAGAGGATACGAGGTTTGTATGCTCCTTCTGAGTCTGATAGGCTAAGGTTGAGGTCTGTAAGCTCCTTCTTAGTTATATATACAAGAAAGTTAAAATGTGTCGGTCGGGCAAGATAACCATAATAACAGAAATTTAAATAACAAAATGATAAATGACCGTTATGTTCAGACTACGTAGGTTCAATGGGTTCAGTTTCTAATTAAATACTTACTATCATTTCTCCCCCTTTTGTCACATAAAAAAAGAATAAAAAGAGAAAAAAAAGAGAGTTACGGTCATAAATGCATAACAGGCCATCATTACAAGATCAGTTTTTGAAAAATGAAAAACAATCAAGTAACAAGGGTCATTAAGGATTGTGCAATACAGTTATTGGTCGTAACAGTCCAAAAAATAAATTAAAGGGTCTTTATTTTGTCGGTTAGGATACTTAGAAGCCATTATAATGGCAACCAAATCCTAGTTCATTTTCATCAGCTGAGAGCAACAAAAAATCTGTAGTGACAGAAAACATACAGAGCTCTACGAGTCTGAGTGTCCAGAACCTTCAGAAATGAGTAGTTTCTGAATCATTTATTACTGAGCCTATACCTTTTACAAATATTACTTCAGACGAAAATACATCAGCAGTTCCTCAACAACCTATAGAAGTAGGTTCTTCAATAGTTGCGATGAAGTCAAGATAAAAGTCTATGACGAGGTCAAAGAGAAGAAGGTTAACCAAGATGTTTTACCGTTCTGTTATCCCAGAAGCAGGCGAAGAAGATATTGATGAGGATGAACCAGATATTGACTATGGCAACTACTGCTCCTATAAGGCAAAGGATGGCTTAGATAGAGGTTTATTCTAAGAACATAAAATTCCTTTTGTAAAAATATTTTGTAATCCTTTAGCTTGATTAATGAAGAAGTTTTTGACCAATTTAATTTTTTTTACATTGCATGCAAAAAACCACTTAATTTCACCTTTTGATTTTCTGATAAAACATTAATGAAGTAATACTAAAACCATAGGAAACAGTTAACATGTTAACTAAAATACTTACTATTGTTAAAAGAATCTTAATATGTCAGACTGCTAGATAACATATCCAAGAGTCATTATTAAAACATTGATTTAACTTAATCAATATTAAAATAAAGAGTACTCAGGACAATGAATGTAACACGTTTATAAGAACTCATAACATACTCACTTTCATAATAACTTAATCTTCATAACACCTTGATGTATAAACAAAAACAATTTTGGGTTCCAAAGAGAGATTTCAAAAAGGTAGTCATACTAAATGCAACAACTCAAACAAACAAAAGCAACACAACATCTAAAGGATCTTCTAGCAAGCATATGACTTTAGAAGCACACACCTCTTCAGCATCCTTTGTAACGACATACAGAAGAAGAAGAACTTCTGAGTCTAAACGCAGGAACCAACTGAGAAAGGAGGTTGCGAAGTTTGCCAAGAAAGAATGGCAAGATTATTTAGATAATCTAGACATGTCAGATGATCCTAGAGAATACCTTAAGGAAAATCCAATAGACTAGAAAGTCTAAATAATTTGTAATATATTCCAGTTTATTAATGAGAATTGTTGCACATTTTGAGTTCCTAATCCCATTTCTTTTATCCTATTGAACAACAATAAATATATATAACAGTTAAATTGCACAACAGCATGAACAAACTTGAATTAATAATAAGATTTCTTAATACAAAGGTTCTAACAATTACAAGGCATAACTATGTAGAAATATAACATCAGAATATTTCATAGATAGCTTCAAACTTGTCTCTCCCGATTTTAGATGAATCATCCTTTGAACTTATGATAACTCCATGCAAGACAAGTAGTTCTGAAAGAACACGTCCATAAGGAATGAAGAAAATATTTCCCTTGTAAAAAGAAGAAAGAGTCCTCTTCATATAGTCAAACATAACTTGAGGAAGATCAATCTGCAAGGTTGGGTTGAGAAGTAGTAGTATATCTTTTTCAATAGGTTCCACGAGGTCTAAATCCTTATCCTTATGCAACAAGTTTGTATTCAGAATCTGATTTCAAACAACTACATCAGGACGAAGATTTGAAACTAATGATGTATTAGATGGATCTACAAAAATATACCAAGTAGGAAGATGGTGTTCCCAAACAAGGGTTTCTGGATTTCTTCAATATCCTCACAATTGATCACATTAGCGACCGCTTCAGAGACTACTGTTATAGAAATACCAGTCACCTTAGAAATAATAACACACTTAGAATTCAGCTCAATAGTGGAGGCATTGATCCAAAACTCTTTGACAAGATTTGGATAAGTGAAACCACAGAGCATCTCAAAGTATCCATTCTAACTCTGTTTAGATACAATCTTCCAGAAGTTAAAACCTAACTTAAGCAACTCATCTAATCCACAAACTTTTCATTGATGACAACCATTTGATTCAAAGAAGAATTGACTAGAGAACTCATCTCAAGTTTGGCTTGATTAGCACACACAACAACAAAAAAAGAATTGACCAAGATTCTAAATGAATAAACATATTTTCAGAAAAAAAGACACAAAATGATGTCTCACAAGACAGGGTATAGAGACAACAAATATATAAAAAGAAAGCACCATTACCAAAGGTTCTTATCCAGCAGATCTCCTGAATCAACTAGATGATTTTCAATCTTATGAAATTTAAGTAATATAAAAGGTTTTGGAAAACCTTTTATTTAAACTTCTTTATTAGAAGTTAAGAATCTTCTTCTGAATCTTAGAGTCTGACAATTTTTAGAAGCTATCATCCATCAGAGTCTAGTAGATCTAGACTTAGATAGAGACATTTTTTGTCAGTCATCAGTCTCCAAGATTCTAATCAAAACTAACATTTCCTCTTGAAGAAAGAGTCATGAGTGATTAAAGAATATTGAATTGTTTCCTTTGACAACTAACAAGCAGCAGTAACATCACAAAAAGTGGGGAAATTGTTTCCATAAATATGATTATCATCTAGCTAATAAAATACTCAGTATAGATAAATACAACATAGTTTTTTCTTAAAGATTTATGAAGATTCTTTCATCAAAATAACCTCTCTAGAAATCTAACAAAGACTTTGTATTTACATGTACACAAACATCTCATTGAATCAAGAAATAAGCTAGAAAAGAACATAACCTTCTTTTTTTTCTCGATCAGACTCTTATCAGTATTTAGACTTGACCATAGAGTCTGAATACCTCTTTGAGTGGATTCTGATTCAAAGTCCCTTAAACCATTGACTCCACTTCTTTCACTAAACTCAGTACCTCTAGCACTTGAGTCTGGGATGTAGGCTCTTCTTCCATCAAATGTTGTAAAAAAACCTTTGATAAGTACCATGGAAGATATATCTGATCCTTTCTTTGATATATGTAGCAAATACATTTGAATGATGATATTCATATTCCTATGAGACCATACATGTAAGTTTAGACAAGCTTTCCTTTTCCTCATGCTACGTTCTTATAGTAGTACCATGATTCATTCCAGATTCTCAGTCTAGGATACGTCATGATATGAACAAGATCTTATTCTTAGAAGAATCCTTGATTTCATTGTCTTGGATTAAGACTTTGAAATCTTTGATAAGCAAAGAACCAGATGATGTTAGCTATCAGAGAATGGCATAAAACAAATTAAAGCACTATCATGTAATTGCTCGCAGAACACGAAGAATAATTGAAGGTTTTTTATAGACTTGTCCTTTAATACAAATTCCATGATGACCCTTAATCAAGAAGCAATGGAGTCTTTTAAAATATCACCTCAAAGAACAGACTCCTTATTATCAAATATTGAGGCAATATAGATTTGGAATAATCTCTTTCTCTTCAATACTTGATTTTTATTTCAAAACCCACATGCTTCTTAAGAAGCAATAATGACTGGAAGTGCCAGATTTCTCTTTCATCTGAATCCAACACTAATGTCAGCTTCAAATGAATAAGCAGTGAAGACCTTCTCATATTAGGTTCTGGTAGTGTTTCTCCTTACTTTTAGATTTGGGAAATCAGTTGAAATACTAATATTTCAAAAGCTTTTAAAGTTACTCTTCTATCATCAGATGTTACATTTTACTCAGCCAGTTAAAGAAGTCTTTTGATTAGGAAGGTTAATTCCTCATCATTAGACATTCCATAGGAAGTATCCTTCAATAGGATTTGCAAAAGATAATATGTTAGATAGATTTGGATCATTTAATTCCACTTCTTTTCTTTGAAGATTGTAAGACAAACCGACATAGCATAGTAAATCCAAGTTGTATAAATTATTGAATAATTGTGACTTCAGGTTTGAATCCAGAACAATCTTCTCAGACTTTGCTTAGAAAGATTAAATGAAGCATAAATGGACAAGCTTCAAAACTGATTCCACAAATATGAGCACAAGGATTCAAGGATAGCCCGAGCACCAGACATATCAATGATGTTTACATACACATAAGTGAGATATAACACCTACCAAAATACAACTACCTCTGAAGACATTCAATAAGCTTCTTCTAAGCTAGTGATATATATTTTCAAACCTTGATCATCTATACACCATAAACTTATATAGTATCACCTTTCTCAAGGATATTCTATAGAACTTCATCAAGACCCTTTATCAAGACCAATGAGTTAAAAGTATATTTTTATTTTCCATCATTTAAATTCATAAGAATCACCCTTTGAATATGGAAGGAAAAACAATATGACATTTTTCGTGTGGCATTTGATTCCTTCTTGAAGGAAATTCTTTAACAGACATGATTTTCTTATTGAATCATTATTTGCACCACTATTAAGTGTTAAACACAGACCATGCTCTGATATCAATTGAAGGTGAGAAAAGTACACAAGAAGAGGGGTTGAATTATGTTTTTCATTTTCTTAGTTTGCATCTGATCAGAGTTCATAATCTAAACTAGTGTTAAGATTCTAATTATACTTAGCAGCAAATATTAACATAAGCAAATAAATAATACCAGAAGAGACAAAGACTTATATTGGTTCCTCCCAACTGAGAGTAGTCCAGTCCCCTTGGTTCACAAGAGATTTTCACTATAACCAAATCATGATTACAATCTCTTATGCATTCTGCATAAGTCTTTTACACTTCTCAGAACCCAGGTCCAATACTTCTTGCTCAAGTCCTACAAAATCAAGACTTATGCTCTAGATTCCATGAAACGAGCCTTCCTGCTCAATCCCCTCAGGATCAAGACTTTTTTTCTCTAGGTTCCACAAACCGAGCCATCCTGCTCAAGCCACACTTGTCCAAGACTTCTGCTTCAAGTTCCATGAAACGAGCCTTCCTGCTCAAACCCCTCAGGTTCAAGACTTATGCTCCAAGTTTCATAAACCAAGCCACCTTGCTCAATCAATATACTTGATTAAGACTTTCATTGCTCAAGCACATAACAAGAGACTTACATGGCTCAAGCATCTTGGCAAGTCTTGTAACCCAAAATTTGACCAACCTCTTTTCTTAATCTTTGGCTTATGTTTCATTGCATTTTAGCATCTTGCATTTGCATAGCATAGTTCTTACACGGGATCAAGTGTTTGTTTGTGTCATATCCAAGAAGAGATCCTTATTGACCACAAGCTCAAGTAGAGGCATTGGTAGAGGTTGTTATATGTGTGTTATCATTATGGATATATCTCAGCTCCTAGAAAGGAGAGGTGTGCCACAACAGTATCAAGGAACCATCAGAGGGTTGTCAAGGGGTACATGAAGATTTATCATTGGTAGAGGCTTTTTGATTACCTCAGAGGTCATTGTGGAATGGGAATGGTCACTCAATTCATCTGCACATTGCCTAGGCAAAAAGGGTGAATTAGGGTTCCGTACAGTAAAAATTGAGGTTTCGACGATTTAATCAGTCAATGTGTTGGATTGATTCTCTAAGAAACAAATCTCCACATCATCAAAGATACTCTGTTGGGTCAATTATGAATCCAATTTGAGGTTGTCACCCAAAGATTAAAGACAGTACAGTTCAGGATTCCCGATTAGGGTTTCTAATCAGGAAAAGTGAATTGTAGTTTGACTTTTGATTTAAAAGGTGTTCCAATAATGAAATTATGGTCCATGAAGCTCATATGGCTTAGTGAAGTCCACTCAAGAAGTTTCAAGGCCTCAGAAGACCCAAAACGTCAACAATAGACTCTGTAGTCATCGATCGATCGTTTCGTTGACCAAAAAGTCAACTCATTGACCATAAGGAATTCGACCTCAAAGTGTGAATAAAAAATGTTCCTAATGGAATATTAGACTTATCCATGAAGTTTCAAGACCTTTGGATCAAGGATTGGGGAGTAATCGTAAAAGTCGGGAATTAGGGTTTTGAAAGGGGCAAGACCATAACTTCTTAACCATACATCCAATTGAGTTGGTTCAAAGTTTGTCGGAAAGGTCTTAATAATTCCTACAAAAGTCTCACAGGGGTCCATGTGCAAAAAATGAGTAGATTGGGAGTTATGATCAAAATCATTACAAGAGGGGAAAACACTTAGAAAATTTCTAAGTTTTCTGGCCTTGCAAATCATGTTTTCAGTCAATTTTGAAGGGATTTTTGACCTAGTTCCACTTAGAATCTGAAGATCATGAAAACATGAAAGTTGTAGACCTCCATAAGGGCTTTCCAAAAAGTACTAGAACTCATCCATAACCCTTATGAGTTAAGAGTTATGAATCCAGCAAGTTGGGGTTTCAACACTTGAATGCACCATTTCAACTTTTCCACAAATTCACTTTTCAGCCACTTGGACCATTCTCAACCATTTGATCATGTCTTAATCTGAAATTTAGATAGGATGATGGTTAGAAAATGCAGAAATAATGAGGTTTTAAGAGCTTTGCAAGTTGGCAAGCAAGTTGACATTATTATATTCAAGAAAAATCATAGGAAAGAGAAACCAAGCTTGGAGCTGCAGTCCCCTACACACTAGCCTCACTTTAGTCACCTCACGCCCTTCATTTCACTTGAGTTTTTCCCTGCATTGAGCCAAGGAGCTGATATGCACAGCTGCCATATAATCTTGGATAAATTTTCTTCCAAAATCTCCCTCGAAAGGCAAAAAACCAGATCTGCCCCAACCCTTCCCTTAGCCTATAAATAGAGGCTTCATGCCATTGCAAACTAAACACCAGAGCTATCCAAAACACCATAAACCCATAGCTCTCACTCCTTCCCTCTTTGCTTGAAAGTGAAGAAACTCACAAAATCACCAAAAATGGCCACTTTGCATTTTTCAAACCAGCATCATTTCTAGCCATGAAACCATCATAAAACCATGTACACACCCTTAAAATCACCATTTGAAACTATTCCAATAGTTAGTTTCATAAAAAAACCTTGAATCAAAAAGTCAAGTTTCACACCACTAAAGTTTGACTTTTATGCACATTTCAAGCCAAATCACTACACAAACTTTTTTCTACCACTTTAACACTCAAAGCACCTCATGTTCATGATATCCTAGCTATCCATAATCACTAACTCCGTCTGGAAACTTGTTTTCTCAAATTGTCCCAAAAAAAACTACTTGTTGCTTCAAAAGGAAGAAAACTCAAAGTTTGCTCAAAGTAAGAGGGGATACATTGCTCTTGCTGTTAGCTTGCTCAAGGAGGTCTACAAGAGGTATGTAGCTCCAAACCTCCTCATTATTCATGATGTTTATGTTTTTGGGTTGTTAGATGATTTAGGCATTGTTATGCTAAATTGTGGATATGCTGTCAAATTGCTTTGAAAGTGGTATTGGTAAGCTCATAACCATTACTGATTTAAGTTTGTGTGTGTGTTACTAAGATGAAGTTTGTTGAATTTTAAACATTGGCTTGGTAGTTGTCATTTTGAGGTTGTGACTGTCTTAAGGGTTTAGTATTTAATTGTGTGGCATTGTAATGACCAAGACTGTCATCATCATTTGTGGAATTGGCAACTTTTATGTTGAACTATTGTTATTAAGTGGATTTCTCTAGCATTTAGAGTTTTAGCATAGGACTGGCATTAGAGTTAATGCATAGGGTTGTGTTAGGATGGATCAAGTGTAGGTACATTGATGTCAATATGTATATGCTTGAGATTTGAATTTGTCAACTCAGGGGTAATTGCTAGCAGGCTTAGGGCTGTTACTTTAGTTCATGACAGACTGAGGGTTTAGGTTTCATTGACTTGGTGCTTGAAGGTTCAGTTCACTGTCCATTTGGTTGAGGGTTAGACCAATGTGGCTTCCCATCACTCCTGTTCTGGCTGATGCCTGATGAGGAATAGGTTCAAGTCTGGACCTGTTTGGATTTGTCATTGGGATTTATGTGTGTTTATGAATTCTTGCAACTGTTAGGATATTGATGCATTGTTATGCTAAAGAATCATGTGTGCTTGATGGTTTGAGTTTGCAACACCTCTTTTTGAGCAATTCATTTGGATGGAGAGATTGGTAATGTAGCAAGGCTGCTAGTTGTTCATCAACATTATCATAGAGTGCTTTGGCTCTGTAAAAACCATTCTGAATTGGCCAACCTATGAGAATTATCAGCAAGCTTGATGTGGGTGGTAGTAGGTTGTATGTCAATTTTGCGCTTATGTGGGAGTAATCCAATGTTGTCAAGAACATTAAGGCATAGGACTGTCTTTAGAATCTTACCCTATGGCTGCTTTTAGTCATGAACTATCCTTTATCACTGGTTGGATTCACAATATCATCATTAAGGTTTGAGTTCATCAACTCCTAGTTGCTAGCTGTTTAATTCTGATGCTCATGTTGAGGTGTGGTGTGATTTTACTTTAACAGTTTGAAGAGCTTTCATCTAATTTAGTTGTTCGAATTAATGTGTGAGATTGAGGATCAAAAGCTGTTGTTGTAATGAGATGGGGGATTTTGGCTGTTTAGTACAGTCAGCCCTTTGCATTTGATAAGACTGTGGTGTGCCTCAAGTTTGTTAGGCATTGGTAAGAGTTATTCTAGGTAGACTAGATAATATTAAGAGACTAGGACTTAGTAGGTTTTCTTTGCCTATGTAAGTTAATACTGTCACTGTTTGATTGTTGAAACTCAAGCCAGTTTTGTTCTTCAACAGTTGGGGTTCATGAGTTTGTGTTTGTCTGAGGGTTTTGAATAACTAGAGTTCTGATGTTTGATTTGGTACATCAACTGGTCCATGTTGCTTGCTGTTGGATTCATGCCCTTGATATTTTGTTTTGGCATGAATACTGTTTGAGATACCACTGCTGCCTAGATCATTTAAACCTTTGATTGGTGTTTTAATACCTTAAGGGTTTTTGATTTTGGCTTTTTGTTAACTTGATTGTTGTCATAAAATCCTTGATATTGTTGGATTTTAAGGTTCATAAAAAGCACAACTTGCATCATTTGCAACTCACATACCATAATTTTGTTCTGATGTTTTTTGAACAAACTTCTTGTTAGAACTTATTCTTTTACATATTTGGAGCTTGCTCAAACCCTTGTTTGATCCTAAATGTATCAGTTTTAACCTATGAGCTCCAAAATACATTTCCAAACACATACTTGCATGTACCATCATGTTTTAATTTATGAGCATCATTTCAAAATTTGGTTGGCACCATTGTATTCCTCTTGAAAATTAAGTGAGATGGACTTTTATTTCACTGAATTTGGATAAGAATTGGAGGAGTTATGATCAAATCGTTTTTGGTATTTTCCACTTGCCTTGCCTTGCCAATTGCCCAGATGCACGCGTTTCAAGTATATGTACACATGGGGTGGCTTGATACAACGGATGTATCGCCACCCCAGTGGTTAAATGCCTTGCCTTAAGTACTTGCCTTGCCATGTGAACCCCTGTTCGACCCTGTTGCACCCCAAAATTTGACTAACCTTTTCTTAACTTAGTTTATGTTTCATTTCATTTTCTTCTAGCATTTGCATTGCATAACATTGTTCATTTGACAGGGGATCAAGAGGTTGTGCATATAAAGAGAATGTCACTAAGAGTGTTGAGCCTAAGCAAGGGGTTTTACTCAAGCATGAATGGTCATCAAGTCACCAAGAAGTGGTCAAAGTTTTGTGAAAGAATTGATGGGTGTATGTGGATCAGCTCCTAACTTGGAAGCCAGTTGAAGATCATCAGAGGATTGTGAATTCATGATTATGGATATGGGATGTTGAGGAAGCTCATTGAAGGCTTTGAGAGCCATGGTGGAGTTTATCCAAGTTGTTGTGTCATGTGTAAGAAGCCACAGTCAAGGGTGTTGCATCTAGGATTTTCATCTGGTCAACCCTCAGTCAATTGTGAAATTGAAGGAGATTAAGACTCAATTCCAAGTCTTTGTGATCATGGAATGTTGTGTTGATATGTCTAATATATCATTTCAAGATCAAATCAAGAAGATTCAAGAGTGTGAGAAGTTACTAAATTAGGGTTCTCAGTGTAAAATCCCCTATTTAGTGTCCAACTTCAAGACCACATATCTCAAGATACAAGTCTCATCTCATCTTGACCTCAACATCAAACTTGTAGAGTATGTTTATAGCTTTCTTTTGAGTACTAGAAGTCTTTCATATGATTTCTAGAACTCAAGGTATGATGCTGGCAAGTTACAGGTCATCAGATGAATGTGATTTTGGTCAACAAAAGTCCACCAACTTCCAAGACACTTTTGACCTAGAAGGATGTGTCCCCTCACTTTGACCCAAACATGAAAGTTGTTCCTTATGATCTTAGATTTCCAAAAAGTATTAGAAGTCCTTCATCTGATTTGTAGAACTCAAGGTATGAAGCTTGCAAGACAAGGGTAATTTGGGAAAGTAAGATTACAAGTCATTTTCATTATAGGTCCATTTCACCACTTTGCACACTTCAAATGCAACTTTACCAACATGAAACTTACTCAAAATGGTACTAATTTCATCTTGAAACACTCACTTGTGATGAATTTGGCTTGGATTGAAGAATTAGTCAGAGACTTTTTCGTGAAGAAAGCTTAAAAATGGGAAATTGCAATTAATTGATTTTGAACCAAAACAAGTCATGTTTATACATATTTTGAGTGCCAAGGATGTAACAAACAAGATGCAAGAATTATATTTGAGTTTTGGTATGGTTTTCACGTGTAATTTCATGGCAACTTTAATTGAAATTTTGACAAACCAATCTCAACCATTTGATTAAATCAAGGGATGAATCCCATCCACATGATCAGAATGAAGTTCCAGCAAGCATTTTGAATGAAAAAATAAGGCATTTGGCTCCATTTTCACATGTGCATGAACATGAAAAATCAGAATTGGACATTTTTGAATTTCACACAATTGAGCCACAATTGGGCCTCTAACTGATTCCCAACCCATCATATATAATGTGTAAATGAATTTTGAGCATTCATTCATGCTATTTCGTGCTCAGAAAGCTCAAGAACAGTTGAAGCAAGCTAAGCAAATTTCAAAATCGTGAAACACAATTGAGGCATTTTCAAGGCAATTCAACTTCCAATTCATCTTCCTCAAGCTTCCTTGAGTGGATCTGCAGAGTTTCATCAAGCTTCATCACGTGTAGAAGCTCCAACGGAGAGACTCCGTTAGGTAAGCTTCAGATCCAAAATTCTCACAATCCATGATGTAATTGCGTGCCAGTTTTGTATGTTTGTGATCTTTGAACTTCATAGATGGATTCTGTTTAATTCTTGTTCATGTTTGTGCAATTTTTTTGAGCTTCAAACTGTTTGGCCTCGATTTGGCTTATTTATGGACTAAAAATGAAAATGAACCATGGATTCTTGATGTACATGAGATGATGAGTTGATTGGTATAAAATTTTGTGAGTTTTGTGAACATTTTTGAACTGTCACTGTTCATGCTAGAGGTTGAAGATGACCGGAGTTGCTCCGGCCACAGTCTGGTAATTTCCCTCCCGTTTCATGTTTTAAACTCAGACTCGTATGTGGCTTCATTGAAATCGTTAGATCTAGGCTGAATATTTAACTATGACTTGATCCGATGGCCACGAGTTCATTTCATTTTGTATTGGAAATCTATTGCTCACATGGTAGCGTGCTAGTCTTAGGATGTTTTGACTCAGGATAGAACGTATGATCAAGATCTTGTTGACCTCTCTTTTAATGAAACGCTGCGTATTGCAACTTGCACCTCAACCCTTGGATTGCATGACTAGTCTTGAGATGGATGGTTGTGATCCATTTTCGTTTTATATTTTAATTTTGATGCACGCGTGTCACTGTACTGACCATTGGATGTTTGACTGGTATTTGATTTGAGTGGCTGAGATTTAATTCCATTTGATTGATTGATTTAGATTGGACTGGTCTTATCTTGCTATTGGAACCCCCCCTCCCAGCGCAACCCAATCCTTTTGCCTTGTTTTCTTACTATTTGCACCACTGCCTTTTTATTTTCTTTTTTTATTTTGTTTCGGATCTATTTAGAATTAAATCATTTTAAAATACTTCCAACATTGATAAAATTCACAAAAAATATTTTCTGGATAGTTTGAGATGTCTTTTGTTTTATGAAATTTTTATTTTATTTTTTTGAATTATTTTTCATTTAAAAAAATAATTAATCAATTGGAAGTGTTTTATTTGACCTAATTCTTGACATATTCTTGTTCTTGTTTGGTTTTTGCACTTTCCTTTTGATCCAATGACTGAAAATCAATACTCATATCCATGATGAGTTGATTGATTTTTTAGGACCATTTTACCCCTATTTGGTTGACTTTTAGTTTGACGTTGACCTTGCTTTTGTTGACCCTCGACAACCCTTATTTACAATGGTACACCCTTGTGAATCAATTTCTTTGATTGTGTTGTAAAGTGACATTGGTTGTAATTTCTTGGCCTATGTTTGCCAACATGTTTATGGGCTTGTGATATTTTATTTGGCCCCTTTTGAATCATTATCCTAATTTTGAGGTAACTTGCAAGTCAAGTTACCCAAAAGGGAGGTTCATACATACATATTGACCTAGTTTGTCTTGGATATGACTTTGATAGATCCTTTGAGCCTTCAATTCCTTTTTATTCATGTTGCTGGTTGCTCAATTTTAGGTCATGATATTGTGTTTTGCTTGTTCAAACTTGTGTTTCTTTTTTGAGTTTCCATTTAGGTTTTCCATAGGTGGTTTATTTGCTTTCTTTTGTATAAATGCTTGCATTTTCTTTTGGTTTGATTGCCTTTGCTTTTGAGAACTTTTCTCTCATCCCCTCTTCTATACCATGACCTTGGAGTCTCATTTAAGGTGGCTTAGTCCCTCCTTAGGAGGTACTTGAAGCATACCTAAAGTGATGAATCCTTGAGGACTCCTTTGTGCTTTCTTTTGCACTTTATTTGTGATGCTTATGGTTGAGTGCATATTATGAGTTCCTTGCTGTCCTCATATAGCCTCCCATCCTCACTTTTGTTTTGAGCTTTCCTTTCATTTGTTTTTGCTTTTGGCACTTGTGGTTGATGTTGTTTGACTTAGGTCATTTCATCCTACTTTTGGTGCATTTTTGTGTGGTTTCTTCTTGTTGTTTGATTTCACTTTGTGCATTCCTTTTTCTCCTCTTCTTTTACATTCTCATATGTATGCTTGAGGTTGAGATGAGCTTGTGGAGGCTACTGCCCCACACATATTTCCTCCCTCACTTTCATCCTATTTGTGCATTCTACGTTTGCATAGTTGCATTTTCATGTTCTTTCTTCTCCTTCTTTTTTTGTCTTTCTTCCCTTAGGATCTCTAATCTATCTTCTTCAAGAGAGGTTATGATAGACATTAGGATCAAACCATGCATGATAATATTAGGTAGTTCCATTTTGTATCTCAACTTTAAGTCCACTTTGCATGACAACTTTTTGGATTGAGTTAGTCCCCCTTTAGTGTGTCCTTTCTCTTCTCATCTTCAAACACTCATAAAACACCTAATAAAGAATTACAAGTCTTGTACGCTACGAGCCTTAAGCTACTTGGGGAATGGTGATTGAGTGGCTTCCTTTCAATTGCCTAGAGTGTTTAGTATACACCCTTAGGGTGATATGCGACACATTCGCTCTTAAGTCATAGTCTCTAGTGCAACATGAGTTACAAATCAAATTCAAAACACTTCTTCTCTAAAAAACACAAAAACACTTCAAATCTTTTTCATCCTTCGGGATCTTAATCAAAGAAAACCTTTTCAGATAAAAGAGTGTTATTAACTTTTAGTTCTACCGCAAACGGTAACGCATAAGTCTCCAATGGTCGAGCTGCATACACCAACTGCTAAAATTACTTGTTAACCCTACTCGGGCCTAAAAACTTTTGAACAAACCTATGTTCTCTTTTTAGCCCGAACTACGTTTGCTCTGATCTTTCATACCAGATGAAAGTACGCAGGCACAAGACGCGACGTCTTGGCGAGCAACCTTCCCCCTTTCACCCGTAGTTAGCCGAACTACGTTGACTCTGACTTTCCCATTGCACGTGAGAATACTTAGGCACAGAGCGGCGATGCTCTGCCGAGCCATCTTTTCTTTTTATTTTGTCCCTTGACCTTTAGCGTAGATAGATATCACACCCTTAGATAGACAACAAAGCGTGGATCCCGTCGAGTACGACAGACGTGAGGGTTGCTAATACCTTCCCCTTGCGTAACCGACTCCCGAATCCAGGACTTGGTTGCGATGACCTCGTCTTTTCCCTTCTTCGTTAGGTTTTTCCGATCATTTACTTTCCCTCTCTTTGGGATAAATAACGAAAGGTGGTGACTCTTCTGTTTTCCACCGGGTGTTTTTCGCAGTTGCGACAGACCCCCAACGGGGGCATTTTTGTTTTTATTTTCATTTTCTTTTTATGTTTTATTATTTCTTCTTCTTTTCCATTTTTTATTCACATGCATTTAGTAGTTGGGTTGGCCTTGTTTTGAGCCTGCAGCCCCATGGTCTTGAGTTCAAGCCTTGGGTGATGCATTTCCTTCTTTTTTTAGCATTTGTTTATTTCATTTCTTTTTGTTTTATTTTAATTATTTCTTGTTTCATTTTATTTATTTTAAAATTAGTTTTAAATATTATAAAATCCAAAAAAAAAATCATTTCTTAATATTTGGTTGTGTTAATTATTTTTCTTCTTATTTTTTAATTTTCATTTTAGTTTATCATTTTATTTTGAATTTACAAATTAATGTACTTGATGTTTTGTCACTTGTTCATTGCACTTTTTCCTCCCTCTTTTCTTTGCGTATGTATATTTTATTTGCATCTCATTTGTTTGCATTGGATGTTGACTTGTTCAAGTCAATTTTGTTTCTTTCCTATTTCATCTGTGATTGAGTTATTTAGTGTTTACTTAGCCTTATGCCATGATCCCCCTAGGATTCCTAGTCCCTTCTGTTTAGGATGGGAGTAGGAGAGACATTAGATGTTCAATCCTATGCATGACAAGATTAGGTTAATTCTTTCCTTTCACCCTAACTTTTGGAGCATTATGCATGATAACTTTAGGGTCCAGTTTCCCCTTAGTTCGAGTCTTTCTCTTCTCATCTCTAAACAATTCAAAACACTTAATAAAGAAAGATTTGTGTCGTACGCTACGAGCCTTAAGTACTCGAGGAATGATGGTTAGGGGCCTCCTCTGAATTGTCTAGAGTGTTTAGCGTATGCCCTTTGGGCGATATGCGACGCATTCGCTCTCGAGTCATAGTCTTTAGTGCGACATGAGTTTCAAACTATAACTCAATCCACTTCTTGTCCTAAAAAATACAAAACAAAAACATCTAAACTTTTTAACCTTCGGGATCTTAATATGAAAATCATTTTCAAAAAGAGTGTGTTAAGCTTTGGTTCTACCGCAAACAGGCATCGTCCCTAACTGCTGGAACCACTGTTTAACCCTACTCAGTTAAAACACTTGAACCAACCTGTGGTCGTGTCCGCCCAAACTATGTTTGCTCTGATTTCTCGTACTAGACGAGGATACGTAGGCACAAGACGACGATGTCTTGGAGAGCAACCTTCCCCCCTTCACCCGTAGTTTCCCGAACTACGTTGACTCTGACTTTCCCATTGCACGAGGGAATACGTAGGCATAGAGTGGCGATGCTCTATCGAGTCTCTTATCTTTCCTTTTCTTTTCCCCTCGCTAGCCTGTAGCTTAGATAGTTTTACGCCCTTTTAGATAGACAACAAGCGTGGATCCCGTCGAGTACGACGAACGTGAGGGGTGCTAATACCTTCCCCTTGCGTAACCGACTCCCAAACCCGAGATTTGGTTGCGATGACCAGTCTTATCCCTTTTCCATAGGTTTTCTCTGATCGTTTCCTTTTCCTCTCTTTGGGATAAATAACGAACGGTGGCGACTCTTCTATCATTACTGACACCTCTTCATAGCGATGCGACAGCGAGACACTTCCTTGCTTGAATCCCAATGAGACATGACTTCTGCTCAATCAATCCATTTCATTAAGACTTTCATTGGTTAGGCACACAACATGAGACTTACATAGCTCAAACATCTTGGCAAGAGACTTTATATAAATTTCTAAACAAGCTCAGCAGAATAGAGAACAAGGTGTACTTGATACTAATATCAGAGGTACGTGAAATAACCATAACAAAGACCTAAAGCTCTTAATATTTCTAAGATATTCAACGTGTAATAAATCTTAAGGCTTTTACAATTAAAACCTGCAACAGAAAATCTACATACCTGGTAGAGTTTAAAATTGTTGATCTTGTTACTCCTTCATCTAGTTAATCCTTGTTGAAGGTTCAGCTTGAACCTTCACCCACTTATATAGCAGTTGTAGCAGACTAGCCATTGGAAGAGATAACTTAATCAAGTGTCTTTACTTTACTTCATAGTACAAGAGTCGTTGAAGATAAATACACCAAAATATCTTAATCCATTGTATAACATGTTTAACTATTAAGTCTTCAAAAAGATCATGTACTATACAACCGTTGAGAGTGGATATACATAAATCATGTCATCTTTTCTTGAGCCTTGTGAACTCAGACTCCAGCTGACAAACTAATTTGACAATGCAGATTGCTTTATGCAGTACAGACAACTTCAGCTTTATCACCACCTCTGAATTATACTAGAAGCCAATTTACATTCACCAAGTGTAGAGACAATTATGTTGCTTTTTTGATGCTGAGGCCTCCAGCTTCAGAGTCTGCGCCATACATGAGTTAGTAAGTGTTCTTCAGATTCTACACCACCAGAAGCTAGCAATTCAAATTCTCTCAAGTGTGCCTTTGTGTATCAGCTTTTGTATATAAATATTTCCAAGTATTAGAACCTGCATACAAGAAACACATATCAAATATAATCATTGTTCTTTAAATACTTTATTATCATCAAAACCCAAGGAATACATGTCATGAAAAAATCTTGTTCTAACATATAAGACTTAGTCCAAGTTTTTATGCTAATTCCTTGGATTCTTCCCTACATGTTTCTTGATTAGACCAATGATAATTTTATTGTCTGCCTCGACCTGACCATTGGCCATGGCATAATAAGGTGTATACGTTAATAACTTAATCCCTATTTCAGATGCAAATTCCTACATCTTTCGACCAGTGAATACCAATCCTTGATCAGATGCCTCACTTTTACCAAGGCATTTGAGAAAAATACCTTCAAGTGTCTTCTTGAACAACTCATTTCCTATGATAATGCAGCTTAGAGATATGTACTTAACCTATGGATCAGTTGATCCCATTGGATTCCTTCATTATTCGACTATTAGTCTTCGCTAGTCAGTATCTGTCAAATTTTCAATGGCAAAGACCTCAAAGTTTTTAGGATCTGCATATCCCAACTTCATTATTAATAGGTCTGAATAAGACAACCTTGTCGACTTTACTCTTCCTAATACTTCCATCAAACCCTCTATTTTTTCTTTTGACACTTTGTACCATGAGGCAGTTTGTTCCAACTCATTTGCCTCTTTATTTTCAAGTCGAGGCACATGCTGAATGTCCACAAATTCAAAACACTTAATTAGTCGGTTGACTATAACAAAGTACATGATTAAGTTTTCCTTAATACATTTCTACTTCTTTGTTATTTGGTTAACAACTAGTTCAAAGTCTTCTCTTACTTCGAATCTTTTTCCCCCAAGTCTAACAAAATTTTGAGGTCAACTATCAAAGCTTGGTACTCGGCCTCAATATTTGAGCAAGAGTCGTTAACTTTATATTTGAACTTCGTCGGAATCTTGTTAGAGGAAATTATTAGAATTCTAATTCCAGTTCTATTTTTATGGCTGGAGCCATCGGAGTATAACTTCCAAGATTCTGGCTTTAAATAATTCTGAGGTGCCTCAAGTATCACATGATCCACAATGAAGTACGCAACCACCCCATCATTTCCTTTAAAGGAACATATGTTAAGAAATATTCTATCATGGAAAGGGCCTATTTTCCAATTCAGATATGCAAAATTAGCTTAGATAACATGTGTTTAATGATGTCAAAATGCGAATAAACATAAACTGGTTTTATATAGTGTTTTAACTTCATACATGAGAAATACAAGCAAAGGAACATCTTTTCTATCAGACTATACCTAGTCTCTACATCATCCAAGACTCGGGTGAGGTAATAAATGGCCCTTTTGACACCACTATCATCCTATTATGCTAACATGAGTCTGAAGCAGAAATATACAATCTCATGCACTTATTTCTAACAAGAGTGGACAATATTGGAGGGTTCATCAAGTACTCCTTTATTTCATCAAAGACCTTTTGATGTTCTTGTTTCCACTTGAAATCTTCCTTATTTAGGAGAATTAACAGTGAGAACACTCGAATTTTACCATAAAGGTTTGAAATAAACCTCCTTAAAAAGTTTATTTTCCCCCCAATAAAGATTGAAGCACTTTCCTGGTTGAAGAAGGCCAAGTTTCCATGATGGCTTTGGTCTTGTTCTGGTTTGTCTCAATGACCTTCTTGTAGATGATGAAACCATGGAAACCTTCAGCCTGCACACAAAAAGCACACTTAATGGGGTTCATTTTTAGTTCGTACTTCGTCATTCTTTCGAATGTCTGTCGAAGGTGGTAAATATGACCATTTCTCGACGCATACTTAATTACTATACCATTAATATATATTTACATAAACGTTTCGATATAATTATGAAAAATAAAATTCATCACCCTCTGGAAAGGTGCCCCAACATTCTTCAAGCCAAATAGCATTACCACTAATTCATAAGTGCCTAAGGCTTTTGGACATCAACATGTCATTTTCGGCACATCTTCATCTGCAATAAATATTTGGTTATAACTAGAATAATCATCAAGCATGCTAAGATACTCGAAACCCACTGCTAAGTTGACCAACATTTTAGTGAAATGCATTGGGTATTCATCTCTTAGGGTTGCTGCATTTAGATCTCTAAAGTCAATGCAAAACCTCAATGTTTCATTTTTCTTAATCACTGGAATAATATTTTCAAGCCATTCAACATATTTCGCTGTCCTTATAAACTTGCTTTTTAGGAGTCTTTCAATCTCCTCTTTTATTTTGAACATAACCTATAGTGCAAATTGTCTTGGAATCTAATTAACTGGCTTTCTCCCAGACTTTATTGGTAGCTTTATCTCTACCAAATATCTTTTTAAACCTGGAATTTTTTTATAATCCCAAGCCAAAAAATCTTTAAATTATCGTAATAAACTAATCACCTCTAACCTTAAACTCGGGTCGATGATGGCACTGATATATGTCGGCCTTCTTTTAATTCCTTTGCTCAAATCAATTTCGTTGAATTGATATTGAGGCTGCATCTTTTTCGCTGATGCGACAGGATCCTTTTTGAAGCCTAAAGGCTCATCATCATAGATGCAGTTGAGCCTCTGGCCTTTTAAGTCATCATTTTCTATGATTGTTGAATGCAACCTTTCGAGTGGTTTTTCTCAATGTTTATCCTTTGCCCTACGTAGAACACTTCTAATTTGTGGGCTTTAACAGCCATATGTCGCACCTTGGCCTCTAAGGATGCCTTTAACTTTTTTCAACTACGTAAGTTGAAATTAGATTTAACATTTCGAACTCAGACATCGTCGTCGAATTTTTCACCCCAGCTAATTGGCCTAATGGTGTCATAAATTCTCTCACCCATGATTTTTCTATCCCACATGAACCCATGGATTGGGTAAAGCCTGAGAAAATAGAACGCCTCTTCCAAAGGCATATATACAAACCACGTTGGGGGTGCAAGGTGCGATATTAGCTAAATTCTTGTTTAAGTTCCTTTTGTCTACATTATTAGCCTCCGTTATGAAATACCATTGATTTACTTCCATATTTTTCACAATTTTGTCCTCTCTCTAACTTGTTATCCTTTGATGGAGCGACAAAGGTACAACTCCTACCCCATGAATCCACTCCCGACCAAGAAGAAGATTATAACTCACCTTCGATGCAATAACCATGAAAACTATAGGTCGATTTATTGATCCAGTTGTTAGATCGACCTGAATAACGCCCATCGTATGCCAATTTTATCCTTCGTGATTAGACAACACCATATTGTGTGGTCTCAAGTCAGTATCATATTTCCCTATTTTTCTCAACAAAAAAGGGGTTATTGTTGTGGTGAGAGTCGAATATCAAGCTAGTATATTAACTTGAATCACAAAACATTGAATGTTCACCACCGAACTTTAATTTATCCAAAGAAAAGGGAAAACATTGAATAAAACCCTAATTATGCAATGTAACAACAATATAAAGATATCTAAAGGTTCGGGGGTTGGTTATACAAAGGGAAGGTATTAGCACCCTAAGTATCTATAGTATCCTATAAGAACCTCTTGAAAGTGTTTGTGTTATGGTAATTTGCTTGCTAATGTTTGGAAATGTTATATTTTTAGGTTTTATGAGATAGGGAACCTAAGGAGGTTTATTGCTAGTGTGTTCGCCAAGACTTCGAAGTCTTATACCTACGTATCCTAACAAGGATGGAATCAGAGCAATCTTATTTCACCTAAACGGGTGAAGAACACTTGATAGTGATTAAGGTTCCAAAGTGGAAAGTAAGTGTTTATAATAATAACACTTACATGACTTAACAAAGTCAAAGAGTTTACAAATTCTAACCTAAGGCTATGTTGAAAGGTTAATGACTTAACAAAGTCAAAAGGGGTAGTTGAGGGAATGCTATACTACTTATGACATAAAGTAAACAAGAAAAATCATTCCTTTGGATTTAGGAAACAAAATAAAAGAGAAGAAAGAGAAGAAAGAGAGATAGAGAGAGAGAGAGAGAGAGAGAGAGAGAGAGAGAGAGAGAGAGAGAGAGAGAGAGAGAGAAGAGAGAGAGAGAGAGAGAGAGATGAGAGAGAGAGAGAGAGAGAGAGAGAGAGAGAGAGAGAGAGAGAGAGAGAGAGAGAGAGAGAGAGAGAGAGAGAGAGAGAGAGAGAGAGAGAGAGAGAGGGAGAGAGAGAGAGAGAGAGAGAGAGAGAAGAGAGAGATGAGAGAGAGAGATAACAAACTAACATCACTAAGGGATGCTTGACAAAGTCAAAATAAACATGAGATGGGTGATAATGGATGAGATGAACAATAATGATATTCAAACATGATATCAAAGTAAAAAACATAAAGGATGACATTCAAACATGATATCAACCAAGATGGATAAAGAATGATCAAGATGATGTTCAAATATGATATCAATCAAGACATACAACTCATAGAAAAGATGACATTCATACATGATATCAACTATGAGATATAACAAAGTTAAAATGAGCATGGTAACAACCAATACATAGAGGTAGATGTGACAACATCTAAGACTTAACAAAGTCATAAAAAAACCATGGTAACAACCAAAAATGAATACATAAACATGGATGATACATAAACAAAGTACACATGTGACATGGTTCTAACAAGAACAAAGTAACAACACAAGTATGACATATCAAAGCATGTTCATAACAATAACATGTGAGCATGGACATGAGTGTAACAACATCAACAATATCATCATGTTCATGAAGGATATAACAATATCAACATATAGGTCATGGATGTAACAACATCAAACTAAGTTTCAAATCAACATGGATATAAGAATATCAAACATGAATGGACTAAGGTAAGATTATGACATGGTTTAGGGTTTACAACTACACCACTTAATCATGAATACAAATCAAGACTTCAAACATGGATAAGTCTAAAACACCACATAATCATGAATACAATTTAAGAAATGGTTCAAGACACAAAGGTAATAACCAAAGGTTCATGTCAAAGGGTAAATTATGGTTATAACATGTCTAAGCATTTCAAAAAGGTTTGAATGTAGTAAGCATGAAGTTTAGGAACCAAACAAAATCATGGTATCAAAGTTAAGGAAAAAATGGACATGTGATCAAAGATGACTCAAACACAAAGCAAAGAAGCATTCAAAGGTTCAATATGGTATAAGTATCATACCAAAGTCAAGAGAAATATTTCATAAACAAACATGAAGAAACAAGACATGTATACACGAAAATAAAGCATTAAAACACACTAAACATAGGAAAAAATCAATAGGAATATGTTATTAACATCAAACAAGGTTCACACAATATTCAGGATATTTATAAGCATCAATATGTTCAAGTAAAACCAAAGAAACAATAAAAAAAGAACCATTTAATGACCTAAAGTCACTTAAAAATGTACCTTACTTTGACTAAATAAAAATATATGAAAATAATATTATTTTTGAATTTTTTTTGCTTATTAATAAAACAAGTATGATTATTAACATGTGTGCAACAAAAAAATTAGCTCAAAAGGAATTAATTTTCTATGGGAAATAATTGGATGAATTTACAAAGAATAACAAAAAAACAAGTGGTAAAAAGATAGGGGAAAGCTGCCAAGGGGGAGTTGAAACCCTAACCTAAGGGTTGCAGGCCTAAAACCTTACCACTAGGCCAGCGTGCATCTAGTGTTAATGGAATAAACGAAATACAATGAATATTAAAAAATCATTTAAATTTGAGAAGTGGCGCTAACACCCCCCCCCCCCCCCCCTTCTCCCCGGTTCTCCTTCTTCTTCAACCCTGTATTCCCAATATACCATTTTGATGAGAATTTCATGAGGAATTCAAATATGTAATTATATTTTATTTATTTTAAAGGTAGCGCAATAAATTTAAGCAAGACCCATCAAAACCTAAAAACTAAATGAAATCATATGATGATGAACAAAAATAAATGGTAAACATGTTGGGGTTTCTATTCCTCACTTTGTGGCAAGTAGAATGGCATCAAGAAACACTTAAATGATGATCTAAACATAGAGTTCCAAAAGTGATAACTTACCTCAAAAATGTGAAATGGTGATTGGACTTGGAGGTGTTACAAAAGTAAAGTGATGGTCCTAAAAGCTTCCTTGACCTCCAAAGAATGTGTTGCAACGCTTAGACTGAGTTGAGGCTCTAGGGAACTCTCTATCCAAATCGATTTGAAATATGTAAAATTGATATGTGGAAGATGTTAATAGGGGTGTTACAAAACTTGTTCAAGTGTTTGGACAAGTTCTAATGGATGTTTAGAGGATGTTTGCAGTGTTTGTTTGGAAGAAACATAAGCAAGACATAATTTGGAAGTTTTTCTACAATGGTGTTTTTGTGCAAATCTTGGTGTGTGAAGTGTTGTGGTCTAGCTCTCTATTTATAGAGGCTCCAAATTCTTCATGTAACTTGCAAAAACTTAGTTTGGTTCACTTGGAATGGTAGTTTGGATGTTTGTTTTCATTTGGCACAAAGTTGCATAAATGTCATGATGAAATGGACGAAGTGATTTGTGGGACTTAGTCATACTTTTATAAGGTGTAATATGTTGTATCTAAACATCAAAGATTGTTTGTGTAGAAGAAATAAGTTATAAGCTCAATAAAAGTTAATTTCTTGATTAAAGCTTCTTTATGAGAACGACATTGTGATCTTTCTGGCAAAACACTTCAAAAATGGTATGAACACTTGGATAATGCCTCAAATAAATGTGTAATGCACCAAGGACTTGTGTAATTCTATTATTAGAGGGAGATTTACAAGTTACATGACCTGCCAAGTGAGATTATGCAGCTTGGCATGGATTTTCTTTAAGAACATGTCATGAAAATGACCTATAATTCAAGTTTTGGGGACCAACTTCATGTCTTCGAAACTCTTAGCTCAAGCATGATAAAATTGTGTTCGTAGAATTTTTGGAAAGCTTAAAATATCCTCTACAACTTTCATATTTTGAGTTTTTCTTTAATCAATTGGGGTCATGGTAAAAAATGGCCTCAAAGTCAGCTCTAATACAAGGCAGATTTTGTTGAAATTTTTTTCTAAGTGTCTAAGTTCAAAAAGTATTGAACCTCCAACTTCATGGCTTCATATCTCTCAATCCATTCATTTTTTTGGGAAATCATCCACAAAGACAAAGTTTTAGTGTGAAACAAGCTCTTCAATTTGGTCTTTGGAGCAAAGAAAATTGTTACTTGGATTGGAAGTTATGGTTTTGGCAAGTTGAGTAAAAATCATTGAATTTCATAACTTAGAAAAAATCATGAAACCCTAATTTTCGCAAATCTTGATTCTTTGATGCTTTCTTAATTTTACTGATTGATCATGATCCAAACCCCACGTCTTCATTGTCCTTGGCTTGAGAAGTCCATGTTTGACCAAAAAGTCAAAAGTCAAACTTAACTTTGGCCAGTGGTTGGCTTTTGGTATCAGATGACTTGAACTTTGTAACCTTCAATGAAATCAAACCCTTGGGCTATTTAAACATTATGGATGGATTCCAAAGGTGTCTTTGAGTGTCGTGAATCATGCCCTAAGGCTTGAGATAATGTCTTGGTCAAAAGTCAAAGGTGCAGTTGACTTATGCTCAAAAACCCTAATTTGTGGACCAAATGAACTTGAAACTTGATAAACTTATAATGAGGCCACAAAAAACTTGATTGTTGATGTAGGGAAACTGTTGATCATTAGTACTTGATATATTGATGATCAATCCAAAACTTTGACTTATCAACCAACAATTTCCTTGATATAAACCCTAATTCACAAATAAAGCAGCAACACAATATTTTTATAATTTGAGGGTTAGCTACGCATGAATGATACACCTAAAATATGATGGATGCTATGCAAATTATTATGGAATATAGGGGCAAAATTTGGGGTATGACAAACATCATATTAACAACAACCTCTTCATCGATCAAAATCTTAATGACTGTAGTGTTTTCGACCTTAGCTCTTATGAAAAGAGGCTTTAGGTGACTCTTCATTCCTTCATATGGTCTTTCAAAAAACTATTTTTATTCTTCGATGCAATCATTATCCATTACGAAGTAGAACACAGGTTTTTGGCTTGCCATTTCCTCCTCCTCGCAATCCGCTGGTTCAGATACCTCTGTTATACAATAGTACTCCCTTAGAAGCACCGACATAACATTGCATATCACATCAAAATCGTCCTCCGATCCTGAGACAAAATTATCAGTTACCAACTCATCTTCCTTGGATGGTGCCACCTTCTTTGCCTTCCCCTTTCGAATTGACTGGTGTGGGGGGGGGGAATTGTCTCCTAACTAGTTTCTTAGTTTGGCCACTCACTCGACTTTGGTATGGTTTTTTATTACTTGATTTAGCAGCTTCTTTATCATCTTTCTTTTCCCTTTGAAATCTTCTCCGCTGAGTACTCGACATCGAATTCTTCCCTTTGTAGTTATTATGGTTTTTTATTACAAGAACTCTAAAGATTTATCCTGGGAGCTTCTTCATACATTCTCTTTTTTCCTTTGTCACCTTTATTTCAGCAACATATTATCTTTGTGTAATGTCTATCATGAGTGAAAAATCAAAAGAAGATGCATATACTTCTTAGGTTGATCTCATCACTTCATCAACTATTTCTATCTTTGCTCGACAAGGTATCCTTGATCAAAGCTTTCTAAATGTAAGTCCTACATTTAATTGGGGTAAGGTGACCTCTGATGAAGATAAAATTATTTGCATCGAATATGGAAAATTTACCACTCCCTTATATCATGGGGTATACTAAAGTCTTCCAATATTGGTTTGAATATCAGGGGAAAACCGTTTTTGTTCCTTTTCTTCCATCTTTTCAAAGTACCGGTTAGTCCAACAAACTAGACATTTGGTCAGGGCTTGATTAATCTAGTGCACATTATTCTTTATTTCAAAATGTTTTCAGAGAACTTGAAGCATTTCAAAAATCATTTTTTCTTGGTCGCTCTTTTCCATAAAGAGGCCCCTAAAATAGTATGTACCAAAGGGAACAAGACAGAGAATATATGTACTGACCTATTTCACAAGTACTGAAAGAAAGGTCATTTCCTTACGGGGAATGGATCGTACATCTACAAGGATGACGATCTTCCTCCATAGGAACTTTACCTATCGTCATTCATACAAAGGGCGTTACTTCAAGGGATAAAGCTTCGAACAAACTTTTAAAAAAGCTTATTGAAACCCTTCTATTGATAGACTCTCGAACTAAGAAGAAGAAGAAGGTCATTTTTATGAGTTTCCAAAGTTCTTTCCCCCTTTGTTGTTGATTCGTCTACCTGTATTGCTCTTAACTTTTGGTAATAATTATTTGAAGATTTAATGAAGAGCGAGGAAGAAATCATCCAACAGAGATGAGGAATAAAAATCACCCCTCTTGTAGCTGGTCCCTCGCGCACTTCAATACCAGTCGATGTATCTCCTCTAATTAACACAATGATGGTTTTGCCTCATCCATTTCATATGGATTCCTGAGGGGAAACCTCATATGGATATGCTATATAAGCTGGTATCCTTAGTAATTCTAGACAGGCGTCGTACATGCCAGGTCGCCCGACTCCTGTTCTCTTGGCTAGATTGGGACCTATTATTCCAAACGAACCCCAAACATCTACTTTAGAGGAGGATTTATCTTACCTTTCTAACTTGATAGTCGAAGCTATCGAGGAGGAGTTATTGAGTTTGACATATTATACTTGTAACACCCATTTTATTTATTTAGTCATTTTTGTGTTAATTTAATTATTTTATGTTGGTGTGCCCTTAGGTGGAGCGTGTTGGTATATGATTGGTGAGTACCCTTGATATGTAAGGACCATTGGTGGTGTGGACATAATAATATAATAGTTAATAGTAACATTGGTGGTATTATTATTACTATTATTATTATTATTATTATTATTATTATTATGATTATTATCATTCGTATGAATATTATTATTGGTGGGTGTCCCTGATATGGGAGGATTATTGGTGGCGAATTGGTGTAGATATAATAATATAATAACTAATGGTAATATTGGTGGTGTTTTGGTGTGAATATGATAATATAATGAATAATAGTAATATTGGTGGGGATATTATTATTATTATTATTATTATTATATTTATTATATTTATTATTATTATTATTTTGGTGAGATAATAATATTATTATTATTATTGTTATTATTATTAATAGTATTATTATGATTAGTATTATTAATATTAGTAATATTATTATATTATTTTATTAATAATTGAGATTAAAATAAAAGGGAATATGAAGGGGTAGTAAGGAGATATTAGAAAAGTTGGAATAGAGAGAAAAGGGATTACGATAGATCGTGAGAATTGGGAAAGCTGGAAGAAAGGGAACGAGGGACAGAAGAGAAAGGAGAAAGCCAAGAGACCAAATCTTGGAAGATTATTCATCGATCAAACCAATTGATAAGGTAAGGGGGGAGAAACTTGATTGGGATGGTATATACATGTATGGGGTAGAGGGGATTCCTTAACCCCGTAGGAATATGTTGATATATGCAATTTTATATTGGCATGCTATTGAGTGTTGATTGATGTTGTTAATTGGTGTTAATATGTGGTGATTGTTTAACTGACATATGTTGATTGTTGATGAATTGCTGTTTTTGGTTAATTTGGCGTATAGGCTGGGTTTACGGTTTTTAGGGAGATTCTGTGTGACCTTTTGAGGCATCGGTAGAATGTTTAAGCGATGATTTTGGGAATAAGATTTAGGAACCAATTTGGTTACGGTAATGTACAAGGTTGGTACTGAGGTAGGCTGAGATTTAGAGTTGAGATGATAGGTTTGATTTGGCGTAGAAAGCACTACAGAACTGTGAGAAAAATTGGTGAATTGCAGCATTCGCTGGGCTTCGCCTGGCGAGTGTTGGCGAAGCTTCGCCTGGCGAATGGGGGCGAGTGTTCGCCTGGCGAGCTGTGGCGAGTGGTAGCGAATAATTCTGAATTAAGTCCCAGACCTAAAGAGTGGAAACTTCGCCTGGCGAGTGTGGCCAGCGAAGGTTCGCCTGGAGAATGCACGATAATAGAATGAGGGTTTTGCCAGCAGGTTCGACTGGCGAATGCCAGCGAAGGTTCGCTATGCTTCGCCTGGCGAATGCCAGCGAACGTAGCAGAATGTGACTCTTGAGGTGTTTTGTCTGGAGCTTTAGTCTTGTAGGATCCTTTGATCACGATGAGTGTAGGGATGATTATTGAATGATGTATGGTGCACACTTGGTGATAGGAAGTGATTTTCCTGATAATTAATTTAAAGTAAATGGTTAATTGGTGTATGGTGTATACGAGTGTAGAACGAGATGATCAGTAGTATCATGTGCATTCGGTGTATTGGAGTATGAGGTACTTGGTGATAGTACGAGGTTCCCGTAATATTTTAAGAGGATGATTAGTTGGTGTGTGAATCATGCAGAGCATGGTGCAACGATCAATAGGATCGTGTATTCCCGAGTGTTGGGATGTGATTATATATGGTGTTAGAGTGTGAACTCGTTTAATATCTAATTTAATTAAAATGAATAATGGGTGTATCATGTATATGATTATGGTGCAGTGATCAGTAGGATCGTGTATCCCTGAGTGGTAGGATGTGTTTATATCTGGTGTTATAGTATGAATTTGTCTACTATCTGATTGATTTATATGGTGTTGATGTAATATATCTATACATATATGCATTGATGTATGATGATATGATCAGGAGGATCGTGTGCACTTAGTGTGCCTGAATATAATAGTTATGCATTGGTTTGTGCATATCATGGTGTTTTGGTGGGATGAATCATGTCTCAGGAGGAGCATAAGTGATTTATCCGTACTCCTTTGTGGAGAATGGTGGGGGATAGATCATGTCTCAGGAGGAGCGTAAGTGATCTATCCAGGTTCGATTAAATGAACCAATGAGTCGGTACCGCATGCATAGTGTTGAGTTGCATATTTGTATTATAATATGTTATATTGTAATTTGAACAGTAGGTTCGTTATATGGTGTTGTTGGGGTGAATATTGGTGTGTTGATGTGTTTTACTACCTTGTTTACATGTATTACATTACCAATATATTTTGATCATGATTTCTCACCCCCTTTGCTGTTGTTGTGTCTGTACTCCTCCAGAAGTACAGACAATCCAGGTACTTAGATAGCTTGGATGGTGGTGTGCCAGTCGAGTCTAGAACGCTCTGATACGTAGCACGGGACTTGGGTGTTTTCTTTGTGTCTATGTTGAACTTATTTCTTTTTATGTGACGTATCATGAATTTGATGTATTTTACTTTATGAAACAAATTCCGCTGTATTATTTCGAAAAGAATGAATAAAGTATTTTTATAAAATTTGGAGATGTGATATCCTACTTTTTGGTGAAAACTCTGATTATTATTTTAATATTCATATTTTATTTAATTTGGGAAAGTGGGGTGTTACAATTGGTATCAGAGCAGGTCGGTCCGTCCGGTCAATGTTGTCTAGTGTTGTTGTTCCCTGGTATGCGACATGTGTGTAAAAACACTGTCGGTACATGTTGTTGGTTAAGTTTGTCGGTAGAAGAGGAATGATTCCAGTGGGAGAGAAGTTGTATTTCTCCGGAATGCTACAGTGTGGTGGCTTAGTGCGTTGGGGAATGATATCATAGTTTGGTAAAGATGGTTTGTACCCCATCATGATTTCGGCTGTCTATTAAAAAATTGAGGAACTGATCACCCTTAATCTCTTGTTAATAGTGGACGGGATTGTGTTGGATGGGATAGACGTGTCTAGCAAGCTTGGGTGGCGTGAGCAGTGATTAGTCTTGAGTTAAGCTAAGTGCTTAAGAGATTATTTTGAGGAATCAGCGCAAGACGGTGTCGAGGTGTTTAATTGGACGGAAACTTTGAATGAGAAGGAAAGTGAAAAAAAAAATTTGGGAGTTGCCCGATATTAGTGATTGTTCGGAGTTTTCCTACAAAGATAAGTGATTTACTACCGGGAATGTAAAGTGGAACTTACAATCGAGTTAGTTTTTTTTTGGAACTAGTCTGATATTGGTGACTATCAAGGATAGGTGTTCGCTTCCAAGAGTTAATGATTTGATGGGACAATTGATCGAAGGATGTGAGTTTCCTTGGTCATGTGATCTCGAGTAGAGTTATTGTGGTGGATGGGACGAAGGTCGAAAGTTGTATCGTATTAGGAGGCTCAAAGCTCTGCTGTTGAGATTGGAAGCCATTGGGTTTTAAAATATTCCAAGAGTTGTAGATGAGTTGAATGGCCTCCTAGATATGAAATTGTTGTTGTACGTGGAATTGCGAGATCGCAGCTTTTTACGGAATCGAAATCGAACACTCGGAAGTCGGGTAACGGTCAAAAAGAGGATTTTGGGACTGTCATGTTCGCCTGGCGAGCATACTGGCGAACGTCCATATTCGCTGCGGTGTTCGCCTGGCGAAGGAGTCCTGGGCAGAAAATGTTATTCTGGTGTTTTTGCCATAACAGGAGAACCGTAACTCGGAATGACGCGCGGTTCGAAGCATTTGAAAGCTATTGAAATTATCTATGAGATGGTGAAGTATTGACATGGAATTAAGTTAGTTATGGAGGAAGTGTGTTTGGAGTTGTGGTAAGGACGGAGGGTACGATTCGTGTTTCTGCCAGAACTCACCACTTGTTTGTCCCTTTGGCATGGAATCTTTTTTTTAAATTATTTCTATAAGGCAATGGTTGTGTTAATAAGTGATATTTTAAGGTATTCGAAGAGTATAGAGGATTATGTTGAGCATAAGGAACTTGAGTTATCAGTGTTGGAAAAAGAGCGGTGATATAATTCCGTAAGGAAAGTTCTGCCGAATCTGACAGAACTAATTGTGGTGTTTGTGATGCTTGTTGATATAATTGGGGAAATTGCTAGAGACAACTTCAGCGAGTTTCAATTATGCAAAAGGCGACTTGAAGTATATAAGAGAAATCATCCGACCAGTGATTTAGAGTTGGTTACTATTGTGGTTGTACCGGAGTCGGAGGCTTCGAAAGTTCAGACTGAGATCAGAGATGTTTGGTGATCTTAAGAGTTTAAGGTGTTTGTTTAATTTGAATAAGATAAATATGAGGCATAGGAAATACTTGGGACTTCGGAAGGAGTACGACTTCGAGTTGAATTACCATTCGGGTAAAGTGCATGTGGTAGATGATGCGGAGAGTTGGAAATGTCTGCGTATACCGAAGATGACGGTGAGAAGAGTTAGAATTGACTGAGCAATTTTATAATATGAGTTTGGTGGGTGAATAGACCTCTTATGGAGTTAAGCTTTCATTATTAGACCTGACTAGCGGTATTCTTGAGAAGAATCGAGAAAGTTAGAAATCTGGGTTGAGTAGTGAATTAGTTGAAATTGATAAATTAGAGTCGAAGAGTGCATTGTCGGGTTTGTGGAAATAGTATCATGATATGTTATGATAGAGTATGTGTACCAGACGTTGTTGAGGGGAGTAGGAGTACTCGTGAAGAAATACATTGAGGTAGATGGAGTATCCATTCCGGTACTATGAGGAAGTAATCAAATTTGAGTAGATTGTTTTGGTGACCATGGATGAGGAGAGGAGTGGTTGAGGTTGAATGTGCCGGCTAGAATTACCGAAAGTCGGAGGTTGAATATCAGAGACTGTTGAATCTGATGCAGTCGTTAAATATTCTAGAGTGGAAATCAGGTAGTATTTTCACGAAATTGGTGTTGAGATTTCCAAAGAAATTGTAAAGACATAATTTTAATTTGGGATGTTGTGAGTGGACTAACTATTCCGTGTTGAGGATATATGAGATGCATATTGAGGAAGTGGTGAAGTTGGATGAGATACTGACGAATATTGTGTCAGATGGAAATTTGAGGTTTATATTGAGATTTTGGATGGGCTTACAGGAAGCTTCGGGTACTAAGTTGAAGTTGAGTTCGACTTACCACCCGCAAACTGATGGTCATTCAGAGAGGACTATCGAGTTTGTAGAGAATTGATGAGAGCTTGGGTGTTGGATCAAGGTGGATCATGGTATGATTAATTACCGTTGATTGAGTTACCTATAATAACGGTTACCATCCTAGTGTCGGAACGACACTATATGTGGCTTGGCGAAATAGGGAGTGTAGGACTCTCCTGTGTTGGAATGGGTCGAGTGAGAATGTTGTGCTCAGACCTGAAAATTATGTTTGAGATGGCTGAGAAGATCAAGAGGATCCAAGGAAATATGTGTTTTGAGAGTCACGCCGGTGACCGGTGTGGGTCGAGTTCCGAAATCTCGGAAGTTCGCACCGTGTTTTGTGGTTGTATCAAAGTGGCGCAGCGGGGGGATGGGAGGAGTAACATGTTAGACCATTTTGCCGCTGTCGTCGTGAGTTGGCATGACGTTTTTCATGTGTCTTGTTGAGAAAGTACATTGAATCAGGTGGATGATGTACTAGTGAAAAATAATTTGGGTGTTGAGGCATTGCTGGTTCGTTTTGACGAACGGAAGTCAACTCCGAGGGGAGGAGCCATCTTTGGTGGAAATGGTTTGGGGAAGTGCTGCAAAAGGCAGTGTGACCTAGGAATTGGAATGAAGGATGCAGGAAGCGTATCCGGAATTGTTCCATCAGGCAATTTTCGAGGACGAAAATAATTAAAGTGGGGGAGAGTTGTAACACCCATTTTATTTATTTAGTCATTTTTGTGTTAATTTAATTATTTTATGTTGGTGTGCCCTTAGGTGGGGCGTGTTGGTATATGATTGGTGAGTACTCTTGATATGTAAGGACCATTGGTGGTGTGGAGATAATAATATAATAGTTAATAGTAACATTGGTGGTATTATTATTACTATTATTATTATTATTATTATTATTATTATTATTATTATGATTATTATCATTAGTATGAATATTATTATTGGTGGGTGTCCCTGATATGGGAGGATTATTGGTGGCGAATTGGTGTAGATATAATAATATAATAACTAATGGTAATATTGGTGGTGTTTTGGTGTGAATATGATAATATAATGAATAATAGTAATATTGGTGGGGATATTATTATTATTATTATTATTATTATATTTATTATATTTATTATTATTATTATTTTGGTGAGATAATAATATTATTATTATTATTGTTATTATTATTAATAGTATTATTATGATTAGTATTATTAATATTAGTAATATTATTATATTATTTTATTAATAATTGAGATTAAAATAAAAGGGAATATGAAGGGGTAGTAAGGAGATATTAGAAAAGTTGGAATAGAGAGAAAAGGGATTACGATAGATCGTGAGAATTGGGAAAGCTGGAAGAAAGGGAACGAGGGACATAAGAGAAAGGAGAAAGCCAAGAGACCAAATCTTGGAAGATTATTCATCGATCAAACCAATTGATAAGGTAAGGGGGGAGAAACTTGATTGGGATGGTATATACATGTATGGGGTAGAGGGGATTCCTTAACCCCGTAGGAATATGTTGATATATGCAATTTTATATTGGCATGCTGTTGAGTGTTGATTGATGTTGTTAATTGGTGTTAGTATGTGGTGATTGTTTAACTGACATATGTTGATTGTTGATGAATTGCTGTTTTTGGTTAATTTGGCGTATAGGCTGGGTTTACGGTTTTTAGGGAGATTCTGTGTGACCTTTTGAGGCATCGGTAGAATGTTTAAGCGATGATTTTGGGAATAAGATTTAGGAACCAATTTGGTTACGGTAATGTACAAGGTTGGTACTGAGGTAGGCTGAGATTTAGAGTTGAGATGATAGGTTTGATTTGGCGTAGAAAGCACTACAGAACTGTGAGAAAAATTGGTGAATTGCAGCATTCGCTGGGCTTCGCCTGGCGAGTGTTGGCGAAGCTTCGCCTGGCGAATGGGGGCGAGTGTTCGCCTGGCGAGCTGTGGCGAGTGGTAGCGAATAATTCTGAATTAAGTCCCAGACCTAAAGAGTAGAAACTTCGCCTGGCGAGTGTGGCCAGCGAAGGTTCGCCTGGCGAATGATCTCTTCGCTTGGCGAATGCACGATAGTAGAATGAGGGCTTTGCCAGCAGGTTCGCCTGGCGAATGCCAGCGAAGGTTCGCTATGCTTCGCCTGGCGAATGCCAGCGAACGTAGCAGAATGTGACTCTTGAGGTGTTTTGTCTGGAGCTTTAGTCTTGTAGGATCCCTTGATCACGATGAGTGTAGGGATGATTATTGAATGATGTATGGTGCATACTTGGTGATAGGAAGTGATTTTCCTGATAATTAATTTAAAGTAAATGGTTAATTGGTGTATGGTGTATACGAGTGTAGAACGAGATGATCAGTAGGATCATGTGCATTCGGTGTATTGGAGTATGAGGTACTTAGTGATAGTACGAGGTTCCCGTAATATTTTAAGAGGATGATTAGTTGGTGTGTGAATCATGCAGAGCATGGTGCAACGATCAGTAGGATCGTGTATTCCCGAGTGTTGGGATGTGATTATATATGGTGTTAGAGTGTGAACTCGTTTAATATCTAATTTAATTAAAATGAATAATGGGTGTATCATGTATATGATTATGGTGCAGTGATCAGTAGGATCGTGTATCCTTGAGTGGTGGGATGTGTTTATATCTGGTGTTATAGTATGGTGAAACTCAACCTTATTGAAGTTTACAACCTTCTTGCATAATCACGATAAGGAATCAAATTTGTTTGATGTGTCTCCCACTCCTCTTTAATCTGATTAATCACCAGAGTTGAATCTCCATATACGTCAAGGATTTTGATTCTTAAATCAATAGCTTCTTCTAAGCCCATAATACATGCTTTATACTCAGCCGCATTATTTGTGCAAGTGAACACCAACCTTGCAATGAAAGGAATATGAGAACCATGAGGAGTAACAATAATTGCTCCAATATCATTTATATACTCATTATCAGCTCCATCAAAAATCAAACCCCATCGAGATCCAGGCTCAGGCCCTTCTTCAGGTAATGGTTCCTCACAATCCTTAACCTTTAGATACATCAGATCCTCATCAGGAAAATCAAACCGGATAGGTTGATAATCATCAATTGGCTAGTGTGCCAAATGATCATCCAAAACACTTCCTATTATCGCTTTTTGAGTTCGATACTCAATATCATATTCTGACAACAACATTTTCCAACAAGTAATCCTCCCAGTTAAAGCAGGCTTTTCAAAGATATACTTGATTGGATTGATTTTAGATATCAACCAAGTTGTACAATTCAACATATACTGGCAGAGGCGCTTGACAGCCCAAGCTAAAGTACAACATGTCTTTTCAAGCATTAAGTACCGAGACTCACAATCCGTGAACTTTTTTCTTAAATAATAAATGGCAAATTCTTTTCTTCCAGATTCATCTTGTTGACCCAGAACACAGCCCATAGACTCTTCTAGCACAGTCAAATACATGATCAAAGGTCTTTCTTCCACAGGAGGAGACAAAATAGGAGGTTCAAGCAGATATTCTTTAATTCTTTCAAATGTTTTTTGACAATCTTCTGCCCATACACAACCCTGATCTTTGCGGAGAAGCTTGAAGATCGACGCACGTGTGGAAGTCATATTGGATATAAATCAGAAGATATAGTTCAAATGTCCCAAGAATCCTCTTACTTGTTTTTCTGTTTTGGGTGCAGGCATTTCCTGAATAGCTTTAACTTTACCAGGATCAAATTCAATGCCTTTCTGACTGACAATAAAGTCCAACAACTTTCCAGAGCAGACACCAAAAGTGCATTTATTAGGATTCAAACGGAGCTTAAACTTTCTCATACGCTAAAACTGCTTCAATAAGTATTCAATATGATCTTCTTCAGTCTTCGACTTACAAATCATGTCGTCCATATAGACCTCAATTTCTTTATGCATCATATCATGGAACAGAGTGGTCATAGCTCTCTAGTACGTTGCACCCGCATTTTTTAGACTGAAGGGCGTCACTCTGTAACAGAATGTTCCCCAGGGTGTAATGAATGTTGTTTTTTTTCCATATCTTCGAGTGCCATCTTTATTTGATTATAACCATAAAACCCATCCATAAATTAAAATATATTAAACTTAGCAGTATTATCTACTAGCAGATCAATGTGTGGTAATGGAAAATCATATTTCGGACTTGCTTTATTCAAACCTCTATAGTCAACGCACATTCGGACTTTTCCGTCTTTCTTTGGAATAGGCACAATATTGGCCGCCAATTGAGGATACTCAGTAGTCACAAGAAAACCAACATCAATTTGCTTTTGAACCTCCTCTTTAATCTTCACAGTCATGTCAGGATGCGTTTTTCTCAATTTCTGCTTCATAGGTGGACATTCAGGCTTCAATGGCAAATGGTGCTCCACAATATCAGTATCAAGATCAGGCATGTCTTGATAGCACCCAGCAAACACGTCAACATATTCTCTAAGAAGCTCTACCATCCTCTTCTTAACATATGACTGAAGCAGCGCCCCAATCTTGACTTCTTTCTTATCATCATCGGAACCCAAATTAACCAATTCCACCGGATCTTCATGAGGATGAATGGTATTTTCCTCGTGCTCAAGTAATTGGGAAATTTCATTTGGAATCTCTTCAACATCCTCATCTTCAGCTCCAAACACAGGGAACTCAAAGTTGGGAGAGGGCATAGGTTCATTGTTTTCAATGGGTTTAACAATCAATCTGCACAATGATTTATGTTTGATTTTAAAATATGAACAAAAAGTGTAAATATTATGCAAATAAAAGTGATTATCATATTATTATTATTATTTAGATTTTTATGTTACCATTTTTCAGAAATAAAGCAAAAAGGGAAAACATAATATGGATAAACAGAATAATATTTTATTGATAATGATAAAAGTTGAAACAAAGCCCTCGCAAATTCACTTTCACCTTGGGCAGAGTGAAAGGATTTTTGAAAGGAAAAAAAACAAATTACTTTGAAACATGAACAACAGTAGGAATGTCAACAGCGATCCAATTCTGGCATATCAACCCACGCGTCATAAAGTTAGGTATTTCTTCCTCTTGATCATCCTCAATGATGGCACTGACTTCATACTCAAGTCCTTTAAGTCTCGGTCCAGGAGAATAGAAAGGTACATATGCATCTTCCATCTCAGAACCGTATCCAAGATCTTCTAAATAAGGTTCCCAATCTTGAGCAGGAATGGAATCATCTTCACAACCATCTGAGATGTAATCTTCAGAGTCGTCTTCAAGAATTGAAGCTGTAGAATGATCTTTAGCATGGATGAACCCAGTACTTCGAAAAACCTCATGAGTACTCTTCATCTCTTTACGGGTTGAACCAGATGTAAAACCCAAACCAGCTCTATCTTTTTTCTCAGAAACTTCAATGACTCGTCCCCATCCATCAGCTTGGCCACTCTTAACTACGTGTTGTGCATCTTTTAGAGAAGACATGGACACCCCATTCTTCTTAACAGCATTATTAACCACGGAAAGAGCTTGGAACGGAGTTTCGACATCCTTATCAGCATCAATATAAGAAAAAGATGACAAACTACTTACCAACATAACCTGTTATCCACCACCAACAACAAGTTTGACATTCTGGACAAATTCCAACTTTTGGTGAAGTGTCGAAGTGACAGCTCCGGCTTCATGAATCCAAGGATGTCCCAGAAGACAACTGTAAGTAGGATGAATATCCATGACTTGAAAAGTAATCTGGAATAAACACGAACCTATCTCAATAGGGAGATCAACCTCTCCAATCACAATTCTCCTCGAGCCATCACAGGCTCTCACAACGACCCCAATGAATCTCATAAGAGTACCTTGATAAGACAATCTGGACAAAGTAGATTTTAGCATCACATTCAATGATGACTCGGTATCAACCATCACATTGGATAGAGCATCCTCCTGGCAATTCATGGAAATATGGAAAGCGAAATTATGATTTCTTCCATGTTCAGTCAACTCTTCATCATAGAAACTCAGATTATTACACGCAGTGATATTAGCAACAATGTTGTCGAACTGATTAATAGTCACATCACGATCTACACAAGCTCGTTCCAATATTTTCTGCAGAGATTCTCAATGAGCCTCAAAGCTCATTAACAGGGATAAAACATATATTTTTGGCGGCGTATGCACAAGTTGATCCACCATATTATATTCACTCTTTTTGATCAATTTCAGCACTTCATCATTATCTGATTTCTGGTTAACATCACTTGATTGACCGGATTCATAGAAGTCTTCAACTGAGTTTGCTTACCCACAACATCTTCACTTGTCTTCGAGGGTACATTAGCAAATACTCAGCCACTTCTTATCATGTGTCCTACATCTGCAGTGGTCACAATTGAGGGAAGAAAAGTAATTATAACCTCTTTTCCATCCTCTAACATAGTAGCATTGTATTTGTAGGGAACAACTTTATCTGATTCATATGGTACCGGGCCAGGAAAACGGATAACCAAAGGTGCCACAGCAGATTCCTGACTATTGTAAGAAATTACAACTCGCTCTGGGATGTTGAAACATGGAACTATGACGGTCACCTTATTCTCAAATTCATTTCTCTTTGTAGTAACCTAAATCAAATTCTGATCAATCATCTTTTGCAAATCCCTCTTTAAAATCACACATCCACGGGGGTTCATAGAACAAATATAACAAGCGGCATAATCATGCTCAATATCATGGAATTCACTCAAAGTAGCATGCATCTCAACAAACGGCCTCCGAATCCAACAAATATCAAAAACCCGGTATGTACCAGGACACCCATATACCATATTGGCAGTCGCATTACCACGATTAGGCAACAAATTTGATTGCACATTGGGATTAGTATCTTCAAAAGACATAATACCAATTTTTACGAGCTTTGCAACTTCATATTTCAGAGGATAGTAATTTTCAATATCATGTCCAGGGGCACCCTGATGAAATGCACAATGGGCATCTAGCTTATACCATCATGCAGTACCAGTATGAACATCCGGCGGATCACGAGTCTGAACCAAATTCTTCTTTATCAAAGCCAGAAATAATTCAGTATACGACATTGGAATGAGATCAAATTGCACTTTCTTCTGCGCACAACTTTGCTGAAATGTTTTTTGTTGGAAACGTGGTTGATAATTTGAAGTAGATTGAACGACAAGAGTGGCGCTGATGACGGGCGTAACAGACGCTACTTGTTGCTGACGACGACTACCATTGTTGTTTATAACCCTGTGTCTTCTAGACCTCTCTTGAGATATGGCATTGGTTTCTCCGTCCTTTTTATTAGAAAAACTAACACCAAACTTCTTCGCACCTCAAGAACTACCTTCTTTTGGAAGACGTCCTTCATGAATAGCTTCCTCTAACCTCATTCCAAATTTGTTATCTTTCTCATGTTCGTGCGAATGATTGGTCTACCCATTTGATGCTTGTTTATTTGTGTGTTATATGGCTGTATGCTTGATGTTGTGCCTTGTTTGTACTTGCATGAATTATTATTGAATGATGATCTATAAACCGTTAGGCTTGACATGAACACCATTTTTTTAAAAATTCATAAAACCCTTGGTCCAACGCCAAGTGGATTTTTTATATATCCCAAACCATACTCAATTTGTAAGTCGAGTACTTTTACCTTGCCATCGACCTTACCCAACACCCATTAGGACCTCATTTCCATTATTTCAAGTTCTTACACCTTTTCGTACGCAAATTCAAACCTCGATCAACATCGAGTATTTTCTTCAAGTTAAATTAAAATATTTAATCACATTCAAACATTATTTCATAAAATGTGAAAAGGGGAGGGGTTTGGAGCCTTCGATTCTTCTCCTCAGTTGTTTGGATACGAGTTTCCATTCTCGTTGTCTAAACAATTGTCATCTCTAAAAAAACTTCTAACCCAATAAGATTCAAACCATTTTCATAATCATTTAAACCAAAGAGAAGGGGTTTAGAGCCTTCTATCTCTCTTCTCAAATGCTTGGGATATGAGGAGCCTCCGTCGGTTGTTCTAAGCACTCGTCGTTCATTAAAACACTTAATCCATACTTAAACACTATTTCTTAAAAGGTGAAAAGGAGGGTTTTGGAGCCTTCGATTATTTTCCTTAATTGTTTGGTACGAGTTGCCTTTCTCGATGTCTAAACAATTTTCACCTCTAAAACATACCAATAAACCGTAGTCCCACGAACAACGAACGCTCTGATTCTTCATTTTTTCAAATGAAAGATACGTAGGCACAAAGGCCTCAATCCTTGGAGAGAACCCTAATAAAAAAACCACCCATTTTCCCTTAGAAAACAAAACTTTTTTCATTTACCTTTTCTCATTATTCGCTTAGAATAAAACAAACAAACTTAGCTAACATTTCTCACAAATCGAATTAAGAGTTTCATGTTGAGTATAACAGACGTGAGGGATGCTAATACCTTCCCCTTGCATAATTGTTAAATGCAAATTTTTACTTAAAATGAACCATCTTTTTTGGCACATTTCGACTCAATTCTCATGTTTTCATATATTTAATTCTTGTTCTTGTGTGATTCTTCAAATATATTGCAAATACCTTTGGATTATTTAATATGTGTGCTATTGTGAAAAAATTAGGTATAAAACATTAATGAGTAAGACACAAAAGATTGGACAAGGAAGCAAAAGAACATGTGAAGATTCTGCAATGTTCACTAGGAGAACAGTACCGAGCAGCCAACGAATGTTCGTTGTGTGAAGTAGCAGTGAGGTCCCAACGAGGAGGAAACCTTGAAAGTCAGTAGCTAAAGGATCCAAAGTTTGTTGTGCGAACTAGTAGCGATGTAGTTTACAGTGCGAAGAATTGCTCGCACAATGAACTCAGATATTTCCCAAGGGAGGTTTAACTATTCCTGAGGCACTTCAAGTGCCTCAAAGTAGACTTCGTTGGGCGAATAGGTTGTTCGTAGGGAACATGACATATTTTGTAAATAATGTATAAGTACTTTTCTTGCTTTTTAGAAACACATGTTATATTTTTGGATCATAATTTTATCTCTCTTCATTCTAAGTATATTCTAGAGAGAGAAACACGAACCCTAAGAGGGAGAAGGTAATATCTTCAATCTCTTGTTGGGTTTGGATGTAATCTTTTTATACCTTATGTATTTCATCTAAGGTATGTTTGTGAGTCTATTTTAATTCTCTATTTATGTTGTCTTTGATTTCTTATTTATGGGTCTTGACAAAATCTTTTTCAAATCTTTGATCTAAGATCCTCATCTATCAATGAGAAAACTTTTGACATGGTTTTGTGGGTTGATATTCATTTGCATCACATTTATTTTCTTGTGTTGATTAAGTAGCATGAGTAGCATGAGTAGGATCAATATGGTAAAGACCTCGATAACGCTTGACAAATGGTATTGCGAGGATGCGTGATAATAGTGATGAAGAACGATGTACATTTAGCAGATTAGGTGAATGCATGTAAAAAGGGTTAATCATGTGTACGTATTCTGATGATGGTGTTATATATGAATCAAATCATTAATTTGGTATGGATGTTATAGTAATATTTGTTGGATCTAAACTCTAGACATAGATTTAGGTTGAACATTCACGTGAGTTTTATTTCTTAATGCTCTGTGTTGGTTTTGTTGCGTGAGATATCACCAATGAGACAATACAGTTTGCCTCTCGACTTTGCGTTAGACATAACCTCTGTTGTGGGTGATACGTGATGATATTAGACAAATGTTTGAGTTGTGTATAACATGATTAGAAGAATGAAAGTAATGAGATCCAATCCCAACAAGGCACCGTTTATATTTTAGTCTTTACTTTATATTTTCAGTCGTAATCTTTTCTGCCTTTATTTTTGGTGCCTAAAATCTTTAAACCAAACTTTTTCACCACAAGATTAGAAATATAGAGACCGTTGAACGACGTTATTTCCTTCGCACCGATCCTTGTGGAGACAATATAAATCCCGGAGGAAATTCCTTCAAAACTAAATTTTTGCTTCTTGCCGCTTTACTGCAGTTCTAACAGTAATCAACTCTCGAACCTAGAACTTGGTTGCAATGACCATTTTCTTATCTTAAAGGTTTTATCAATATTTTCTTATTCATTCCTTGGAATGGATAAATTTCAATGGTGATTCTGTTCAAACATTTTTTTTATGTTCATCGCGAAGCATCGTATTTTTCAAGATACGACACTGTGGAGTAGCGACAGAGGGAGTGGTTTCCTTCAATTTTTTGTTCGAGATGTGAAGACGAAAGAGGGTTGTTTTGAAGGTGGATCTATTGAAGGAGGATGGATGTTTTTTGTTTGAAGTTCAATTCCGTCCAGAGAGGGCGAACGACATGGTGGTTCGGAGAGGTTCAATGGTGGTGAAGGTATGGTTGTGATGTGTGTAGTCATAAGAGGAAGAGTATAAGGGGATTATTTTGCATAGAGAAAGAGAGGCTCAAGAATCAAAATCCCCACGAAGGGAGTTTTTTTGAATCGCTTTTTATGTGAGAGGGTCTGAGCCTTTTTAGCTATTTGTTCCAGTGAGTATAGTGCCACAATGCGTGTCAGCGAAAACAATACCCCTAAAATGCATTTGGTAGCAGGTAGTAAAGAAAATATTATTTTTTTTGTAACTAGGGAGACATGTTCCCTTTTTATTTAAGAGGAATGAGAGATTTTCTTGCTGAAATCAAAATGTGAATAGTTTCATGAGAGAGAATATGAGGTATATTTGTTGGGTGGAGAAATGTTGGGTAATGCATTGGTGCTAGTTGGCAACGAATGGGAGAGATCTTTTATTGATTTTTTTTCTTATTTTTATTATTAAAATTATTATTTATATTCCTATTTTTCTATTGGATGAAAAGACTAAATATGGATGACAAACATATGCCTTTGATTAATCTCGATTTAACGGTCAAGATTAAATCAAAGAAACACACATTGTTAAACAATTTAAAATACCTAGAATGCCCCTTCTAGATGATTTAATTGATTTAAATCAATTAAATCAAATAAAATTTACATCTTTCTAAATACATATGATAAAATTAAAATGCAAGCATGAAAAATTCTGTTTTATTTTTCTGAATAATTTGACAAAAGAACAAAAATAAAATGACTGAAAAATGAAAAAAAATCAGGTGCCAATGTGCCTGAAAAATTAAACTGATTGCACTAAAATGATCAGCGCAAAATAAACCTCTCAGAAAAATACAATGTTTGATCAATTTTTTAAATAAATCTTGACCAGTTAGAAGGCTCTAACTGATCAAAATGTGACTGAAAAAGTTGTAAAAAAGTAAAACAAGCGCACCAGGTTAAACTAAGCGAATCGTAGATTATATTACTAACGTCTGCAAGCTCAATTTTGAAACTTTTCGTCTGGTGATTTTACGTACAATTGAGAAACAATTCAACCAGTCTGCCTGTGTATTCAACATTTTAGGCATTATTCATGATGAAAGACGTGATATGCTACGCAGATGATGAAAACTAAAAATAAAGTCAAATGTATGAAATATTTTAAAAAGCCTGGACAAAATTGGTGTATGACAGCTAGCTACCAACCAGGGGTGAGCAAAGTATAACCTTTTTCGTGATTTTGCCACTTTGTGTGTGTGCCATGATTTTACACATGAATGGCCATGTTATTTTGGGTTAAAGTGATGGAAGAATAGTGCCATGTTCGACATGCTCCCATATATTTGTACCCATATTGAAAATTTTGACAAATCCCCAAATAACATAATGTAGTTGCAAAGGGGAATCATTAAATGATTCATGAAACTGATCTCAAAGTCGTCGAATGGATGATGGAAGTCCATGATGGAGAATAAGCACTCATGGAAGGGAATGACACATCCATCATATTAGCTACAAAACCTCTCATCTGGTGGAAACATCCCCTAGTCAAATGAAAATCCCACTTTAGCAAAAATACGCTCCATACCACCTCTGCGAGGGAAAGAAAAGACTGTTTCCAATGTTCCCCAATCCACAGAGTCAATCAAAATATCTATTTTTTCCTTTCAAATCATAGTTTGCGCATTATTCATAGGAACAAACCCTGCCAAAAGGAAACAGTTATAAATAATATGGAATAAACAGGTAAGTTCAAATGCAATCTCTCATATCAAAGTGTGTCAACAACAAGAGGAACCTATCAAAGCAAAGTAGAGGTATTAAAAACTCACCACCCAAAGACATGTATAAAACAGAGAGAAAATGAAAATAAGATGTTGGCTTTATCCAAAATAAAATGGATTAGTTGCTTATTTATTTTAAATACCAATGAGTGAAAATTATGTGAGTTTAACTAAGCAACCAGAACAACAAGAATCTCAAAGAAAAGGACAAAGTTGAGAGGTTAGAAGGAACTTTGTCGCTAGGGTTAGAAAACGAGAACGCCTGTCTCATTTAGGTCCGCCCCACAAAAGCCATCCAAAAAAGGGGTAGGGCAGGGCCCACATTTTGTAAGGCACATGCTTAAAACCTTGGCCTGCGCCGCATATAAAAAATCAGGACAGGGGGTGGGCCTATTGGAACTTCACTTGATTAGCCTAAAATTGCAAAAACTTATGTTAATTCCTGCGCTCCAAAAGCCTGCAAAAAAACAAAGGCAGAGCGACACCGACATATTATAGGATGCGAGACTAAGACTTTTTCCTACCCCACGAAAAGTGTGCGCAAATGGGCATGCCCAACAGAATGGGCTTGTTTTCCACCTCTATCTTTCGCATGTCTCGAATGGGAAAAAAGAATAAAATGATGCTTCAAAACACTTGTATTTGTGCCTCATCCAGTCAAGATCGTAAGATCCATTACACATTACCAACACTTAATATTTCATCCAAGATTGTTCGAACTACTCAAATACTCTAAAGAAGAGGAAACATCATTACTAGCTAGTGTAGAGACACACATAAGTTGTTCCGATTGAAATGTTACCTATTACGAGAAATATATTTGATGCACACATTCTTAATAAGAGAAAATTTCCATCAAATTCTTTCACCTTCTTGGACCAAGAAGTCAGGCTAGAGCATATATGGCAAACCCTCGTCATGCATAGCAGACACAGGGGCTTAGGGGGCAAATTTTGGGGTCGTTCATAGGGCCCAAATACGAAAAAACTTAAATGGTAAAGTAAAGGAAAGAAGCGCAAAGAGCATATGGTTCTCTATTTTCTCTAATGCATGCAATTCCGCCTTCACAAGCTCTGCTAGTCATCTAGGTCAATCAACTGGCTTATCGCGATCCATACCTGACTCAGTGCTTTCAGTTCAAACTCTTCCGCTATTTAAGAGGAAAAAGCACATCATTCACATGTACTCATATTCATTTTCCCTTTCACACCACTTTCATTCTCTCACTGAATTAGCTGTTAGAATGTTATCCTTGTAGATCAACCCCTTCTCCCCTGCATCAAAAACTCAAGTGCACTGTAACAAGTACAGCTTTGTTGTTCATGAAACAATTCTGATTCCATAATATATATATATATATATATATATATATATATATATATATATATATATATATATATATATATATATATATATATATATATATATATATATATATATATATATATATATATATATATATATATATATATATATATATATATATATATATATATATATATATATATATATATATATATATATATATATATATATATATATATATATATATATATATATATATATATATATATATATATATATAAAATATCTTTTGGTTTTCTTAAAAATCTCTAAAAACCAATTTCTAAATTATTAAATTAAAGCAGTTTCCTAAAATTCCTAGAAGAATATTTACAACTTATTATTACTTAATTGATTTAATATAGAAACTAATGTATTACATGATTAACTAATCCATTTGAGGTAACATGTGGCCATTAAGAAGCAAAAATGAAATTGGATGGAGCAAGAATATTTATTAAAAAGAACATTGATATTAATCCGAATATGGAAGTTAACATCATTCTCTACATCTTGAAACTTTTTTATGGCTGCTGCACAATTATTAAAAAGAAAAAGGGAAAAGAGGAAACACTTTCGTGAAAAATATATGGACATGAAGAGTTGTGGAATTCATTTGCATGTCGCTAACCATAGTTCACAACGTAGACCCGGAATCATTGGAGAAATTAAATAAACATTATAGAAAAGAGAGACACATATATTAAAATCAGAAGAAAAAAAATAATGAAAATGTGATGAATATCATAGTAAAATGGAAAAGGAATACAGATTCTGTTACTTGTACTTCAAATTTTTATGAACGCGATTTAAAAAAATATCTGAAATCCATTACAGAAAATACGTTTTAAACGCGAGTAGTCCAGGGAGATTTGGCAGCTATTAAGAAGTCAACATCAAATTATATGGTTAAACACAACATTTAATCGAGAAACCCAACCAAGACTCTTAAAAAAGATCAATAGAACCGAACCACTTAATTAAATTGAATTATTGAATCAAATTAAAATTAAAATAATTAAAAAATTATATTCTATGAAGCACAGAGATCTTTACTTGTAAGTGTATCGCAATGTTAGATATGTGTTGGTGTTTTGTATGACATTTATGTGATACGTGTCGAAAAAATCTAAAAAATATTTTTTTTAAATAATTCTTTTTCATTACTTTTGACACTCTTCTAACTGGTGTCTAACATTTGTATTATCCTCATAACATTCGTACTATACTCGTGCCATAGATGTCACACAACTCTAACAAGTGTTTCAAACAATTTTTTTTCCTTGCTTTGACACAAATTTATATGTATTTTAGATAAATCTCACAAGAAACAAAATCTAAAAGTATTGAAGAAATCTTATAGATAAAGAATTAAAAGACATTAATTTTGATTGAAATATTTTTAACAATTTTAATAATATACAGATAAATGAAACTCAAATGTTATCTTATATACAGTGGTGTCGGTATTCTATGTTTTTGACATTTTTGGTGTTGGAATGCTCGTGTCTTGTCGTGTCGCGGTGTAGTTGTCAAAGTCCGTGCTTCATAGATTATATTTGATTAGTTAATCAAAGTTGTGTTGCACAAGTAGTTTTAGAACCGAATCAAATGATAAATAATTTGAACCAAAATTAAACCAAACCAAAATAAAATATAAAAAATGCTAAAAACAAGTTTAAATTTTTTGTTAAAAAATATATAATTGTTGATTCTTAACAAATAGTTTGGTTTGTGAAAAAAAATCTTATAGTCGATTGATATGTTTAGAATTCCGAATTGGTATAGCAAACCAATAATTTCGCTTTGGTTTGATTCTAGGTAAATTGAAATATCCAGTTCAGTTATTGACTGAATTATACCACGAAGCACCCTAAAACATCCCACACTCAACTCATCTAGTCATACATGATCGTAGATTGATTGATACAATCTGCTGCTGACGCAATCTCAACAATTTCATAAGGGCACAAAAACCTGCACCTAAACCAATTTCAATATCATGAGTTTCCTTGTCAAATTCTCTTATCTATCGTCTTTACATCTTTTCCATCAACATTCACAGATTATAAAATTTAATTGAAAATTAACTAATACCTTTTAATATTGATTAATTTTTCTTCAAGTGATTGCACCGAGAAAGGAATGTCTAAAAATTTCTTTACTACTCCAAAGTGTGTTAAGTAGAGACTTGGAAAATTAAACTGTTAACCTAAAAAATGCATGAAAAAAATAAGATGTTGTGAAATCGATACTAGAATAATAGAGTATGATCGATTTCTTAATTAGAAAGAAACCAACAAAGATAAGAAAAATTGAGAATAAAGAAGAGAAGAACAATTCAAAGTGGTTTAAACCCCTGAATTCTTGATTCAGTTACACATTAGGGAATAATGTTTATAATTGAATCTCAACCATACCACTTTCTCCTATTAGGATCAATGAGAAGTGAGTACTAGTATACTATTTATAAGAAACTAAAAAATCCAAGCTTTCAACTAACATACTAAACAATTGGGCTAACATACTGGCCCAATTCGACATGCTAACAACCTATCATATATTCAACAACTACACTAACACTTCGACTTCGACAAAGTTTGCTACAACACTAGCTTATAACTCATAAGATACAAATCTCCACCCTGGAATAAAACTGAACAAAGAAACCAACATCATATAGTCCTATCAGCTGCATACAGTGGAAAAACTTACAACTTGGAAATGTCATAGTGATCATATCCGCAACATAATCATCAGTTAAAACCTTCAGCACTTGAACTTATCCATGCTCGATTATCTCTTTGACAAAATGCAGCCTCACATTGATGTGCTTGGTTCGCTCATGATATGTTGAATTCTTCAACAAGTGTATTGCACTTTGGCTGTCACATTTAACAGTGATTACTTGACCTTAAAGTTTCAACTTCTTAGCAAAACCTTCAAGCCACAATGCTTCTTTCATAGTTTCACTGAGGGCAATATATTCCGCTTTAGTGGTTGTTAAGGCAGCAAACTTTTGAAGTGTTGCTTTCCAATCGATTATTGTGTGAAACATAGTGAACACATATCCATAAATAGATTTTTTGGAATCCATACAACCTGCATAATCAGATTCGAAAAATCCTTCAATTTCTTTTTTGCTGTCATCTCCACAGGCTCCACCATAAATCAGGACTCTGCTTAAAGATCCATTTATGTACCTTAGGATCCATTTTAATGCTTGCTAGTGTGCCTTCCTAGGATTGACCATATACTTGCTTACAAGGCTCACATCGTACGCTATGTTGGGCCTCGTAAAACCATAGCATACATCAAAGAATCTATTATACTAGCATATAGAATGATATTCATATAGGCTCTTTCGACTTTGGTACTAGGACTTTGAGTCGTACTCAGCTTGAACTGAGGATTAGTCGGTGTTACAATAGAATTTGAATTCGACATACCAAATTTTTCGAGAATCTTCTTCAGGTATGTCTCTTGAGATAAGCATAGTCTCGACTAATTTATATCTCTCTGAATCTCAATCCCAAGAATTCTAGAGGCAGCTTACAAATCCTTCATATCAAACTCCTTATTGAGTTCATCTTTCATCTTTAGTACATCTTTGATACGACTGTTTTCTATGGGGATGTTATCCACATAGAGCTACGAAATAACAAATAAACTTCCAGGTCAAAATCTGAAGTAAACACAATGGTTGAACTAGCTCCTAGTGAAGCCTATGTGTGACATGAACTTGTTGAATCTCTTATTCTGTTGACGAGGAGATTATTTCATGCCATATAAAAACCTATTCGGCTTGTATACATAATGTTCCTTTCCTTTTTGTGTATATTCTTTAGTTTTCCTCATCCAGAATGTTTCATCTAGATTACCATACAAGAAGGTGGTCTTCACATCCATCTATTTAAGTTCGAGATTGAACTTTTCCACCATTGCTAACAATATTCTAATGGATCTATACTATACCACAGGCGAAAACACATCATTGAATTCGATTCCTTCTTTTTTATTGAAACCCCTAGCAACCAACCTTTCCTTAAATCTTTTCGACATCACTCATTTGATTCCTTCCTAAACCTTAAAAATCCACTTACAGCTGACTAACCTAGCCCTGCAAGTTTCTCAATAAGCCCCTAAGTATTATTATCATGAAGAGATTTCATCTCATCATCCATTCATTTAAGCCATTCAATCTTGTCTAGACTCCTCATAACTTCCTTATAGTCTCTAAGTTCTCAAACTAGAACCTCACTTGTAGAGATTAAGGCATAACTATGAGATATGAATAACCAAGTCTCTAAGGTAGCTTAATGACTCTTCTCGACCTATCTCTTTCTAGCAGATAGTCCTTATTAGTCTCGTTATCTTCATTAGCAACTTGTGTTTGCTCTTTGATTTCATCTGGGTTATGCAATTCAGCATCACTATGTTCGACCTCAACAGGAATATATTCTTATTACAGCTCTTCTCCAAAGATCTTCTTACTACGACCAACATCATCAGTTTTCTTGAAAGCCATATCACCTTCTTTGAAAAGTACATCTCGACTTATGATACACCTCATGTGACATGGATCTAGGCACCACAACCTATAAGTTTTGACTTCTTCAGGGTATCCAAGGAACATACATCTCAGAACTCTAGTTCGACCTTGTCTTGCCTAATGTGAGCATATGCTACACAACCAAATACACTAAGTTTTTCAAGGTCTAGTGGATGACCTAACTAAACTTCTTCAGATGTATTCATCCCCAAAGCAGTCGAGGGACACCTATTTATTAGATAACATGTATGCATGAAGGCCTCAGCGAATAAAACCTTTTTTAATCCCGTACTAACCAACATGCACTTCACTCTTTGCATAATGGTTCGATTAAACCTTTCATCCAAACCATTTTGTCGGCGAGTACCTACAGTAGTTATATCCTTGCAATACCTTATGCAACATAATAATCATCGAAAGCCTCATTGCAAAATTTAAGACCATTGACGATCTTCAATCTCTTGACCTTTTAGCCAGTTTAGTTTTCGACCAGAGTCTTTCATCTTTTGAAGTTTTCTAGAGTTTCATCGTTAGCTTTCTGAATGAATACCCACAACTTTTGTGAGTAATCATCAACTATGGACAGAAAATATCTTGCACCTGAGTGTGAAGGATTTCTTGCAGACCCCCAAAGATCAGTATGGATCTAATAAGGGGATCCATGTGTTCTTTATTTACCTTTTTTAAACTTCATCCTATAGGGTTACAAGATATACAAGTTTCACAAAACTCCACTTTTTTGACATTGTCACCACATAGTAGATTTTGTTTCAAAAATTCGATCGGGCCTATTTCACTAACATGGCCAAGTCGCTTGTGCCATAGCTTAGTTTTTGACACAGGTTTTGTGGATGCCACATCTGCTAAGCCACTTATAACCTTAGCCTCAAGGGTATACAAGCCTTTCCTCTTAATGCCTCTCAAGACTTCCTTCAACCCCTTCATAACCCTTAGGATACATTACTCTTCTTTGAAATATATCATTTCTTGTCGAATTCACCAAAAGAAATACCTAACATCAGTCAATAGCCTTATTGACTCATCATGGAGCTTGAATTTGACATATCCAATTCCTTCAATCTTGCAAGCTCTAGTGTTTTCCGATAACACTGTTTCACCATCTTGATCATATAATTCCTCAAACACGTCTTTGTTTTGTGTCATGTGCCATGTACAACTTGAATCCATAATCCACTCCTTGCTAGAGTCGCTGCTTGAAACCATTAGCACATCAGATGATTCATAATCATCTTGCACAATGGTTGCATTACCATTATCCTTTCTACCATGATTATTTAGACGTTCAGGGAACACCTTTCGTGTATGTCCCTCATTCTTACAATGATAACACCTAATTGTAGAAGCATTACCACCATAAGAGTTTTGTAGAACTTTATCTTTCTTCCTCTCATACTTACCATCTTTCTTTGAGAACTTTTCTTTAACGGACAAACTTTCTCCAACAAATGATGACTTTTGCTCATTCTTCTCGTTCAAGTCCTTCAAGTACAAGGTTGGTTGAACTTCTTCAAAGGTCAAGGACTCTCTTCAACACAAGAGGGTTTCTTTGAAGTGGGCATGAGATCTTGCTAAATCACACAACAATAGTAACGCTTGATCTTCATCATCAATCATGACCACGATATAATTTCAAGATCAGGTAGAGACGATTGACCAAGGATTTGGTCATATGCAAACCTTCGAGTTTGCTCCATATACCCGTTGTTGTCTTATCCTTCTAGACCTGCCGAAGAACATTATCACCAAGCCTCAGAATGATAATATTGTGTGTTTTCTCGATCATCGTCATCTTCTCCTTCCCTGTTAGGGAAACATCCATCTTCTCCGATCCTTTCAACACTTCTAACAAACCATGATGAACTAGTAGGGTTTGCATCTTCAAGCATCACAAACCGAAATCATTCACACCGGTGAATTTCTCAATCTCATACTTTGTTGACGACATCTTTCCCTCGACGCTCACCGCACCAATTTGTTGTGAAATCGATACCAAAATAAAAGAGTATGATCGGTTTCTTTATCAACAAGAAACTAACAAAGATAAGAAAACACAGAGAATAGAGAATATAAGAACAATTCAAAGTGGTTTATGCATTGTTGATTCAATTATACATTTAGGAACAATGTTTACAATTGAATATCAATCATTCCACTTTCTTCTTCTATTAGGATTGATGAGAAGTGAGTATTAGTATAATATTTATAAGAAGAAAAAAAACTAGCTTTCAAATAATATGCTAAACAATTGGGGTAATATACTGGCTTAATTCGACATATTAACAACCTAGTATATTTTTGACAGTTACAATAACTCTTCGATTTTGACAGAATTTGCTACGACACTAACTAACCTATAAGCTAGATAAATGAAAGTAAAAGAAGTGTGCAAGATAGAGTTATTGATTGAAAGTATCAAATAATTTACCAAATGTGGTATTTATTGAGGAAATAATTCTACTAATCATAGAATTGTTGCTATCGAAAATGCAAATACATTAAGTTATTTTACAGGTAATGCATGAGTGCTCCTTCTGTTTTGAGATATGTGACATCCCATGTCTGTCTTGATTTCTTCTGTTTATAGGAGTGTTATACATGTTATAATAAACCCTAATATATTTGATAAATATTTGATGACTTATGTTTGACTATGTTTATACTTGCCCGACCTTGCTTCAACTTGAGGACATTTCGCTAATCCTAAAATCGTTTGTCTTCCGATTTTAACTGATATTTTATTTATTTTTCAGGTATAAATAAATATCCCATATGTTCCATTATCGATTAAACATGAGAAGTGAGTTGATGTAAAGTAACATAGCAATTATTGCATGTGATTAGTGGTCATCATTGCAGTGTAAAGCATCGCACTAGCCAGTGCAAGCAAACCATGTTTCAGCCTACAGAACATTGAATGCCTCATTGATTTTTCTAATCTAATGCACTTTATTATTACCCGATAGCCTCTTCCATCATAGGCTTTTTATGCTAGAGTCTCGCCTAGCTATTTATTAGTTCATACTATTTCAAATGGAAGTATTTTTTTTAACCGGTGCCCATAAAATAGTTTTGTGATGTAACTATATTAATCTTAATAAATATCCAAGTATTTTTTAATAACAGTCAAATCTTAGAGGAAAATTCAAAGATAAATATAGTTTCTTGTTATCGGTAGGCATGTCCGTGTAGGAATTAGACTAAGTAGGGCTTCAAATATCTTAACTTCATTTGAGAATACGTTCTTTTGAAATACTACATTTTCTATCTCATGTCATAGCTGAAACATGAGCTTATGATGAATAGTTGAAGGCACAAATTCGCTTGTGTGGATCCAGTTCTTGCCTAAGATGACAATGTATGAAGGTTTTCCATCTATCACAAAAAAGGAAAATGTTACCTCATTCGGATCCACTGCCACATTAGCAATACTCACTCCAAGTGAGTTAGATGCTACACCTTTAAAAGCCATCTTCAAGTATGTTGGGTTCATGTTTTCCATGTTTTTGTAATGAGGCCAAATGATAGGAGTATTCTAGAAGTAGCAAGTGAGTCAGTAAATATGTTAAAAAAAGCCACAGGTGAAGGAAAAGAATGATGATGTCTTTAGTGGTGGGATGTTACCACGTAGAGGAGAAAGAACGAGAAAACCGCACAACATGTGGAAGAAATTTGTGAAACCTTGATGCCAGCTATATATAGTACACTAGGGGAATATTATTAGGTTATGTGATTGGTGAAGTTGTCATTCTTCTCCCTCAAAACTCTCTTTTCACATCTATTTGAAAGAAGATAATCAATGGAAGGAAGTCATAGATAAATGCATACAGCAGAGCAATGCTTATTTACATTACACTTTCAAGGAAGGATTACTATATTGTAAGAGCAGAATTGTCATTCCCCAACATAAAGATTTGGTTCAACGAGTCTTAAATGAATTCCACTCATCTCCAATAGGTGGTCATGCTGGAATTACTAGATCTATGGCCAGTACTAAGGCTCAAATATATTTTGGTCTGCCATGAAGAAAGATGTATCTCAATATGTGCAGAACTGCATGGTGTGTCAACAAGCTAAAACATCCAATACTTTGCCTGCTGAATTATTACAGCCACTCCCTATACCATCACGAGTTTGGGAGGATGTAGCATGGACTTCATTACTGGGTTACCGATGTCTTTTGGGTATACGACTATCTTGGTAGTCATTGATAGACTGACAAAGTATGCTCATTTTTTACCAATGAAGAGTGGCTACTCTAGCAGATCTGTTGCTGAAATCTTCATGTAGAATGTGGTGAAATTACATGGCATACCTAAATCCATTGTTTCTGATCGAGATAAGGTGTTCACAAGCTCTTTTTGGCAACATTTATTCAAGATACAAGGCACTACATTGGCAATGACTTCTGCTTATCATCCTCAATCGGATGGTCAGTTTAAAATTCTTAACAAGGGGTTAGAGTTGTTTCTTAGGTGCTTCACTTTCCACAATCCTAAGTCTTGGTTTAAAGCTTTATCATGGGCTGAATTTTGGTACAATACAGCTTTACAAACTAGCATTAGAATGACTCCATTCAAGGCCCTATATGGGAGAGACCCACTAACTTTGACAAGATACGAACCTCATGCTAATGACTCTCCAACACTTCAAGAGGAATTGATGGAGAGGGATAGATTGTTGTAGTAGTTGAAACTTTAATTGGAGAAGGCTCAATAATATATGAAGAAACAAGTTGATAAACATAGAATAGAGGTGACATTACAGATGGGTGAATTTGTCTTGGTAAAACTCCAGCCATATATGCAACAATCTATTGCATTGAGAAAGAATCAGAAGTTGGGAATGAGATACTTTGGACCATTTGAGATCATAGCACGAGTAAGATAGGTCCCCTATAAGCTCAAGCTACCGGAACATGCCAAAATCCATCTTGTTTTTCACATATATCTCAGCTAAAGCCATTCAAAGGTGTGCCTCAGAATTAATACATGCCTTTACCGCTCACCATGTCGGAGAATGAACCCAACGTAGAGCCCGTGGAGGTATTACAAGCTCGCACCATAGTCAAGGGTAATCAGAAAACTCATCAGGTTCTAGTTCAGTGAGATCAACTTACCACAACTGAAGCAACTTGGGAAGATGTTGATGACTTGTAGAAGAAGTTTCCCTCCTACAACCTTGAGGGCAAGGTTGTATTTAATGGGGATGGTATTGTAATGAGGTCAAATGATATGAGCATTCTAGAAGCAGCAGGTTAGTGTTGCACCCCAAAATTTGCCATCTTTTTATTAGGATATTCAATATTAATATTCCTAAGGAACATGAAGTGCAAGGCCTAATTTAATATTTTTTCCATCCAACTCCATGTTCAAGTGGAGCTGAAAGATCACCAATTCATAATTCAAGACTTCATCCCTTGCAAATTGATTGGCATAAGGGAGATCCATTGTTCCAAATTCAAGGTTCATGGAATTCAATGCTAAATTCAAGATTTTTTACAAAGAGAAATTTCATGACATTTACAAGAATGTCACATTTGTTACAAAGTTTCAAACTCTTAGTAATGCTTAGAAAATTAAGTTATTTCTAGTCTTAACTCAAGCTTCTAAATAACTTCATGCCCCCATCAAGTCCAAATGATCCTCTTTATGCTTACAAACATGCAAGGAAAATATTTAAGAGTTAATTCAATGTTGAAATATTTCAAGATCAAGGCTATGCATGTATTCATAGGCAATTTGAATATGTTCCAAAACAGCCATATGCAAGAAGTGACAATTTGTATCATATCACAAAATCAATACATATCACAAGACCAAGGGAATAGCATATGATAGTGCATCTAAAAATTAGAATTTCAAAATTTTGTCCAAAGGTTAACATTGACCAAAAGGGATTGTCCAAGCACAAGCCAACAAAGGGGTGCAAGATACAAAGTGCAACAGAAAAAACAGCATGGACAAGTAGTGCAGAAAAATGCAGCATAACAATATACATGGAAATGGAAAGAAAGAGAGTGACACAAAGAAAGTTGTCTTGTACATTTCTAAGTAAAAATTTGAAATCTTGAAGGGAGAGCAAACCTTAGGGTGCTGAGATAAGAAAGGAGAGGAGGCTGCAAACACATGATTCACACACATTTGACATAGAGAGATTGAGAGTAAGAAAAAAGAGTTAGAGAGAAAAACAGAAAAATAGATTGAAAATAAAACCTTGAGAGAACAAAGAGTGAGGTAGAAAACCAGAAGGAGGAGGTAGACCATAGAAGCACAAACCATTAGTGAAGGAGGATAGTAACTCTTGGGTATCTTTCCTTTCAAACCCTTATCTCTTTTACTTTTTTGTGCATGTTTTATTTTTAGTTTGTTTTTGCTTGTGGTATGCGGTAATAAGGTCTTGATATGACCAAAAATTTGTTGTAAAAGAGTTAAGAAAAGAGATAGAACATGGTGTAGGTTGCATAGTGACATGAGTTGAAAAACTCAAAAACACTGTCATGTTCGCTGGCAAGTTCGCCTAGCGAACTTTGCCACTTTTCTCCACTGTTTCCATAAAAAATGTGCATTCTGGGCAAAACAACATGAAGTTCGCCTAGTGAACTTCTTGAATTTTTCTTCTGTCATGTTTGTTGGCACCTTGGCCTAACGAACTTTGCCCCTTTTCGCCTCTGTTTGTATTCGCTAGCACCTCGCCTAGCGAACTTATCGTTATTTTTTCTGGGCAGCTTCGCTGGAACCTTCGCCTAGCGAACTTATCGTTGTTTTTTCTGGGCAACTTCGCTGGAACCTTCGCCTAGCGAACTTCAGTCCCTTTTCGCCTCTGTTTGCGTTCGCTAGCACCTTCGCCTAGCGAACTTATTGTTTTTCTGGGTAGCAAACTTCCCCTGTTTTTTTTAGTTTGTTCCTAAAATTTTTTTTTCGTATCTTGTTTCTTTTTAAGCTGAATAACTCGTTGTGGTTGTATGTTTTGTATATGTTTATTGTTGGTCATTTTTGACCTTTGGTTCCAAAAAACTATTTTCAAGAGAACAAACTCTCGATTCTCATCGAGCCATTTTTGACCTTATAAGTCGATTGCCTTGTGCATCGCCATCGACCTTGTTTGCATCACCTCAAACGTTTTAAGCAATCAAACCCTTGATCTAACGTCAAACGGATTTTCTCAAAAAATTGTTGAACCAATACACCATCTTTAATAAAAGGATAAAGTTCTCTTTGTATTAAACTAAAGAGAGAGGATTGAGTGTAGACTTCTTCCTCTCCGAGTTTCGGGATACTCGCTGTAGAGTGTGTGGTCTTGATACTCGTCTTTCAATACAAAGACGTAACTGTTTGCCACACCTTGCTCTCCTAAAACCTGGGTCCTATGCCGAGTGCATTTTTCAAAATCATTTTCATAACAAAAACTTGAATGGTCGTGGAGTGGTTAGGCATAGGCCTTCTTCTATCCCGAGTGCTTGACATTTACCATAGGGTTTACAGTCGCAAAAACACTTACCATTCAAAACCAAAAATACTTTAATAAGAGAATTAAGTTCTCTTTGTGTTGAATTAAAGAGAGAGGATTGAGTGTATACTTCTTCCTCTCCGAGCGTCAGGATACTCACTGTAGTGTGTGTGGTCTTGATACTCATCTTTCAACACGAAGACGCTACGTTCGCCACACCATTTCATAACAAAACCGAATCTTTCAAAAAAGGATATGTTACGTCTGTTCTACCGCAAACAGGTAATACCTAAGTCTCCAATGGTCGAGCAACAATATGCCTAAACTGCTAGAATGCGCATGATAACATCATCCATGAAAACATCGGTTAACCTTATCCCGAACTACATTTGCTCTGATTTCTCATGCCAGATGAGGATACGTAGGCACAAAAGGGCGATGTCTTGGCGAGCACATTTCCCCCTATATCCGTAGTTCCCCGAATAACGTCGACTCTGACTTTCTCATATCTGTTGAGAATACGTAGGCATAGGACCGTGAAGTCCTACCGAGTCCTTTCTTCCCCCCTTTACCTCTCCTTTTCCGATTTCTAACCTTTCTCTTTATCCCCTAGAACGCACGCATTTATCAATAAACTTTAAAGCAAATGTTACCACACGTCGACAAACAAATGGTTCCCATCGAGTACGATGGATGCGAGGGGTGCTAATACCTTCCCCTCGCATAACCGGCTTCCGAACCCATTCTTTGGTCGCGAGACCATCTTATCCGTTTCTTCCCTAGGGTTTTCTCGATGTTTTCCCTTCCCCTCATGGGATAAATAAAGTTCGATGGCGACTCTTCTGTCTATCTTTTCGCCTCCCCGTCGTTGCATTTTTTTAGTAGCGTCAGCGAGTCATCAAATATGTTAAAAAAGCCACAGAAGGTGGAGGAAAAGAATGATGTTGTCCTTAGTGGTGGGATGTTACCATGTAGAGGAGAGAGAACGAGAAAACCGTACAACATGTGGAAGGAATTTGTGAAACCTTGATGCCAGCTATATATAGTACACTAGGGGAATATTATTAGGTTATGTGATTGGTGAAGTTGTCATTCTTCTCCCTTAAAACTCTCTTTTCACATCTGTTTGTAATTCTACATTTCAACTGTTTGATGAAAGTTTTTATAACAGAACTTCTTTCTCATTATCATTGTCATTGTTATAACTTGGTATTACTGTTACATTGGTTTTTATTTGCAGTATTGTTACTGTTTTCATCAACTTATTCAACGTTAGAAGCATTTATAAATGAAAACTCAAAGCATGGGATCATATTTTCCAAAAATATTTGAATAAACATCGTATCCTTGATTCAAGCCTTTATAAACAAAAACATCAAAGTGGGTAATCATCTATGGACTGGGTTTCTTAAATAACATGTCCTTTAAGGCATCACATTTAGCATCTTCAACAAACACCCCTTTTAAGTTCGCTCGATCGGGCCTTAGTGTCCTAAAATTTAAGAGGTAAAGATTTTAAGATTTAAAATTTTGGTAAAACATGATGTTGCACAAGATGTTACAATAAGAAGAAATCTGTAAAGATCAATATGTTAGACAAGATGTCCTAGTTTGTGGACTCGACATCTTTGTCTGATATAGTAGGTTTATTCTAGATCTGTTCTAAGATTTAAGGTGCAATCAGAATGTGGATCAAGAAAAGGTTAGGTAGAGACTTCGAAACCCATGGACTGCTGAAGATTATAAAAGAAGACCAAGACCTAGAGAAAAATAGGATTCCTTGTTAAGACTTTTGTATAGTAAAATAAGGTTTTAGGATTTTGAGAGTCAAGTGACTTTCTTGTGTTGTAAGTCACCCCATGTATCAGGTTTGATACATTATGGTAAACATAGCTTTCATATTCTGAATTCTGTAGATAATGAATTGTATATTGTTCTTGGATGAAGCTATTAAGGAAATTAAAGCATTATGGTTAGTTAAAAGTCTTGACTGAATATTATATTGAGAGGGGTGTCTTTCAATTGAACAATTTGATATAGTCACCGGAGGTTGTGACTGTTAGATATCACTGAGGTAATTTAGGAATTGAGATGGGTTTCTCGTATCTAGATGGTGATTTCTAGGTAGAAGTTGCACTGGGTAGGGATTAAGTGAGGAGTAAATTTGAGGTTGTTTAGCTTTGAATTAATACTATTGATAATGAATTCATTCTTGGCTTGGTAGCCCCCAGGTGTAGGTGTTGTTATTCACCGAACTGGGTCATCATATCTTGGTGTTCTTTATCTTTCTATTATGTTAAATCCAGTCTTCTTTTGTGTTCTGAAATATATGTCTTGACAGATGTTGAAACATCTATCATGACACTGTAATGTATTTACAGTATTTTGATGTTATTATTTTTTTGCCTTGTTTAGTTACGCATAGGTTAATGTCTCGACATCTCTTGAGACATCTGAGATATGTACACCAGAATTTCAATTGGTATCAGAGTAGACATTCTGTTTTGTTTCTGGATGAGTTCTAGGGAAGATGCTTTCTGGTCTTTTGAACAAGGAAGGAGATTGTGTGATCATACCATCCATTATTATTGTGTTCAAAGGGATTGGAAGCTAGGAGGATAGCTTTCTGAATCCACCCTGAAAACTACTGATGGTTGATTGATTCTTCTGCATAGATTCTTTTGTTGATGTTGATAATGATGCTATTGTTATGCATGGTGCCTTATAAATTGTTCTAACATCTGTCCTGGCTTGTTAAAGATGGGGTCAGCCTCTCTAGATGCTCATGCCATCGCTAGTTGGGAGTTATGCAAAGGAATAAACATTATGATATATTTTCCTCTGAAGGATCCTCGTATGTTGCTTAGGAGACGAGTCAAACAGGTACCATAAAGGGTAATCGAAGGAAAAGATTGAGATGATAGCTTGATCTATGAATTTGGTAAAAAAAAACTCTATGTCATGTTTGAGGTAGCCTAAGATATTTGAGTTCTCTCTCGAGTCCACTCATAAAGGCACTGTTGAATGTGTTCAGAGGAGAAGACGGTTTTCTATGGAAGATTTATGCCTTGAGAACAATGATTTGATCATGGGATAAGGAACTAATGTTCAACCAGATGTTGAAACATCACTTCAGAATAGTGTGTGCATAATCTAGATGATAAACAAATGTGTGTTTATCAATAGTGGTGAGAATCATCTTCAGATTGGTCCTGAAGAGACGTTTGGTTTGCAGTCTTAGAAGCCTTTATCCAAGTGTTATGTGTTGGTGAAGATGAAGATCAAGACACCGTCAGCTTTGGTGAGTTTTCTTTAGGTTATTTTATTTCTGATCTAGAGCTAGACTTCTGGTTCTCCGTTGAACGAGCTTGTGGCCTAATTTATGCTGAAGGGATGTGAAGACATCTCTACCAGATTCTATACATATGGAAGTCAAGAAAACATGTATGGGACATTCACTCTGACATTTTGGAGACTTTTCTGGTCTTTCAAAGCTGAATCTGAGTGGTCTTGCAGATAGCTATAACTACCTCTTCTATTAGGTTTGGTTCTGATGTGGACTCTGATCGTGTGTGGATAATTCCCTTGGAGAATTATGCCTGAAGCAAACTGTAATCAAGGTATTTGTTCGTTCTCTTGAGCCTTCTTGAAAAGGACTTGTTGTTGTTTTTCCATATACAGGATGGATGTTGTTACCTCAAACTTGATTTCATGATCAAGTCTATGAGAAGATGGAACTCTTGTTATAATATGGTGGAAAAGCCATTCAAGGTGGGATAATGTTTGGAAATCTAAGGGATATGTGGTTTCATCAGTTGGCTAGTGAAGTCATTGATGTAAATCAAAGTTTTCTGACATTGTGTTGAACAAGTTGAAGTCATTTGTGTACGTTGGAGTTGTACCATCTTATATAAGTTGGTCTTCTTAGGAGTGGTTGGTCTCCAAATATGGCAATTTCCAAAGCCTATCTCAACCTTCTTGAATCACACAATAGTTAAAAGCTCAAGGGAGTTGTTGATTGCTTGGTGTTTTCATATCCTCTTCTTGGAGTCTCTTCTAAAATGTTTGATATGAGTATTCTAGAGTTTTGTCTAGGGTAAGGGGGTGTTAGTCCTGAAAGCTCCAGTTCTATTGTTCCCACATGATCAAGGACCTTGTGGAAGGTATTCTGATTAGTTACTTTGAAGGAAAGTGTCTTTTAAGTGTGCCCTAAGGAACTATCTGCTCAAGCCTATTGCTTGATAGTGTTGATGTACTTTGGCTTATGGTGAACTGAGCAAGGTAGAGGATAGAAGACTGAAGGGCAGAGGAGAAGCAGACCTTGTAGAGATTGTTTTTTGGTATGATGCTCAATCTATACCTTGGTGTTTATTGTCATTCGTACTGGTATCTGTCAGAGGGAATCTCCTCTTTGGATGCTTAAGGATGGGTGCTGACTTTGTAATGTCAGATAGGATGTCTGAACACTATGCTTATGGGATTGAAGCTTCATGAGGCTTGTGAGAGTTTATTTCTCTCTGTAGTATTCTATCTTCTGTGATGGGCATGTGATCTGTTCTTAGAGATTAATCAGCTGAAGCTGTTACCTATTAAGATCTTCATGTGTATCTTAACAAGGTGTAAGATTTACTATGCAAATGGTAAGTCCTGTGATTGGTGTTGGTGTTCCTGCTATTGGTTATCCTCGGAGGATGAATGAGTTTGATTTTCATCTTTAGAGCTACTGGTCAAGATTGTGTGGATTCTGACTATCTGGGAGTAGATAGTAGGTTTTGCTAAAAGTATCTCTAGAAAAGATTGTATCAGGCTAATTCTTGAGAAGGGAGCAAGTTGAGGATGTATCTCTTTTCATATGGAGAAAGGGGGTTGATGTCTTCCAAGTGTGGATGACATCTTGGCTAACTAATGAGTTGAGAGATTTTGTAAGTCTCTTTTGGGGATGTGAGCATTTTATGGATTTATTCTCAAAGAACAAGTGTGTCTATGATTGTAAGATTTAAGATGAATTTGTATAGTGTGTGGATATGTTCAGGGGGAGATTGATCAATGGTGTTAATTGGTCTCAAATTAAGAGTCTATTGGTTTTGATACAAGAATTGTGATCCTGGTTTTTTTATGAGCATGAAGGTGTTCATGTGATTCATGTGAGATTGTGTTGTCTTACTAAATGTCTTAACATATTGGTGTGTTGATTCTTTAGCTTAGCAAGTTCTGATTGTAAGCTTGACTTGTTAATTCTATTGAATTATTTCAACTATGTTCACGATTCTTCGAAGAGACTTGAGAAACAAGATTGGATATGGTCTAGGAGAATTTATTTTTCTCTACACTTTGGGATAAGGTCCATGGATGCTTCTGTTGATAAATAAGAGATGTCACACATACTGTCTTTTCATCTTGGTTAAACGTACCAAGAAAAACATGCCTTAAAGACACACAAATATCTACGACTTCTTTAATATCTTCTTTAAGGCGTGCAAAACATATTTTCTTGGTACATGCATAGTCTTTGGACGATTCTCATTGTAGAAGAAACAGTCAAATCTGAGTTAGCCGGTGCACACTTATTTATGATTAAGTTTTCTTTCTCAATTTACTCTTTCATTGAATTGTCCTTCGGTTATATCAATGGAACATTAATTCCTAAGGAAATTTCTTGAGTATTTAAAGGGGGTATGTGCTTCGTTTGTCTCAGGTTGTGGTTCTTTTGCTGTGTTGATTTTTTTATGGCTTTTGTCTAGGTTTGAGTGAGTACCATTTGGGTATGGACATGTCAATTTTTGGCTAAAAAAAGGGAGATAAGTTGTGTGTCTATCTCAGCTGTGTGTTGCACCTTACAATATATAACTGATCTCTGGTTGGGGTCTAAGTCTGTTCTTGCAGCTGTTTTGCAAGGATGTTAGATAGGATGCTCTAACATCCTATCTGTGACTCAGTTCCTATTGTTCTAAGTCTTCTTTTTGTGTCTTATGATTTGAGTTATGAACATAGTTCGGTCTTGTGTTCTGAGTTATCCGAAGTTGGGGATAGTTCTTCTAAGCCTTGATCAGGATAATGAAGGATGGTATATCGGGACTGGTTTTTAGGGGGAGTAGCTTGCATCCTCTTCCTCATGTACACCAGAGTTCAGGATACACGTCGTACAACAGGTGGTGTATGATGTACAGGAAAAATGAAATCTTTCAGGAGGCTCATTATTTTCTTCTAGACTCGTCACAGGATGGCTGAAATGACTTAAGGACTTTCTACTCTTCTTTACCTTACTTCCTGGGTTTATTATGCAAAAGGAGTTTTAAAAAAAAATTTGGTAAAACATGATATTGCACAAGATGTTCCAACAAGAAGAAATATGTAAAGATCAACATGTCAGACAAGATATCTTAGCTTGTGGACTTGACATCTTGGTCTGATAAAGCAGGTTTATTGCAGATCTGTTCCAAGATTTAAGGTGCAATCAGAACGTGGATCAAGGAAAGATTGGATAGAGACTTCGAAGCTCATGGGCTGCTGGAGATTATAAAAGGAAGACCAAGACCTAGAGAAAAATAAGATTCCTTATTAATACTTTTGTATAGTAAAAAAAGGTTTTAGATTTTTAAGAGTCGTGTGACTTTCTTGTGTAGTAAGTCACCCTATGTATCAGGTTCGATACATTGTGGTAAACATAGTTTCATATTCAGAAATCTGTAGACAATGAATTGTATATTGTTCTTGGATGAAGCTATTAAGAAAATTAAAGCATTATGGTTAGTCAAGATTCTTGATTGAATATTATATCGAGAGGGGTGTATTTCAATTGAATAGTTTGATACAGTCACCGAAGGTTATGACTATTAGATATCACTTAGGTGATTTAGGAATTGAGATGGATTTCTTGTATCTAGATGATGATTTTTAGGTAGAAGTTGCATTGGGCACGGATTAAGTGAGGAGTTGTAAATCGGAGATTGTTTAGCTCTGAATTAATACTACGGATAGTGAATTCATTCTTGGCTTGGTCTACTTATTTATATCATATATTTAAGGTATGTTTTAAAAGAATTAGATATATTCAAAATGATGGCGAATGGTTAACGTGGTATATATGAAAATTTAGAGAAGAAATGGAAGACATGTGAAACCAATCTTTAAAAATTCCAGAGTTTATGCAGAAACGGTAGATGATTGAAAAATCATAACAAGAGAATCGTAGCACGGATCGTAAGATTCTACTACCGGTTAAAAATATATTTATATGTATAATTTTATACACATGCCCAAAAATAATAATATATAAAAGAAATAACTTTTAAATAATAATAAAACAATAGTAAAACACAGGATGAGGAAGCTTGAATTCATTTAAAGAATGTTTAGAAACAACTTTTATAATTTTTAACTGAGTTTTTAAAGAGAGAATGCATTTAGAGAATGTTTAAAAGTTGCTTCTATATTTCTAACCAATGTCACTTCCTGTGTATGTAACAAAACCAAAAAAAAATCTTCCTTTGTATAAGGAATAATATTTATAGGAAGATTATAAATTTTATCTTTTAAGGAATGAATTAGTCAAGAAACGAGATAGAAAAAAAGGAATAGTAATAATGACAAATAATGAGATTTTATGGGAAATAATAAAAACTTTTAGTTTATGGAATTGGAACAATTATTTATGTGTGTGAGAAAATGTGGTAATTAGGACGGTTTATATTTTAGAAGAGAAAGAATTGATATCGTGCTTAGCGCATCTCTTCAAATTCCAATTTAAAAGATTTTAAAATTAATATATTTAATGCGACCTGACCCGAATCCATATCCATTTAAAAAAAAAGGTGACTGAATCTTTTGAGTGCTAAATGATTTTGCTCCCAAAACTCGTACGAGTTCTCAGAGTTTGGGGAATGCAATCCCAACGGAGTCGGAGCACGACTGGATGGATTTGGGATGTAGAATCGGACGATTTTACAAGTTGATTCTCGTTTTTGCATACATTGTGTGAAACCTAAGATAAATAATAAAGTATGATATTTTATGTTCATAAAATAGAAATTCAGGCTGCAACGACCGCAATCTGCATCACAACATCTGCAATAGTCGCAACCGCAATCACATATGCAATTTAAAACCATGGTTTGAAGTGAAACGTTTTAAATTATACGCCTTTTTTATTTTTAAATTAAAAATGGATAATATTTCCATCAGTTGGATATCAAAACGGGGGTAAAAGGGACATTGGTCACGAGTTCAAATCTGAACAACAACACTTTTATATTTTCATAATCGCAACTTGCTTTTTATAATTAAAATAAATAAAATTTCCCCTCGATTGGACCTCTTAACCAAGGGAAAAAGTAGGAGGTTTTATAAGTGAACCAATTATGTAATATTTCACATTAAGTCTCTTCTTCAAGGATCAACAAATATTGTTTATTGGCCCAAACATGTAAGTATGGATTGTACCTAAAAGGTGGGTGAATTAGGTACTTTAAACTTTTCTAGTTTAGACGTATATATGATAATTTTTCCGGTTGGTTATTAAGTGATGAAAGAAGTAAAGTGCGGAAAGATAAAAGACACAACGATATATCATGATTCCCCTCATAATCCAAGAGTACTCCAGTCCTCTTATGCAGTAAGAGATTTTACTATCTTGTTTGAATTTTATACAAGATATCCTAGCCGTTATACACAAGATCTTAAACCAATCAATAAGGACAATCCCCTTATGATCTTACAAAGTGAAATAAGAGAACAATTATTCCTTAATTATTCTCTTGTTTCAAACAATCCTGGACAACAAAGAAATCAATATTAATCTGTATTTATACAAGTATTTTGTTGTATAACAATGTATAAATTAGTTGGATTGATTTTATCATTCAAGTAAACAATTCTCATTATGCAGTACAAGTGCTCAATGATTTTATGTAGTTGATACTATTTGAAATTGCAATGAAATTTAAGTGCATGAGTTTCAACAAAAATTTATGTCAAGAACACTTGATTTTGAAAGATGATAGAATATGTATTTTTGAATTGTAAATGAAAGAGGCGAGTTTCAGAACCTAAAAAGTTTGGTTTTTATAGTTCCTTAACACCTTTCTAAAAGTGTACAAAAGCATGAAATGATGCCATGGTTCAAAAAGAATTTCAAAATTTTGTTTGCATTAGAAAATGAGTAAAACACTGCCACTGCTTCAGTGGTAACCGGTTACCAAAAAGAACGTAACCAATTACACCTGAAGTGCATGTAACTAGTTATAAGATATATGATAACCGGTTACACAATTTGAAAAAGGCCAAAAACGTGACCATTACAGTTAGGTAACCGGTTACATGAATTGTGGTAACCCGTTACCATTTCTATAGGCAGAATAAAAACTTAGAAAAATTATGGTTTGGCCAAGATGATGCAAGAAAAAAAATTGTAATGCAATATGCTGATTTTGAATGAAATTTTGAGCACTTATATTTAACATAGAGATAATGCACACTTATATATTATAATGTCATGATCAATCCTTAAGAGCATCAAAAGCTTGATCTTTAAAACTTGAAAACTGGACTATGTCACTGTTGGTATTGACAGTGGTTAAGTGTCGGGTTTTTGTTATCGTCTCCACAGGGAATATAAGATATTGCCGCAGTTCGACAGTTATCGAGTTCTTAACTTTTTAGTAACGAAAGGGGTTTGGTTTTTTGGTATCGGTATCTTTGCATAGAAAGTACTGAATTGCGGTAAAAGATTGATTTTACGATTTAATAAAGATTGCCAAAGTTAGGGTTCGGTAATCACTTTGCTTGTATATGTCCGATCAACAATAAGCATAAACTTCTTCAGATGATAAACACATTCACAACATCCTCCCAATGTGATTATCTCTAACTCACATTGTGATTTTTACCATTTTGATCCATTGTTGATCTCTCACACAATCTATCAAAATGACAACATTTAGGTTTAACATTTTTGTGAACAACCACATTCAAAACTATCTCTAGCTTAAGAAAATAGAAGGATGAAAACCTAGGTCAAGAGTTGGAAAATATCTTTCGATCATAAACCAACACAAAGAGTTAAAGATAAAGCAAGGTTTTCATCATATATTCATCATCCAAGAGTTTACAAATGAAGATCACCCATATACTTACAAAGCTTAATGATCACCTACATCTAACCTTGACAAAATGAAGAACTTAGCTACACATTTTCATGGTAGCTTGCAAAAGAAGATTCGGAAGAACGTTGATGAACATCCGAGTCAAAGAATCCAACTTGGATGAGAATCCACCTTCTTTTTGTGGATTAATATTTTGAAATGAAGAAAATAAGAGAGCGAGTATTTCTAGGTCACAAAATCTCTTATGCAGCAAAGCAAAGTAAAAAATATTATATTTTTCTCTAAAAGTACAAAGGCTATATATAGAAAAAGTTGTTGTCCTGTCACGCTCGCTATTACATTCGCCTAGCGAGTTAACAGCGAACGCTCACTACAGCTTTGCTTAGCGAACATGCTAGCGAGGGCTGAGGAAAAGATTCTGGAATGCTTCGCTACTTGCTCGCCTAGCGAGTACTTCTCCACCTGCCTCGCTGCCCGCAAATAATGCATTTTTGGTTCTGCCCAAATCTGGGAGTGTTTGCTAGCAGCTCGATGGATGCTCGCCTAGCGAACAACTCGATGCAACACTCGTCAGATGTTCGCCTAATGAACATGCTTTTGCTCTTGGACTTTCTTGATTCCTTTGTCAACTTTCTTGTGTCTTCAATTTTTGCTCATTCATGCTCAAATACTGCACAATAACACACAAATTAAAAAGAACAAGAGCATTTCACGACATATCGCATATCAACAAGAATAAGGTGGTTTTGAACCGAAATTGCACAAAAAGAAGCAGAAGATGCCCACATTTGATAGCTCAAATAAGCACAATTGGGAATCTAACAACTCTCCCCAACTAGAATCTTGCTTGCCCTCAAGCAAAGTATGCCTCTTGCAAAACAAGAGGATTCGCTTGAAGAAAAAAAAAGGTTTTTCCGAAACTGGATCAAATGGCTCAAACACAAACAACTCAACTAGATACAAGTCTCTAATGGTTAGAACAACACAATACACAAAGACTAAAATCTTAAAGCAATGCAAAACATGTATTAATCAACAACAACAATATCCTGAATGAATCACTCTATCCCTCCTCTTCGAATAAGGATTGAAGAGATCACGCGTTTACAACCGCGGGTGCAATCTCACTCTCCAAAAAACACTGCCAAACTCAATTCAATTCATACAATGTCTAACAATTACAAATGAAAATGCGGAAGCACAAAGATCACTAAGGCCTTTTCCGGTTGTAGCTTGGTTAGGTTAACAAACAAGGGACATATCTAAAGCCATTGAAAACAAAGTTGTCGATGCAAAAGAGACATTCACTGTACAATTATTCACACATCTTAACTTCATCTTACCTATTTCTCATTTGAAACCTTCACAACTCTTATTCCACAATTCAAAAAAAAATTTCAATATTTTTCTTCCAAGCAAGCATTCATTTTCATTCTTTTCTTTTGATTATATTTTTTTTTCTTCACACTGTATTTACAAAACAAGTGTTTCTCATTTTTTTTAATTTCTTTTCGATGCTTGCTTAGTTTTTCGAGAGTTGTGATAAATTACCAACTTACAATTTCGTTCTCCCTAACTTATCTTCTACTTCCTTTTTTAAGTGAATACTCTTTACTTTTGACGGCAAAAGAACAATAATAAAAAATTTGCAGGTTTTTAAGAAAAATATTTTTGAAATCTTGCTTTGTTTCAAGCAGAGATTTGACAGTTTAAGCTCAAGGGGGGTTAACAAATACTCACTGCTCACGGGTAGCTTGTGTATGGAACTGGTTGTGCTTTAAAGAAACAAGTGTCTTGATCATTTCTAATTGCTTCCACAAGTTCACAATAATAAAAGACAAAGCATGAACAAAACGAATCAACACAGTTCATTAGAATCCATCATTTATTTGAACAATGGAGGTTCCCTCACAATTTGTGGTCTTAAGTACTAAGTGAATCATTCATTCATTCATGTTGCAAAAAGAACAATATTCAATTACAACAAGATTAAAGTTCTTCATGCATTCTAAAGTTCTAACCAAAGGTAACCATGTACCTTAGCCGTATTGGCTTGTTTATTTTTATCATTGCCATCCAAGCTCGGATGCACCTTCATTGGGTACTTCTTTCAAAGAGCAACCAATCTAGAAGGTTTTGACACCCAACAACCACAAAAATCATTAAACAGAATAATTTAAAATAAACACAATAATTTAAACAAAGCATTAATCAATAAACTAAAAATAGTGTGCCCAGGGGACTGAACACCCCAAAAGTAAAACCACAATAATGAAATCAAAAAGAAAATATCCGATAATAAAACAAAATACAATACTAAAACTGAAAAGAAAACAACTCAGTCCTCCTCGGACTCAGACTCCTCCTCAGAACCGTCATCATCATAATCCTCCTCTCCCTCAACATCATCAGTTTCATCATCATCGTCAACATCATCATCAACAACAGGACCACCAACACCCGCCCCCTCTCCAAAAACAGGCCTGTCCACAGGCCTGTTCGCGTGCTGCAAGAACTGCTCACGCGTCATCAAGGGACGCTCAATGGAGGGGTCTCAGATCTGGAGCTGCAAAACCTGCATAGAATCATGGATATCCATCATAGCTCGCTGTGATGCCGCCATCCAATCCCAATTATAGTTGCACACTGCTTGCTAAAAAGGGTCAAACCCTTGAGAAGAAACACCGGAACCATCAGTAGTTCTGGCACCAGCAGTTGCACCACCCCTGTAGTTCCTAGCTCTACAGTACTTGTCCACATACTTATCATCAATGGGGGCCAGGATCTTTACCAAACTGCGGGAAGGAATCTTCATCCGCGATTGAGTACATAAGGCCATAATGAGGCAGGGAAAAGCAAGGGGGCAGTTAACACGCGACCCCGACTTAAGACCACTCTAAACAATGGACTTCATCTCATTAGCAATAATCCTGGCTACATCAATTTGGACGTTGGTGAGAATGCTATGGACAAGGTGTGCCACTTGGATCGGTGTTGAAGCGGTAAAGCAGCAAGCAAAAATATTATTTTCGGAAGAATTTCCTCCGGGATTTATCGTCTCCACAGGGATCAGTGTGAGGGAAAGAATGTCGTTCGACAATCTCTACGTCTCTAAGCTTGGGTTTAAATGGTTTGGGATAAAAATTCAAAAGGAAAAACAAACATAAAACAAGAAAATAAGTACATTCTTAAGAAATGAGAAAACTCTTCAGGAGTTGTATTTCGTTCTACCCATCATGTACTAAAAAATATATGGATCAAATGCACGCAACCTAAAATTCACTCGTCAATATCATCACGTATTGCTCACAACAGAGTTTATCTCTAACACAAAGTCGAGAGATCAACCGTATCGTCTCATTGTTGATCTCTCACACAACTCGACAACACGGAGCATTAAGAATCGATACCCATGTGAATATTAGTCTTAAATCTATCTCTAGCATTTAGAATCTAATAGATGTTCATCTTAGATCGAGTTCGAACAGTATATGTCTATAGCAATCCAAACCCATTAAGTAAAAAATCAAGATAAACATCGATAAAGAGTTGTAAAAGAAATTTTATACAAAGATCCATAAATATACATACAATCAAGATAAACTTACATACAAAACCCCAATAAATGAAAAATACATAGAGAGGAAGGAAGAAGAACACAAATCTCACGGTTTGTCAACTCCGATTGAAGTGGATTCGACTCCGGATCGTCAAGATGCACCCTCCAATGTTGTTTCTAAGCTAAATCTACTTAAGAATGTGTTTGATGAAGTTGGGGTAAAAAGTTCCCAAACAACATACTCTAAAAAATGCTGAAAAATCACTTAAATAGACAAAAATGGGTCCCAGTATTCGCCTGGCGAAGTCCTGTTAGTCTGGCGAACATATACAACTTTTGCTTCTGTAAAAACAGTGTTTTTCACGCGGTTTTGAACTTTCGGTTCGCCTGGCGAACTTTTGTTCGCCTGGCGAACATTCGCCTGGCGAACTTTGGCGAACATGACAGCAAACCAACTTGTTTCGACCATAACTTTTTAACCGTAACTCTGTTTTTTGCCCGGTTCGAAGCGTTGGAAAGCTTATTCAATGCTCTATCTAACAATGCTCCAACATCAATGCTTTATTACCTACAAAAATGAATGAAATTCAATTAAACTCAATGATATTTACAGGAAAACATAATATATACACTATAACGTAAAGTAAGCGCATTTATAAACAAAGCGGGGTTTATTCGAACGATTTTAACATAAAGTAACGTTAAGTGCAACAAAACTTATATACAAAAATAGGTAAAATTTGCACTTAACAACTCTCCCCAACTTACCTAATTGTTTGTCCTCAAACAAAGTCGACAACTAAAGGAACAAAAGCGAAATCCAAGAAATCACGTAACAACAAGTTTTGACAAACGGAAAACAAATGCAATGGTTCAATCAAAAATTGATACACGCAAAGTGAATACTTACCACTAAACTTCAACGATAACATAATCAAGAAACAAATGCTAAATACAAAAGTCATGCCAAACATTCTAAAACAACACAAGCTCAAACGTGAATCACACCTAGCAAAAACAATCATCGGTAGATGAAAAACACAAAATGAGGGCTTTTTTCACTCACACAATAATCTTGCAAACAAAAGAATAAATTATGCAATCATCCAAAAATCATGTTGAAAACACAAAAGCAAGAATCAAAAGGACTTTCAGGGTTGTAATGTGGTCGGGTGAACAAACAAGGGATAATTCCTAAAGCTAATCGAAACAAAAACTTGCCTAAACCTAAGGGAGTGATAAACTCACAAAGTTTCAAACACCAAAATTCCAATCAAACTTCTTCCAGAATCCCAAGTGTTATACCAAACACATAGAAATTATTAGCACAACATTATTCTACTCTTTTTATTTATCTTTTTCTAAGCTTTTTCAATTTTTCTTTTCTTTTCTTTTCTTTTCTTTTTCATATTTTTCTCATTTTTCTTTTCTTTTCTATTTTTCAACATCATAGCAATCAACAACACAAGTGAACGATCATCATCTCCCCAACTTGAATTCAACCACATCATCATGTGAATACTCCCTACTTTCTAAGGCAAGGTAAAAATTCATACAACAACACAAAGTTGAGGGCTCAAGAAAAAACAACAATCAAGATCCACACAAAAAATGAATTTGATACTCATAGACAAGAATAAAACTCAAACAACATGGATAATAACCAAAGGCTCAAAGGGGTTACAAATGATCACACACTCACAAGGTGGATTGACTATTTGGCTAGGTAGTTGTGCTCAAAATGAAACAAGTGCCTTAATCCTTTTCATGCTTTCATATAATCAACACAAACAAAAGATTAAGCATAATAAAATCCAGTTAAAACAAGAATATTGGTACTCCGAGCATATATGAACAACGAAAGGCTTCCTCACAAAAAGGTGGGAACTAAAGTGATTCACAAAATGAACAAGTATACAAAAGAATGAATGGCATGGAAATTGTAAAAAGTCTAAGTATCATGAATATGCTAAAGCCTAGAAAGCGATAAACACATACCTTGAATGTGTACAAAACTTTAAACACTATCATTACCACGCATTCGCAAGTTGAAACACTCAAACTTGGAAAATCACCTCAAATACCTCAAGCTACCAAACAAAAATTTGAGTCCAAACAACAATAAAATACCGGGTGAAAATGGATTAAACAAGTTGTAAAGTGAAGATTTGAGAATTTTACGAATAATCCGAGAACAACTTGTTTAATGAATGTTCACCACACTACCTAAGCTAGAAGGAAAAAGTAATAACGAAACACAAATGGAAAAAACATGCTTGTTTTACGTCGTAAGCTCGACGCCTTTATTGTGCTTAGCTAGTAACTTCCTTCCTTCATGCCATGTGATGTCTCACCGCGCAAACCAAAAGCAAGTGTCCTAACCAACCACTTGAACAAATGTTACGAGAACAAAATATATACAACACTTAAACAAACATAATAGAAGACAAAAGCAACACAAGTATCTATACAAGCACATATATATATATATATATATATATATATATATATATATATATATATATATATATATATATATATATATATATATATATATATATATATATATATATATATATATATATATATATATATATATATATATATATATATATATATATATATATATATATATATATATATATATACAATTATGTGCAAAGCTTAGAAATATAGAAACTATCGCAATGCAACTCAATATGAAAACCAATCCCCGGCAACGGCGCCATTTTGTTGAAGCGGTAAAGCAGCAAGCAAAAATATTATTTTCGGAAGAATTTCCTCCGGGATTTATCGTCTCCACAGGGATCAGTGTGAGGGAAAGAATGTCGTTCGACAATCTCTACGTCTCTAAGCTTGGGTTTAAATGGTTTGGGATAAAAATTCAAAAGGAAAAACAAACATAAAACAAGAAAATAAGTACATTCTTAAGAAATGAGAAAACTCTTCAGGAGTTGTATTTCGTTCTACCCATCATGTACTAAAAAATATATGGATCAAATGCACGCAATCTAAAATTCACTCGTCAATATCATCACGTATCGCTCACAACAGAGTTTATCTCTAACACAAAGTCGAGAGATCAACCGTATCGTCTCATTGTTGATCTCTCACACAACTCGACAACACGGAGCATTAAGAATCGATACCCATGTGAATATTAGTCCTAAATCTATCTCTAGCATTTAGAATCTAATAGATGTTCATCTTAGATCGAGTTCGAACAGTATATGTCTATAGCAATCCAAACCCATTAAGTAAAAAATCAAGATAAACATCGATAAAGAGTTGTAAAAGAAATTTTATACAAAGATCCATAAATATACATACAATCAAGATAAACTTACATACAAAACCCCAATAAATGAAAAATACATAGAGAGGAAGGAAGAAGAACACAAATCTCACGGTTTGTCAACTCCGATTGAAGTGGATTCGACTCCGGATCGTCAAGATGCACCCTCCAATGTTGTTTCTAAGCTAAATCTACTTAAGAATGTGTTTGATGAAGTTGGGGTAAAAAGTTCCCAAACAACATACTCTAAAAAATGCTGAAAAATCACTTAAATAGACAAAAATGGGTCCCAGTATTCGCCTGGCGAAGTCCCGTTCGCCTGGCGAACATATACAACTTTTGCTTCTGTAAAAACAGTGTTTTTCACGCGGTTTTGAACTTTCGGTTCGCCTAGCGAACTTTTGTTCGCCTGGCGAACTTTGGCGAACATGACAGCAAACCAACTTGTTTCGACCATAACTTTTTAACCGTAACTCCGTTTTTTGCCCGGTTCGAAGCGTTGGAAAGCTTATTCAATGCTCTATCTAACAATACTCCAACATCAATGCTTTATTACCTACAAAAATGAATGAAATTCAATTAAACTCAATGATATTTACAGGAAAACATAATATATACACTATAACGTAAAGTAAGCGCATTTATAAACAAAGCGGGGTTTATTCGAACGATTTTAACATAAAGTAACGTTAAGTGCAACAAAACTTATATACAAAAATAGGTAAAATTTGCATTTAACAATCGGCACAGTAGATGTATGGGATTTTGGCATGATGTTTGTAAGGACCAGAAGTAAAATCAATTGAGCTAAAGGAATCATGTCTTCCCTATGATATCTCAAAGGGTGACCAGCTTGATTTAGCTCAACCAATTTCTCCTCTATCAGCAGGGCAGCGGATATAGTATCGGTGTTCCTATGCAACCTCAGGTCTTGGGTATACTTGTCCAATTCATTGGCTCCCAGAATAAGCGGTTCACCTAGCACTTTGTTGATGGAATCCCTGTCGAAGATCACTTGACGAGCCATCATTCTTGTAGACCATGTGAAGGGTTCGTCATCATTTGGCAGTGCGTTCGCGTAGAACTCGCGCACCATGTCTATACTGTAGTTCTCGAGAGGGGAAACCAATCTGGCCCACCGCTTACTGTTGATCAGCCCAGGAAAAGTGTCGTACTTACCTTGAGGATCTATGATGAACCTCTTCTCAGGGAGGATCTTCCTTTTTTGCAGCGTCCCAAAACGGACAGCTTACGTTGGCCCTATGAACTTTTCCGTATCGAATTGAATCGGGACCGTACGAGAGGTACTGACAACCTTTCTTTTCTTGCTATGACTACCTGAGGCCATTTGCAAAACAAACACAGAAGACACCAACAAACAGCAGCACAAGCTCATTAGTAATCAAAAATAAAAACAAAGTTCTGTCATGCTCGCTGGCATACTCGCCTAGCGAGTCCATAGCGAATGCTCGCTACTGACTCGCCTAGCGAACGAGCTAGCGAGCACTGCGAAAATTCTAAAATCAGCCACTGTTTTGGACCCCAACATCCAAAATCCCAAATTCGATGAAAACAATTCAAGAACCACGTGATTAAACATGAATGGAATCGTTCTTGGTAAACATGCAAACCTAAAGTTTCACAAATCTCTAACTATCAAAATCTACCTAAACCCTAATGTTCCTACTATTACAAAAATGAAGAACAAAAAGAGAGGAGATTGCTCAAAACTTACTGCAACAGAGAGACTAGTGAACATGAATTAGGGCTTGCAAGGAGTAGAGGGGAGAGCTGTGGTGCTTTGTGTTTTGCATAGAAAGTGTGAAAGTGAGAGTGAGTGGGAAAGACTAAGTTCAAAAGAAAAACTGATTTTGGGCCTACCAGACTGGCCCACTAATAACTAAAATTGCCAGATACGCGCCTATTCGCCTAGCGAATAGGTAGCGAATGCTCGCTGCAAGCTCGCCTAGCGAACGTACTAGCGAGCATGACAGAATTTTTGAAAAAAATCAGGACAACAGCCAAAGGTATAATTCAGCATGCTTCCTCAAGTAGATTCCCACAAAACACACTCAATAAACAGCAAATACTTACAACTTTGAGGTGCCTCTCAACAAGCGTTTGTTTAACATCGGATAAGCTCGACGGTCTAGGATGCTCACACCGGAACATCCAGAAGAAAGGCACAGCTGTCTCGATCAATTAGGCCGCCAAGATACACCTTTAAACGTTGGCCATTTACTATCCAACTATCCTTCTTTTCCATGTCTTCAATCACAACAGCCCCAAATTTTTCACCTCTTTTACACGAAATGGACCGGACCATTTTGACTTTAATTTTCCAGGAAAAAGTCTCAACCTGGAATTAAACAACAACACCAACTGCCCGGGCACAAATTCTTTTTTCCGGAGCTTTTTGTCATGATATTCTTTAACTTTTTCTTTGTATAACCAACTTAAGTGATATGTGGCATTGCGCATCTCTTCCAACTCAAGCAGTTGTACCTTTCTTTTTTCACCGGCCAACTCATTATCAAAGTTTAAAAATTTTAAAGCCCATAAGGCTTTGTGCTCCATTTCGACCGGCAAATGGCAAGTTTTACAAAAAAACCAGTTGAAATGGAGTTAGCCCAATTGGAGCTTTATAAATAGTGTGGTATGCCCATAAAGCTTCATCCAATTTTTGCGACCAATCTTTTCTCGAGTTAGACACGGTTTTTTCAAGTATTCTCTTGATCTCCCGATTAGAGACCTCAGCTTGACCATTTGCCTGTGGATGATACGGAGTTGCCACTCTATGTACTACACCGTAATGTTGCAAAACATTTTCCAACGGTGCATTACAAAAGTGTGACCCTCTGTCACTGATCAACACACGGGGGGTTCCGAAACAGGAAAAAGATGTTTTTCTTTAAAAAAATTATAACCGTTTTAGAATCCGCCCGAGGTGAGGCGATCGCCTCAACCCACTTTGACACGTAGTCAACTGAAACCAGCAAGTATTCATTTCCAAAAGAGGGTGGGAATGGTCTGACAAAATCGATACCCCAACAATCAAATAATTCAACCTCTTGGATGTTTTGGAGAGGCATCTCCTCTCTCTTACCTATCCCACCACTTCGTTGGAAACTGTCACAACTTTGCGCATGGGCATTTGCGTCTTTAAAAATAGAAGGCCAATAAAATCCTGATTGAAGAACTTTATTTTCCGTTCTTGCCCCATTGAAATGTCCGCCATAAGGCAAGTTGTGACAATGCCATAGAATACTTTGCGCTTCATCGGTGGTAACACACCTTATCAAAAAATTATCACCATCCAACTTAAACAAGTATGGGTCATCTCACACATAATACTTACAATCCGAGATGAATTTCCTCTTTTAGTTCGGAGTTAGGTATGGCGGTACAAAACCACTCACCTTGTGGTTTGCAAAGTCAGCAAACCATGGCCTAACTTGAACTTTTTAAAAAGTTTTTCATCGGGAAATTCTTCTCGGATTTCCTTTTCAAAAGATGTAACCTCCACATTCACAAGGCGAGATAAATGATCTGCCACCAAATTTTCTGATCCTTTCTTGTCCTTAATTTCTATATCAAATTTTTGTAACAAGAGTATCCAACGGATGAGCCTTTGCTTCGAATCCGGTTTGGTGAGAAGATATTTAATTGCCGCATGGTCGGTATACAGAATCACTTTAGAGCCAATGAGACAAGACTGAAATTTTTCTAGCGCATACACTATCGCAAGTAGCTCTTTTTCGGTGGTAGCATAATTAATTTGCGCCTCATTTAAAACCTTACTTGTGTAGTGTATAGCATGAAAAAAAATTTCTTTCCTTTGTCCCAATACCGCTCCAATAGCATAGTCGCTTGCATCACACATTAGTTCAAAATTCAAATTCCAATTAGGAGCGACTATAATTAGAGCGGTAACAAGTTTTTCCTTCAAAATTTTAAAAGCATGTAAACAATCTTCAGTTAAGAGAAATACCTGGTCTTTGGCGAGCAAATTACTCAAAGGCCTAGCTACCTTTGAGAAGTCTTTGATAAATCGCCGGTAAAAACCGGCATGCCCAAGGAAACTTCAGATTTCCTTCAGATTAACCGGAGGAGGCAACTTTGCAATCACGTCAACGTTTGCTCGATCCACTTCAAGCCATTTTGAAGAAACTTTGTGTCCGAGCACTATCCCCTCGGTTACCATAAAGTGGCATTTCTCCCAATTAAGCACAAGATTTGTTTTCACACATCGTTCAAGCACCGTTTCCAAATTTTCCAAGCATAAACCAAAAGAACTTCCAAACACGGAGAAGTCGTCCATGAACACTTCCATCGTTTTCTCGATCAAGTCGGAAAAAATGGCTTGCACACATCTTTGGAAAGTCTTCGGTGCGTTGTATAACCCAAAGGGCATTTTTCTATATGCGAAAATTCCAAACGGACATGTGAAAACCGTCTTTTCGTGATCGGCCGGGTCAACCATAATTTGGTTGTACCCGGAATAGCCATCAAGGAAACAATAGTATTCTTGTCCCGAAAGTCTTTCCAATATTTGGTCCATGAACGGAAGTGGAAAATGGTCTTTTCGAGTTGCGGTATTCAACCGCCTATAATCAATACACATTCTCCACCCCGTTGCCACTTTCGTTGGTATCAATTCATCTTTTTCATTTCGAATGACGGTCATTCCACCCTTTTTCGGAACCACATGCACATGACTTACCCAAGGGCTATCCGAAACTGGGTAGATCATTCCCGCATCCAAAAGCTTAACAACTTCTTTCCGAACAACCTCCTTCATCGTAGGATTCAAGCGGCGTTGAGATTGAGCTACCGGCTTAAAATCCTCTTCCATTAAAATCTTGTGCATACAATAAGAAGAACTAATTCCTTTAAGATCGGCAAGAGTCCATCCCATTGCTTCTTTATTCTTTTTCAACACATCAATTAAACGGGATTCTTCATTTTCAGACAAAAGGTTGCTTATGATAACCGGCTTCTCTTCGGTTTCATCAAGGAATGCATACTTCATGTTCGAAGGTAGCATTTTTAATTCAATGGGTGTTTTTTCTTCGTGGACCTCCTTTTTCAACACTTCCTCTTTGACTTCCCATGGTTGCAACTCTTTAAAATTATCAAGTTCTCGTAAACATTCCTCAAGAGCTTGCTCTTCTTCAATGGTGAAAACGTCAAAAGAGTCATCAAGGGCTAATTCCACAGGTGAGGTCACATGAATATGCTTAGGTACTTCCAATGCTTCTTCTTCAACCACATCAATTCGGAAACTATCACGATTATCTTTTGAATGCTTCATAGCTTCAAAAAGATCAAAAGTGACTTCTTCATTTTGTACTCGCACTTTCATCAAACCATCATCATTCGAGCGGTTTTCATGAAAGGTCAGCCTAAGATTAGCGGAGCATCATCATCCTCTTCCATGTCAATCACAATGAAATCAACCGGAAAGAAGAATTTGTCGACTTTAACCAATACATCTTGAGCTAACCCATGAGGATGGGTAGTCGACTTATCGGCCAATTGCAACGTCATCCGTATGGCTTTCATTTCAATGTTGCCAAGCCTTTTCACAATAGACAAAGGTATTAAATTAATGCTTGACCCCAAATTAATTAGCCCTTTCCTGACATATTCATCACTGATAGTAACCGGTAAAGTAACTCTTCCCGGATTCACTTCTTTTCTCGGAAGAGTCCTTTGGATGATGGCATTACAACTATCATCAAGAACAATTGTTTCCGGCTCCGTATACCTTCGCTTTTTAGTTAGTATGTCTTTCATGAACTTGGCATACTTTGGAATTTATTCTAAAGCTTCGACAAACGGAATGTTTATTTGTAGTTGTTTAAAAATATCCATGAACCGGGCGTAATGCCATTCATTTTCTCTCCGAGATGGAGCGTGCAGATATGGTAAGTTTTGGATCGGAGTAGCGCTCACTACCTCCTTTCCTCTAGACGCTCTATAATTCCTCTCTTTTTTCTTCTTCACTTCCTCCACCATGACTTTTTCACTTATATTATTTTCAACTTCACCATTTTTCTCATTTTTTTCAACTTCATCCTCACTCAATATTTCTTCGTCAACTCTACCATCAAGTTCATCATCAATTTTTTTCTTCTCATCCTTTTTCTCTACCTCTTTTTTTCACTCTTGTCAACCAACTCTTTTCCACTTCTTGTCTTTATTGCCTTACAATGCTCCTTAGGATTTGTTTGCGTGTTTTCCGAGAAAGATGGTCCGGATTGTTGTTCCGCTAATTGCTTAACAAGTTGACCAACTTGAGTCTCAAGATTTTTGATTGCCGCGTCGTTGCTTTTTTTATTAGCCATTGACATTTGCATAAATTGCGCCAATGTCTCTTCCAACTTTGAAGTTACGATCGGCGGTTGTTGAGGTAGATAAGGATTTTGACGGTTAGAAGAACCACCTCCATAACCTTGGCTATGTTGATAGTTACCTCTTGGTTGGTACCCTTGATTTCCTTGATAGTTTTGTTGTTGTTGATTGTGAGATTGTTGTTGCCTTGGTTGGTAATCTCTTTGATTTGCCATGTAATTCACATCTTCAAACCTGGGAGGTGGACAAAATCCGGTATCATGTTCACCTTTGCAAAGTTCACAATAAGCTATTTATTTAGCTTTTGAAGGCTCTTTCAACTCTTTTATTTGTTGAGTTAACAGTTCCACTTGTTGCGAAATGAGTTTTTTTTGGGCGAGAATAGCATCATTTGTCCCTAACTCGAGCACACCCAGTTTTCTTTGAGTCACTCCACGGTTATGATTCCCTTGATGACCATTAAGTGCCATCTTATCAATAATTGCAGTTGCATCATCTGCACTTTTTGACATCAAAGAACCTCCTGTCGTAGCATCCAATAAGGTCTTGTGAACTGAAAGGAGTCCATTGCGGAAAATATGAACTTGAGTGAGCTCGTCGAAACCGTGTCCCATGCACTTTCTTAACATAGATTTGTATCGCTCCCAAGCTTCGTTTAGTGATTCACTAGCTCCTTGAGAAAATACTGCAATCGCAGTTTTAGCCTCCATGAATCGGTTATGTGGAAAGAAACGTTCAAGGAACTTCTCTTCTAGAAGATTCCAATACGTCATGATTGTTGTCGATTGATCAAGATACCACTCCTTCGCTTTCCCAATCAAGGAATGAGGAAATAGTCTCCTAAACAATGACTCTTCGTCAACTTCTGTTGCTCCCGTTGCACCCGCAATCTCATAGAATTTTGTAAGATGGGTGAACGGATCCTCATGGTCTAGTCCCGTGAAAGGATTTTAATAGACTAGAGCTAGGATTCCCGTTTTCATCTCAGCTTGTCTTCTGTTTTGAAGATTTCGTGCGAACTGAGTTGTATGTCTTGGACTGTTCGTGCATGGAGTGGAAACTGGAGGTGGTGGTGGAGGTGCTGCCATAATTGGTGTGAAATGTGGTGATGGTGGTGTTGTAGAAGAACTTTCTCCTTGTTCTTGTCGTTGTTGAGCAAGTTACCTCCTCCGTCTTGTTCTGATATTCACTCTCCTTGCGGTTCTCTCGATCTCGGGATCAAAAAGAAGTTGGTCCTCAGGAATCTGTCCTCGCATAAAACGAAAGCTGCACACTAAACCAAACAAATTAACAAGCACAAGTCAAAATTTCAAGAGTTAACAATTCAACAACTATTGCGATGCTCGCAATATCAATTTATATTCCCCGGCAACGGCGCCATTTTGTTGGTATTGATAGTGGTTAAGTGTCGGGTTTTTGTTATCGTCTCCATAGGGAATATAAGATATTGCCGCAGTTCGACAGTTATCGAGTTCTTAACTTTTTAGTAACGAAAGGGGTTTGGTTTTTTGGTATCGGTATCTTTGCATAGAATGTACTAAATCGCGGTAAAAGATTGATTTTACGATTTAATAAAGATTGCCAAAGTTAGGGTTCGGTAATCACTTAGCTTGTATATGTCCGATCAACAATAAGCATAAACTTCTTCAGATGATAAACACATTCACAACATCCTCCCAATGTGATTATCTCTAACTCACATTGTGATTTTTCCCATTTTGATCCATTGTTGATCTCTCACACAATCTATCAAAATGACAACATTTAGGTTTAACATTTTTTATGAACAACCACATTCGAAACTATCTCTAGCTTAAGAAAATAGAAGGATGAAAACCTAGGTCAAGAGTTGGAAAATATCTTTCGATCATAAACCAACACAAAGAGTTAAAGATAAAGCAAGGTTTTCATCATATATTCATCATCCAAGAGTTTACAAATGAAGATCATCCATATACTTACAAAGCTTAATGATCACCTACATCTAACCTTGACAAAATGAAGAACTTAGCTACTCATTTTCATGGTAGCTTGCAAAAGAAGATACGGAAGAAGGTTGATGAACATCCGAGTCAAAGAAACCAACTTGGATGAGAATCCACCTTCTTTTTGTTGATTAATGTTTTAAAATGAAGAAAATAAGAGAGCGAGTGTTTCTAGGTCACAAAATCCTTTATGCAGCAAAGCGAAGTAAAAAATATTATATTTTTCTCTAAAAGTACAAAGGCTATATATAGAAAAAGTTGTTGTCCTGTCACGCTCGCTACTACATTCGCCTAGCGAGTTAACAGCGAACGCCCGCTACAGCTTCGCTTAGCGAACATGCTAGCGAGGACTGAGGAATAGATTCTGGAATGCTTCGCTACTTGCTCGCTAGGTGCTCGCCTAGAGAGTTCCTCGCCACCTGCCTCGCTGCCCGCGAATAATGTATTTTTGGTTCTGCCCAAATCTGGGAGTGTTCGCTAGCAGCTCGCTGGATGCTCGCCTAGCGAACAACTCGCTGCAACACTCGCCAGATGTTCGCCTAGCGAACAGGCTTTTGCTCTTGGACTTTCTTGATTCCTTTGTCAACTTTCTTGTGTCTGCAATTTTTGCTCATTCATGCTCAAATACTGCACAATAACACACAAATTAAAAAGAACAAGAGCATTTCACGACATATCTCATTTCAACAAGAACAAGGCGGTTTTGAACCGAAATTGCACAAAAAGAAGCGAAAGATGCCCACATTTAAAAGCTCAAATAAGCACAATTGGGCATCTAACAGTCACACCCCAAATTTTACCCTCAGATCCTCTGATCTTTTGCATATCATTTTAAGTCAACTGTCTCTACATTTACAGTCATGTAGTCCATTAATCAATAGTCTTGCATTTTTTTGTTTAATTTTTGTCACCTATTGTTATCTTGATTTTATTTGTTTGTCTGCTTTTATCTTAGACTTTGTTCCGATTTTTGTCACCTATTCTCATTTTTTAATTCAATTATTTTCGTGAGTCTTAGAACTTTATGCCCTCTTTTAATTTTAGAATTTTGTTTGTTTATTTATTACTTTTAATCACTAGCTTAGTTTCAAATTGGTTTTTTCTTTTTGTTAATATATCGTTATTTATTATTTTTATCCATTTATTATTATTTATTATTATAATTATTATATTACTTATTTTTTATTATTATTATTATTATTATTATTATTATTATTATCATTTTTATTATTATTCATTATTAGCATTTATTATTATTATTATTATTATTATTTATTATTAGTATTATTATTATCATTATTTATTATTATTATTATTATTATTTCATTGTCATTATTATTTTATTATTATTGCAAGACCTGCTGCAATTTAAAGCCAAAACTCCAAAACCTCTCACAATTTATCCTGCGCATTCACTCCACCAACATGCTATTTCCATCCAAGTCAACATGACTTGCCAACACCAATGTCTGCTACATTTTGGCTGCATGCACAAATTCTGAACAAAACCACAACACTCCAAACAACAACAAAACAAAACCAATGTTACTACTGCTATATCCTGCAACTTCACACAATTCACACAGACCTGCAATAGCAAAGCAACAATGACTTCACATATGAGGATTTTGGTTGAACTGATAAAAAGAAGGATAAGAGGGCAATTAAAAAGGGGGAGGCAATTAAAAAGAAAAGGAGAAAAACCTTCAGGGAGCCTTTTTCAAACGTACCTAAAAATCCTTCAAACCACCAAACCGTTCTGCCACTTCATTCACCTTCAAAACAACACATCCTTCAACCTGAAGCAAACTGATTTGTACTAGTCGCCAACACGCATTTAGAGCCAAAAAAAATAAGAAATTGCTTGCGTCGAACCAAGCTTAGAGAAGAGAGCGAAGATAACATTACCTAAACCGTTTGGTTTCAAGGGTTAGAACTCATCCCCTTTTTCATGGCTTCGATGATCTTTGTCGCATCCGCGTTGTTTATTTATTCCATTTTTTTGTATAGTTCCATGCACTGAGTTTTGTTTCTTATGGACCCATTGGTTGTGAATGGTCTTGGACATTTGTGAATATTTCTTCGATGACGCTTGTACATTTTTTCCTTGTAATCGATTTTGTTACAATTTTGACTTTTGCACTGACCATCTTTGTCTTCAATATTTTTGTGTTTATCACCATTCATTCATGATATTTATCTTAAATGCTTAGAGATTCATCCTTAATCCTTGTTGCTTAATCCCTAGATTCCAAAGGAAAGGATCCCCTCCTATTGACTTCCCTGTCATATTTAGGAAACTTTAGGTCCTTACCCTTAGCCTAACCTTAGGTCCTTACCCTTTATCCTAACCTTAGGATTAGAGTCACCGTACTCTATTAGAGTCTTCGCACTCTATATAGGTGTCTCACCGCAGACATTTACTTTTCCTTTGGAACCTTGACCACAGTCAAGAGTTCCTAACCCCTATTGAGAGGAACTACGGATGCTCTGATTCCATTCCCGTTAAGATATGTAGGCACGATATGCGATGTCTTGGCGAGCATACTTTGTACATACTTTGTAAATACCCTAGATCTTTACCATAGCACCTTTTCCTTAGCAAGCACACTTTAGCATAAAAAAATACTAACAAGAGGTTCTTGTATAGTACTACAGATACTTAGGATGCTAACACCTTCCATATGTATAACTAATCCCCAAACCTTAGATCTCTTAGTTGTGTTGTTACATGGTGCACTTAGAGTTTTCTTCGACCTTTAGCCTTTCCTTTGGATAAATCAAAGCTCGGTGGTAAATTTCATGATTTGTGATTCAAGTTAATTCAATAGCTTGATATCCGATTCTCACCGCAACAGAAATGGCGACTTCACTGGGGACTAGTCTTCTAAGAGGGTTAAGCCCACCTTGTTTCTATTTGTGTTAGTGTTATACGTTGGCTTGCTTGTATATCTTTATATTTGTATATTTGTATATATCTGCTTGTGCTTGGGTTTTCTGTATGCAGGGTTGTTATCTTTAGTGGTGAGATAAGTCCTAACCCAAACTTGAGCGTACACCTATGATAGGATTGTGGTATAAGCAATAGTTAGTTGTTGGCAGTAGTCCTAACATGTCTAGCATATTATAACCATGATCAGTAGAGGCCCCTTTGGGATTACTAGTGTCTGATGTGAAAATTCATATTGGCATTACTTTTTCCGACCAAGGAGTCCGTGAAGCCGAGGACCTTTAGTTACCATTCACCCCTTTTTGCCTTTTATGATGTAGTGCAGTGATTATCCAGGTGTAGACCTGTGATGGTTGTCATACGATACTACACTTAGACGAGTTTATCTTCAGAATATTATTAGCCCACGAGTAGTCGTGTAAGATGATAATATCCGAAATATTTATCGATGACTCTGGGAACTTTGTTATAACCCGTTGTATAGGTGTTTTACCCCTAGTACACACCCTGTGGTTGGTTCTTTACCCAGACTTCATGCTGTGATCATGAACCTTTGATCTTGCTATGTGTGTTTTGCATTCTTCCTTGCATCACATTGCATATCATTTGCATCTTTGCATGATCCATTGCATATCATTTGTCTGTCCAGTAACTCATATTTGGATGTCTCTATCTTCCAGTGTACCTGTTAGTCGTCAAGTTGATTCCTCGACACCGATATCAGACTAGAGCTAACTATAGACGCATGATGTCAGAGCAAGAAGTATAAAATGTAGAAATTCGAATGGAGATCAATGATTTAAAATCAGGCATGACCAAGCTCACCGAGATGCTCCAAGTCCTGATTACTAGAGGAGAGCAACCTCAAAGGACTGTCATTCAGGAAGCTTTAATCGCTGATCCTCCACCTGTTCAAATGTCACCTTCAACTTGGCCAGAGTTTGGTTTACCTCATAACTACTCTCCACCTATTGCGTCTACTGCTATGATTGGTCAGACTGCCAGACCAATTTTTCAAGCTCCTATTTTCACTGAGCCTAGACCCGTGGTCTACACTGTTACCCAGACTGTCCGAGCTTCCTTCGAGAACCCTCTCTTTGAGTACAATGTTGTCAGTGCTTAAGGTAAAGGCCCTGAAGATTTTGTTGAACCTGAGGTTTCTCGTGAACATTTTTAGATCATAGATAAGAGACTCAAAGTTGTTTAAGGTACTAATTTCTTCAATGTGGATGCAGACAACATGTGCCTAGAGTCTGGCCTTGTCATGCCTGCTAAGTTAAAAACTCCCGAGTTCGTAAAGTACAAGGGTCACTCTTGTCCAACAATCAAAAGTTGCTCATCCACTGCTTTCAGGACAGTTTGAGTGGCGCCTCTCTTAAGTGGTATATGAACTTAGAACAAAACAGTGTCCACTGCTTCTAAAATCTCGCCAATGCTTTTATGAAATAGTATAAATACAATCTTGACATGGATTTGGATCATCGCCAACTCCAAAATATGTCTTAGAATGAGAGAGAATCATTCAAGGAATATGCTCAGTGGTGGAGAGAGTTAGCTTCCCAAGTTGAACCCCCTCTAATAGAGAATGAGCTTACTGGAATGTTCATGAACAGTCTATCCCCTTTAAATTGGGAGAAGATGATTGGGAGTTTCTCTTCAAGCTTTACAGATCTGGTGACTATCGGTCAAAGGTTAGAAGAAGGACTAGAAAATAGTAAAGTATCCAAAGTCACTGAATCTTCCAACAGTGCGAAGAAATCCTTTGGGACCTTCCATAAGAAAAGAGAAGATCAGACCAACACTGTCATGAATGATGTGAGAAGGCCTCGTCCTAGACCTCAGTATATTGATCATCATGTTGTTGCTACTATTGTTGCCCCACGACCAACTCAAATTCCTCAACGTCCAGCTGTTGGAGAGAACTAGTATCGGAATAGGAGTCAATTTGATCCTATTCCCATGACATATACAGAACTTTATCCTGACCTGGTTCAACAAGGGTTGATCACTACAAGGACTCTGCAGCCTCCTTCTAATCCTCTTCCAGCTGGATTCAGAGCTGATCTCCACTGTGCATTTCATGAGGGTGCCCCAGGCCATGACTTGGAGAATTGTTATGCATTGAAGGCTATAGTTCTTGAGTTTATTAGAACTAGAATCCTTGATTTTAAGGATATTCATTTGAATGTCCAGAACAATCCCTTTCCAATGCATCAAAAGTGAAGCTTCAGTCGACTTCAGCAGACTATCTTCCTAAAAGCCAATGTTTCAGACATGACAACTCATCTTTGTTACCAATTAGTCACTAGGCCTTTTGTTTATCGCTTTTATACTTTCCTTCATTTTGTTTAAGTTGTTCGCTTTTAATTAGTGTTTGTACTTTCGTATTAATGAAATGAGCATTATAACTTTGGATTTCAATCTATCTTGTCTATTATTTGCACTTTTATGCTTTATCTTTCAAATATTTACTTCTTATCCAAACTTTTGATCATGCAAATATTTGAGGGAGGATGACGAAAACGTAATACCTATAATTGTTGTTGTTATGCTTTCAGATAAACTTTGCTGACAATGTAAGACATTGTTTCAACTCCCAAACACTGGAGAAATAAGGAAGTTATTCCCTTATCAACCCCTTCTAGTCTAGAAGTTGGAGTTTTTTTCTTTATAAAAAAAACTCGCAATCTTAACCTGGGACAGGGTAGTTCTCAGTTAACTTAGTTGTGTGTTCATAAAAGACAAATTTCATATAAAGGTTGCATCTACAATTCTCCTTTCACACAGCAAGCAAGTGTTGAAGATGTTTTTCAAGATAAAAGCCATTGATGGTTCACCGTAATCATTAAGCCTGACATTCACTCTCTTTCTTCACACAAAAAATCAAATAAAAATCTCGCTAAGTCAAAACCTATGAAGGAGACTTAGGCAAAACTGGGGCATCCCTCTCACTGTAATCTTCGCAAGAAACAATTCAGGTAAAAGTTAGGGATAATAAAAAGAGGAGATCTTTAAACACATCACCCTAAAAATCCTCAATGTCAAAACAACCAAATGTTATAGGGAAGTAGTGACTGCCTTTTTCAAAAGGTACCTTGACTTTTGAACCATTATCAAGGCTATCGTCAGTGTAATTTCCAACCTATGGGAACCTTAGCGGACAGTATGAGTTAACTGAGCGTAGGACTGAAGATCATCACATAGATTGGGTTGGCATAAATAAGCTTTGAGCATTTATCCTTTGTTTCTTAAATCGTGAACCAGACCACGTTATAACCCTCGAAAGACCTAACTAAAGTGAGGTTATATTGAAAGCATACTACAACAAGGTTATGTAAACTGACTCCAAAAGATTTTTGCAAATCAATTATTTTGGCATTACACCTTTTCTTTACACTTTGAGTATTTTGAACTGCTGCGTTCTGATATTAAACTCTTATACTTTACATATTTCAAAAGTGATTTTGATTTCAAAAGTTTCATGAACTTTGTATTACCATGTTTGTATGAAAACTTTTGTTTGCAAACTAGCTTTCCTCAAGGAATTTTCAAACAGTTGAGAAACTTGGTTGGTGATCCTATCAAGGGAAAGTTCCTTCTAAATTCTGTTGAGAATCAGCTCATGATTTGTTGCTCAGTGCAAGTCCTTCTTAGAACTGATTTACCTAGAAGATATTTCAAGACTCAGACTGGGGCAAGCTTTCTAAGAGCACAGTAAAAACAGACATTCACAGCATCAGACAAGTTGAAGCATTATCAACTCATCTATAACAATCATCTAATCTGGGGCAATTTACTTGAAGAATCCCCAAGCAGTTCTTCATCTTTCGTACAAGATCATCAACTTGGAATAATTTACTAATGTGGCAGAGATATGTTCAGCAACTGCATCTTTAATCCCCAAGCAGAATGGCAGTGATCTCCGTGTTGAGGAATCAGTCTTCCAGTCTTGTCATCTCACAAAAAGAGTCAAGTCGTGTCGTCGACATCTCCATTTGCATTTGATCATATATCATAGCATAATTCATATACATATACATATCATGAGTGTTTCATCCTCATTTGCATTCTCTCGAGGTCGTATTGTTATCCATATTTTACCTTGTGGTCAAAGACCAACTTACTTAGCACCTACCAAACAGATTTTGTCGTGTCTATTTGATGTTCTTCCAGATATGACCTTTCTTATCCGATTGTTTTTACGGATATGTATGTTCCTATATTACATCCAATACCACTCTCAGATATTATGATTATACCTTTCATTCAAAGCCATTATTAAATGTTTGATATCTTTTTATCTAATGCCATTCTTGGATGTCACCCTCGTTTCTCTCTCTGATGTTTTTCCAGATTAAGTTTTTGCTATGATGTTCTTCCAGAACTTATTTGATGTTTTTCCAGATATTTCCTTTGATTCTGATGTTTTTCCAGAATCTATCCGAGGTTTTTCCGGATTGATGGAAATCTAAGGTAGGGGGAGAAATGACTACCAATTAGAAGTATTGCATGATGGGGTAGAGATGAGAAGTCTTTAATCTCATTAGGGTTCTAGGTTTTCTTTTGATTGATATGTTATATGATGAAATTTTGAAAATTGGTTAGTTGATCTTGTATTTATATGTGTTATTATGATTGAATCCATCTTTGAATGATCATGAATATGTATGAGTATATACGATTGATGAGGACGTGAAAGCTTAAGTTTTATTCATGATTTATGATGAATTTGATGTTAAAATTATTGATGAGATTTATATGGATTGTAGTCAAATAAGTGTTGTTTATGTTAATGATTATGCTAAGATGAATCATTGTCAAATTCGTTTTTGAATCAATAAACTTTGGGAAAAATTATTTGAAGACATGTATGAAGGTTTATGGTTAAGAGAGGTGGAGATTCTATGATGAAAACTAGAATTTTTGGAAAAAAAAAATACAGTGACACTGATTGCACTAGATGAAAATCGATTGCATTAGTTGAAATTTTAAAAAGAAATAACTTTGCAATCGATTGCTTATTCCAGAAATTTGATTTTTATGAAGTCAGCAGATAAATGTGTTTTGGTGACAATCGATTATCATAGACCAAATGGTAAAAAATTCTGGTTTTGTTTGTGTTGCATTGTCTGACGATTTTGGTTGTATCTTTTAATACGTAGGTCCAAATGACGCGCCATTTGAAGCGTTAGAAAGCTAACATGCAGAGATACCTTATGATAGTGATTGGTGAAATACTTTACTTGTAGTGGTTTAACTATTGTAGGGATTTTTGTGCTTACTTGTATCATTAGTTAGTGAATCATTATGTTTATAAGATAATGTGTTGTTGTTTTGATGAAGTAACATGAATGGATGCCTATGACGTTGATTTGGGTGAGTTGCTGCTGTTTTTTTTTTTGTTTATAGAAATTGTAATATTAATTAATTATTGAGCATGATGAATGATTTGGTACATAAATGGTGAGATGTTTATGGTGAACCTTTTGGTCGTAATGCATGTTGTTGAGAGTCATGCATCATGGTGTACAAACTTCAGTCCAGTTTTGGTATGATTTGCTCTGGTGGTAAGGATTAGGAGTGAGTAGTCGATTCTATATAGGAATCAATGAAGCGTTACCTTTGGTGACGGTAATGAAGTTTGGTGTGCTCTAATCCTATGGTAGAGATCGTGAGCTAGTAGCCAGTTTCAGGTGAGAATCGGTGAAGCGTTATCTATGGTGATGGTAAAGAACTTTGGTGTGCTCTGGTCTTATAATGAGGATCGCAAGCAAGCAACTCGTTTCAGGTGGGAATCGATGAAACTATACCTATGGTGATGGTAACAATTTGGTGCGCTTTGGTCCTATGGTGCGGATCGGTAGCGAGATGAACCTGAGCGTTCATGAATGGTACTGCATGCATAATGATTTAGGTATGGAGTACATTTTCATACATGATTACACATGTAGTTGATTGTTCATGATGTTATTGATTGAATATGAATATGTAAATGGCATCATGATTTGAGTGTGAGAACATGTTATTGATTGGATATGAATATGTAAATGTTGTCATGATTTGGGCGTGAGAACATGTTGTTGACGGATGTAGAATGAGTGTGTGTTTGTTGTGCATTCTCTACCTTAGAATTCTTTACACTGTTTATATTGGTTTGTTATTTCTCACTCCTTTTATTGTGATGTTGTCCATCATAAACATCTTGCAGATACTCAGGAGTAGAGTTTGTTGTTGTAAGGGGAAGTTAGCTCATGGAGTTACTTCATTTGGTTTTCGTTATTAGAAGTCTTGCTCTAATTCTGTAACATTGGGGCCATGAATGATGTTTGATTATTATGTTTTGATGGAGTTTAAACCTTAAATTGGTCCTATGTTGGAGTTATTGAGAGTTGCTTATGAGAACTTTGGTTTTGGAAAATATTTTATTTAAGTGGAAGTTTGAGACTAAATGTCTTATTTTGATTGTTTTATTTAAATCAAAATAGGAATGATATCGGCGCAACGATATCCTAAGTGAAAGTGAGCGTGCGATGACAGATGTTGATTGACGTTAGTAATGTTTCTTCGATTGTTAAATGTTTGTATTGTTAAAGGTTTTGTTGTTGGTTACACCTTAGATTATCGTGTAACTCTTAAAATATAAGTTTCAGGGCTTAGGGTGTTACATTGCAATCATTTCCAAAAATAATTCTAGCCAATACCCTCTAAATATATCATAAATATTAGCTTTGATGTGTGAGGCTCTAGCTTTAGAGGAATTGTAACCCCTTCTTCATTACTCAAATATATCTAGACAATTTCATATTAAAACCAAGTTTGACTTGCACCATCAACAAGAGACCACCATCGATAGAACATATCCTAAAAAAATTAACAAAAGCACTTCACTCTAAAAACTGGGTTAAAAACTCTCAAGTCGACATTGGCTCAAAAAGAAATTATGATACTCAAGTCGGTAAAAAAAGAACATGAGTAGGCCAAAAACATACCAAGATATCATTTTCCAAGTAGAAAATGCCATTGCCTTCCAAACCATATGCGTTTATATATGTACCTATAAAAATAGCCTCATTTTGAGAAGAAAAAAAAACCCTCAAAAAGTGAAGGAAGATCACTAAAAGAAAGACAGAAAACCACCCACAGGCACCTAACAATATCATAACACAACGTTGCCACCACCTCATAGATAACAAATAAGTGAGAAATCGACTATAAGAGCCCACTACACAAAACCATAGGAAACACCACGAGGGTAAAAAAACACATGATGCTTAACAAGTTTATAATAGGGATCTTGTCTTAGAGGAGTTGTCAAGGAAAATAACCAATTTAAATAGGGTCCAACTACCCCAAAATAAAGATAGAATCAGATCATATATATATATATATATATATATATATATATATATATATATATATATATATATATATATATATATATATATATATATATATATATATATATATATATATATATATATATATATATATATATATATATATATATATATATATATATATATATATATATATATATATATATATATATATATATATATATATATATATATATATATATATATATATAAGGAGAAGGAAAATAATGTCCGAGAGTACAAAAACAAGTGAAGCAAAGGTACAAGAAGTATCAAGCCAAACCACTATCCCCTTAAAAGGATAATCATAACAAAGTAATAAAATACAACATAAACCAAAAATAATCTAGAGATAGAGAGAAGAAAGCCACAAGTAATAACACTAGATATCTATGAGAATATGTTAGATATCAACCTCTGAGAACGACCATCAAAAGAAACCAAAAACACCATAAAGCACCAAAAACACTTCAACAAAGTAGCTGATGAAGACTCTCGTACGACTATTAGTTCAGACAGAGAATAAGGTTAACAAGCGAATTTGAGAAAGCACATGAGATAGTCACATTCCTACATTGGAACTATTTTTAAGCGAGAAAGATGTTCTTATCTTCCACCTCACACACAGATGTAGACTTACATGTAAAGACCAAATCATTCTGGAATTTCTAAAGAAAACAAACTATTGTGTGACAAATAAATAAAAGCCCCCTCTTTTCTTAGAAACCTCTCACAAGAAAAAAAAAACAACTCAACAAGAGAATATAGATCCTTATGAAGGACTAAAGAGCATCCTAACCATCTAAAAATTCTATACTACAAAGAGGTTGTCAACTCACCACTAAAAAACAAATGAGAACACAATTTACCCCCGCCTTACATATAGAACACCACACACTCTCAACATCCACATTAACCTTACACTTAAAAATATTAGCCCTCGCAGAAATCTTATTCTGCAAGAGTTTTCATGAAAACACCAATATCTTAAAAGGAGCTCAACTATCCCAAAATTAGTGATAAAGTGAATCCACTATCGAGGAATGGTAGCTGGATAATTAACAAGAGAAGAAGAAGTCGATGAAACTAAAAACGCTCCATCTTTAGCATGACTCAACCACCACGAGTCAGGATGTTGGGGTAGAATCAAATCTTGAATAAAAATAAAAAAGTTATTGTCCATCTCCTGCTCACACACAAAAAGAGACCTCCCTCATCTGAGGTTCTAATGAAGCACCCCAATCACCAGGGTTCCAATCTCGACAACAAACTTACCAATTTGGCTGTAAACACTATAAAACCTCATAAACCTAACACTAAGAAGAGTAAACCCCACCCAACGGTCGTCCCAAAAGAATATTTAAAGACCATTACTCACTCTCATACGAAAGTCCTCTGAACACTAATAAAAAAATGACCATCTATTTTAAAACACATCAAAGACACATCTCTCCACCAGATAGAAAATGGTCGAGAATAGAAGACTCAACTTAAGGGATCGAGTAGCATCCTTCCTTTCCACCGGAACCACCTAAATGATATACCACAATGTCGCACCACTTCACATATAAATTTCTATATTTATTTCAACTTTTTACTTTAAGTAGAAGAAACTAAACTAAAAAATTATGACTAACATATACTTAATCCATCTCACAAATATATTTACATTTAGTGCCAAACACCATCAAATAAGATTAAATATGAGAAATGGGTGTAAATGATGCCAAAATGGATATTGATGCAACAACCGCAACATTCTTAAGGTAAAAATACCATATATAAGAGTTAGAGAAGTCATAAGAGCACCCTTACCCTTTGGTATAGGAATGAAACAATAAATGGGTAATACAAGTGTATTATCACGCAGTATGAGTTGTAATCCTTTAAACCACTTAGTGGGTGACACATCATAAAGAATCATGGTGGCCCCAACTAAAATTTTGTGTATGTATACTAGAAATAGCAATAGTTACTTCGTGAGAGGGGGTGTATATGTTGAAATGGTTAAAACCAAATAAGGTAAAAGATTGCAATATGGTAAGAAAAGTATTTGGATAGTGTGTTAAAAGTGAGAAACGTTGGAGATAATGAAGGAACAACTAGTGTATATACTTTAAGTGCATTTTCTTTTGCAACTTGACCTAGCTCAACTAATACAAACTTTCTAGCACTATAAATACACTCATATTATATGCATATCGACTCGTGGAGTTTAGAGAGAGAAACAAAGAGATACCTTCAACTAAGGGTTTTCATCACTTTGAGAAAGAAAGAGAGTGACACTTATTCTTAAATTATTCCAAAGTTTTCAATAGTTTTTTACTTAGATTCAAGAAATGGCCATGCATCGTGAAACTTGGGCTTTTGTCTTTGGCCTTCTAGGTAGATACTATAGAAATATATAGATATACCTATAGCCATAATCCATGCATATTCATCATACTTTTATTTTTCTCATTCTTCATTAATATAACTATATATGATTCTTGGAACTATGCATCAAAATTTTCTCATTCTAGGGTTTAAGTTTTTATCAACTATATATACATATATAGGTTACATGCAGATTGCATGGTGATAGAGAATATTTTTCATTTGAACCCTAATATTAATTTTTTGTCGTTTTATTGTCGTTTTTTCAGGCAACATCATTTCCTTTGCAGTGTTTCTTTCACCTGTGTAAGTAATCATTTTTGTTTGTTTGTATTTAATTAGTCAAAGCTTTGTGTTATCAATTTTTTGGACTTATATATATTTTTTGCTTGCAGGCCAACTTTTTACATAATCTTCAAGAAAAAATCTGCTGAAGGATTTCAGTCACTTCCTTATGTTGTCGCACTTTTCAGTGCAATGCTTTGGATTTACTATGCAATTGTGAAAAGAGAAGCTGCTCTTCTTCTCATCACCATTAACACTTTTGGAATTGTTGTTGAATCAGCTTATCTCATAATCTTCCTCATTTATGCCTCAAAGAAATCTAGGGTATTTTTTTTAATTAACCTCATAATTATTATTTAAAAAAAACTTTACTATAAAATTTAAATTGTTATAATTGATTTTTATTTTCTTATAGCTTTCTACTGTAAAACTACTTCTCTTGCTGAATGTGTTCGGATTCGGAGCCATGCTTCTATCAACTCTTTACCTCGCCAAGGGAGCGAAGCGTCTTGCTATTATCGGATGGATTTGTCTTGTTTTCAACATAAGTGTTTTCGCTGCACCACTCTTCGTCATCGTAAGAATTCGAAGTTATAAAATTACTTTTTCCTATATAATAAAATTGTAGGGCATTAAATTAAATCTTGATGATCATTTTGTGCAGAGCAAAGTCATAAGGACGAGGAGCGTCGAATACATGCCATTTTTCTTGTCCTTCTTTTTAACCATCAATGCTGTTATGTGGTTCTTCTATGGCCTTCTCCTCAAGGATTACTATGTTGCTGTAAGTTCATTATTTTTAATTAATTTTTCATTTTTGGAAAAATTTCAGTTAACTTTATATTTGATAATGTTGAAATATACTTTTAGAAAAATATACTAAATATTTTTGTGCTCCATTCATATGGAGTTTCCATGAAAAGAAATTTTTGAGTGCTATCTGGACCCCCCCTCTAACCCCAATAATTTAATTAGAAGACTTTACACATAGGAAAAGCTAAGTTATAAATTAATTGATTCTTTTCTTCTTTTGATTAAACAAAGGTATTTAATTTATTTTTTTTATTAAATAAGTTATTATTAGTATTTCATTAATGTTTGTATTTTTTTATGATGCAGCTACCAAATACACTTGGATTTGTGTTTGGCATAATTCAGATGGTGATATATTTGATATATAGAAATGCAACACCAGTGCTTCAGGCACCATTGAAGGGCCAAGAATTGAGTGGTGGCCATATCATTGATGTTGTGAAGACTGGATCTGAACACAATCCTGCAGGTGGAGGAGGTGCGGTTAGCAAATTCTGATTAAGGGATCCATGACCAGGAAAATAATAAAAAATTGAAGAAAAAAATACTTAACCTAAACTTTCAATTTCATATAATATTGTAAAATGCAAGAAGGGTGTTTAGCTTCTTGTATAAGTGTTTAGTTTTTATTATCATTATTATGATTATTAATTAATGTAAAGGTGTGGTTTTAATTTGGTGTAATTGGCAATGGCTATGAAAGCAATTATATAACAATATATTCCTAAGCTTTGGCCATATATTATAACTCTAATAATTAATGTACTATACTACTTCAATGGTCTAAATAATTTCATGTTCACTTTTCCTTGTATGATCAATGTTCCAATATTAATGAAAATGAATTGTTTAAATAAATTTTTTGTTTAGTTCTATATTTAATGATATAATTGATTGCTACACCTTTATAATTTAATTTTATAATTTAATTTTATAATTTGATTTTATAGTATAATCATTGATGTATTAATGACAATTTATAACTACGACAATTAGTATAAGGTAGCGTGATTCGTCTTTGAATCCTCCAACTTATTCAAATAACTAAAATAAATTATGTGAGAAAAATAATAATATAAAAAAATTATGTTCTAAATTAAAATAAAACTTACAATTTATAAATAAATAAATAAATAAAATTTTAAATTTTAACTCTTAGATATATTTTATTTATGTTTATAAGATTCAATTGAACCGTTTTAAATAGCTGGACTTCATCCCTTAAGTCGAGCTAGCTAGGTCTAAAATTATTTAGAAAACTGTATTTTCTAAGTTGTTTTACTTATGTTTGAATTTGAATATGAGAGAATCGAATTTCTTTGAAATTCTAAAAACAAATTAACAAACTATAATTAGTATTTTTCTAATATCACATAAAAATTAAATGTCAATTATGCTATAGTGATCAAATCATGTATAGTTTAATGTTAAGGAAAAGCAAATCCATGATATGAATTATGTGAAGGGATGGGTTCACTTTTCTTTTTAATGTGTCATATACAAGGGGACAGATAAGCCCTCCCTAAAAGTGCTTCAATTTAAAATCAATTAATGTTCATTTTGATAACGGCATCGTTCTAATTACAAGACAAAAATACCAGACACTAAATATGATTAAAGGATACTAATCTAATCTAGTCAAATTCCATTCCATCACAAAAGGGAGAGTGTTAAGATAATGCAATATCCAATAATTAGAAATTATTTTTTTTTATAAGCAATTAATAAACTAGCACAGGGTGCTTTAAGAAAAACAACCGATCAAAGCGGGAATAACAGCAAACCACCAAAAACTATCCAATACAAGTATCCGAATTGACACATCAATCCGACAATAACTTATTTGTTACTATATTGTTAAGCGAAAGAAGTCATTTTCAAATTAAAAGCTGAATCACATCCATTCCATCGAAATTGATTAACAACCCTCCTTTAAAGAGTATTGAAATTTCGACACGCTCAAACTAATCAACATAAAGCTAGTCCAAATAACCACCATATGTCAATTACAAAAGAAGACTTACAAGACATCTTCAACACTTGCAAACGATTAATAATAGAACCTATGGGGTTTGAACAGTCAACACGATGCCAATCACAAATCTTACCCCACCAAAGCTTAGAAACGGGACACTCACCAAAGAGATGATCCAAATTCTCCTTTTCTCCAAAAAAAACAAAGTTATGGGAACCCACTAAAACTCCCCGCCTCTCCAGCTCCATCCTGGTTGGGAGCCTATTTGAAATCAACCTCCAACCAAAAATTAACACTTTACTTGAAACTTTCTTCTTCCACATGTTTTTCAATGTAATAGAACAATGAGCATCCACCACCCAATTGCGATTATCAGCTTCCAAAATCCTCTCATAAGTCGCTTTTACAGAGAAATCTTTGGAATTTCTCCACCAAACAAACCGATCTAACTCATTTACGACAAGATGGATAGGCTAAAAAATCAACAACAACTCAGACAGCTTGAAAGTAACCGATGTCGGGAGATTGTTGCCCTAAAAACCCAACTGCCACATCCACCAATCAGTAGCCCAAAAACCAAAATCTAGAATTTTCGATCTATCCTCCACTGCAAGCTGAAACAGAGTGGAGAGCAGCCTGCACAACGGTAGCACACCCAACCAATGATTACACCAAAAGGCAATACACTCACCATCTCCAGGCTTACACGCAATTGAAGAAATAAACCAACTTTCATGATTTTCTGCTACCACCGATCCAACCGCACAAATTTCTTTCTGAGACAGCCTATGTCCCATTAGTGGAATTCTAATGAAACCTTATAAAAATACAGAAAAATTTGAAATTTTTAAAGGACAATACTTAATTATTTAAAAACATACTGTTTCACATACATATGCTTCAAATATATTTTACAGAGTTTGACACCGTTAAGACTAGCGGCCTTGCCACATAGATAAAACATAAAATAAAAGTACAGAAAGGAAACCAAAAAGAAAGCATACCAAAAGGGACCTCCTAAGTCCAACAAGACTGACACTTATACTGACTGTAGTAGTAGGGATGTGATTAGCGTTTGACAAAACACTAACAGCTCCCAATCTAGATGTTATAGTAACACATCTCCACGTCACTTCATATCCTTTCCTTCTGAGTTGTCGGGAAGTACGCAAGATTCGAGCTCATCGTCTGATCGTCATAAAATAATCCAAAATGCAAAACAAAAATGACACAGGGCTAAGATTCATGTACAAGTTTAAAAGTGGGAATGAATGTGTAAAATAATAATATATATGGAAACCATATTTATACAAACAAGCGTATCTTATACCCACAATTACATATACTTTATTTATTCTAATGCATCCCTGAACTATATGCTGACTCAGGCCACTAAACGCTGTCAATGATATCTATCCCATTTACCAAGATCAGATATCACTAGACCACATGCCACCAACGTACTCCCAATTACCAAGAGCTACGCCACCTAACTTCACATGGAGCCTAGGTGTTATAAGTCGATCGTCCCTGAGAATTCAGGCCAAGAACCTTGTCTTGCCTAGCATGCATAGATAATAATCCCCGTCGGGATTGCAGGCGACTGATCAACCTCGTGCGTCCCATACCGCACGGCGGTGGACTTACACATTCCTTAATGCAAGTCTATATGATCACTCACTCATCTTGTGGCAACTCTTAGCCATAAGTATTAAGTTAATAATGGGGAATTATCGTATCAACTTTTCAAGTTATACTTATTATCTAGATACTTAGGTTGAGTACCAAATCCATCCAATGTCTTGCCATATTTGATCTTTGTCCTTACATAATAAGTTCAGTTTGTATAATGGGTAATTGTATGGTTAACTTCCCAGGTAAGAGAGGTGGACTGTAAACGGCATAGTCGACCAAGTCTTTCCTTAGCCAGAACCCAACCAAATATAACTACTCATTGTATCCAACTTTCCTTATGTTAATGGGGATCAATTACTTAATATCTAGCAATGTTTTTCTCTCATTAACCGATTATTTCCTTAATCTATCAATCACAATCATTCAAGTATAAATAAAATAAACAATTATAAAATTAACCGAATAATGCAAGCACAATACAATACCAAATTGTCAAAGATTATTCCTATGATAATTAATTAAGGCCGGCGTAACCTCGCCTAGTGATTTGTGAAAATCATTATTTGAGAATAGGCTCTCCTTAATTATTTATCGCTAGTAGGGCTTAGGTCACCACTACACACATATATATTAAGTTATTTTACGCTAACCGTCCCAATCGTATACGAAATCTTGCCCCCACCTTTTGTTGAGTGTTGTTGAAAGTCCACAAGTGTTGTCTTCGATCTTTGCCAAGAACCTAATTTACGATAACCGTTGGATTGTACGAAATTTATGAAATAATTAGAATATAATTTATGGTTAATTGAACATAATCCCGTTATAACTTGAAATATTTATTTATTTAAATATATCATAATAACCTCCAAAATAATTATTAAATTCAAATATAAATTATATTATACCTCCTTTTGAATTTGTTTGTTTTAGAAAATTGTCAAGAGTATATTTCTAATAACATTTAAATTATAATAAAATTTGGGCATTATAACGACTTAAAATGGTAAAATTTATTTTGGACTTTATAAGTTCAATATATCGACGTCTGAACGGAATTTGCATAGAAAATTTAAAATAACCTTTATATAAATAACATAATTAAAATAATATAATTAAAATAAAATGGACATTATAACGGCTTACCGATTACTTATGAAAATGATTTGGGCAGAACTTTGACGTATAAAACTCCCTTGAAACTTTAGAAGAACTTTTACCACAAAATACTCTAAAGGTTACGAACCGATATCGTGGGAACTTCGATAACTAAAACTAATATTGCTATATGAAGAAATTAGAGAAGGAAAGAAGTAAAGAAGTAAGAAAGATGATTTGTGAATGAATGAATGAAAATGGGGTGGAAGAGACCCCTATTTATACTAGTTGTAAAATATTAAAATAACATAATTTATCATCTTTTGCCCATACCTTCCAACTTTTCAACTCTTGCTAGTAAATATGTCTCTATCAAATATTTACTAATCTTTCATCAATAGTGCTTTAGGTGTTCTAGTATGACTTTGTGAAAATAATTTATGACAAAGGTATGGGAGCTTGATTTCATGACATAATATTATGTAGGATATTAATAGAAAATGAGATATATATTTCTTTTATAAAAAGTAAAATGTTAATAATATTAATAATAATAAAAATAGTAAAAAGGATAGTTATTTGATATTTTTATTGTCTTAAGATTATTTTATTTATTAATTGGTTTATAGAGTAAAATGATAATATTCAAATAAAATAAAATCAATTAATAATAACAAAACAAGAACAACAATAATGATAATAATAATATGAATAATTAATTAACTTAAAGTTAAGGGTTTTAAGTACCAATTTAAATTTCAAAGTTTAGTTTATAAAATGAAACGATGATATTCAAATTGAAGAATAAAAGTAATAAATATAAAAAGTAATTAATTAATAAATTAATTATTATAAGTGTTAGTTTCAACATTTAATTTTTAATAACTAGCATTGTTAAAATCTCAAATCTAACTAGATATATTATTTAGTGTATGGAAAAATTAGGATGTTACATTACCACCCCCCTTAAAAGAAATTTCGTCCTCGAAATTTAGCGTACCTAAAACATATGTGGATACTTCTGACGCATGTCTTCTTCTCTTTCCCAAGTAGAATCACCAGTTACATCATCCCACACGACTCTAACCAATGGTATTTGCTTTCCACGAAGTTCTTTAATACGATGATCTAAGATCTTGACAGGTATAGCCTCATATTCCAAATTATCTCTAAGTTCCACAGTTTCAGGCTCAATGACATGTGAAGGGTCCGGATAATACTTCCTCAGTTGTGATACATGAAATACATCATGAAGATTAGACAAGTTTGGCGGCAAAGCAATGTGATACGCTACAGGTCCAATCCGCCGTAGAATTTGAAAAGGCCCGATAAACCTTGGTGTTAACTTCCTAGTTTTGATTGCTCGTGCAATTCCCGCCCTAGGAGTTACCCTAATGAACACGTGATCTCCTGCCTCGAACTCCAAAGGTCTTCTCCTCTTATCATTATAACTCTTTTGACGGTCCTGTGCTGCCTTCATTTTTTCTCTAATAAGTTTAACCTGATCTGTCGTTTGTTGCACGAATTCTGAACCCAATATTTTATTTTCTCCAACCTCATACCAACATAAAGGTGTACGACACTTTCTTCCGTATAATGCTTCATATGGAGCCATGCCGATACTTGAGTGAAAACTATTGTTGTAAGTAAACTCAATCAATGGTAAGAACTCGTCCCAACTTCCTTTGTGTTCAAGAGCACAAGCTCTCAACAAATCCTCTAACGATTGAATCGTCCTCTCAGACTGGCCATCCGTTTGGGGATGATAAGCTGAACTTAACCTCAGTTTTGTTCCTAACTCTAAATGCAACTGATGCCAAAAATTTGATGTGAATCTGGGATCTCTATCACTGACTATACTTGAAGGTATTCCATGCAATCTAACAATCTCCTTTACATATACCTGAGCTAGTCTCTCTAATTTAAACGTCTGGTTGATGGGAATGAAATGTGCACTCTTTGTCAACCTATCAATGATCACCCAAATTGCATCATGTTGTTTCTGAGTCTTAGGCAAAGCGGTTACAAAATCCATGGCTATTCCGTCCCACTTCCACTCTGGAATATCTAAAGGTTGTAGCAATCCGGCTGGCTTCTGATGTTCAATCTTTGCCTTCTGACATACCAAGCAACTTTGAACATATTCTGCTATATGTCTCTTCATTCCAACCCACCAAAACATTTTCTTCAAGTCTTGATACATCTTTGTGGCTCCTGGATGAAAACTCAACTTACTTTTGTGGCCCTCTTCCAAAATCAACTTTTGAATATCCTGATTTTGAGGTACACACAACCTTTCTTTAAACCTTAGGATTCCATCACTCCTTATGTTAAACTCTCCATTTTGACCATTTCTTATATTTTCCTTTATGCTCACTAGACGGTCATCAAGTTGTTGTTCATCTTTGATCCATTTCAGAAATTCATTAGACACGACAATAGCGCCTATGAATATACTTCCTTCATTGTGATGTACTCCTAAGTTTAAATCCACGAATTTGTCAATCAACTCTTCTTCCTTCAACATCATTGCAGATACATGAAGTTTCTTTCGACTCAAAGCGTCTGCTACAACATTGGCCTTTCCGGGATGATATTGCAACTCAAAATCATAGTCCTTCAAGAATTCCATCCAGCGCCTTTGTCTCATGTTTAAATCTTTCTGATCAAATAAATGCTTCAGGCTTTTGTGATCACTTAACACAGTGAACTTTGATCCATAAAGATAATGCCTCCAAATCTTTAAGGCAAACACAATTGCCGCTAACTCTAGGTCGTGAGTTGGGTAGTTCCTCTCATGCACCTTCAATTGTCTTGATGCATAAGCTATCACTTTCCTTTCTTGCATCAACACACACCCAAGACCTTGATATGACGCATCACAATACACATCAAAATTTCCTAATGGGTCTGGTAAGATGAGTATTGGTGATGAAGTCAATCTTTCCTTTAGCTTCTGAAAACTTTCTTCACACTCTTTAGTCCATTCAAAGTTTTTACCTTTCCTCGTTAACTGAGTCATGGGCAAAGCGATCTTTGAAAATCCTTCAATGAACCTCCGATAATATCCAGCTAGTCCAAGAAAACTTCGAATCTCGCCAACATTCTTTGGACTCTCCCACTTTGTTATTGCTTCGACTTTACTTGGGTCTACTGCAATACCTTCTTTACTAATTACATGACCAAGAAATTGTACCTCCTTCAACCAAAATTCACATTTCGAGAATTTCGCGTACAATTGAAGGTCCTTTAATATCTGTAGCACAATTCTCAAATGTTCTCTGTGCTCTACCTCATTCTTGGAATAAATCAGAATGTCATCAATGAAAACTACAACAAATTGATCTAAGTATGACCTAAAGATCCTATTCATGTAATCCATGAATACTGCTGGAGCATTAGTCAAACCAAATGGCATAACTAAGTACTCATAGTGTCCATAACGGGATCTAAAAGCTGTTTTTGGAATATCATCTTCCTTCACCCTGATCTGATGATATCCAGACTTCAAGTCAATCTTTGAGAATACTGATGCTCCTTTTAACTGATCCATCAAGTCGTCGATTCTAGGCAAAGGATACTTGTTTTTCACAGTGGCTTTATTGAGTTGTCTGTAATCCACACAAAGTCTAGAAGAACCATCCTTCTTCTTCACAAACAAGATTGGAGCTCCCCATGGCGATACACTTGGTCTAATAAATTCTTTCTCTAACATCTCGTCTAATTGTTTCTTTAACTCCGCAAGCTCTGAGGGTGACATTCGATAAGGAGATATAGAAATTGGTCCAGTTCCTGGAACCAAGTCTATAGAAAATTCCACTTCCCTAACCGGTGGTAAACCTGGAACTTCTTCTGGAAAGACTTCCGGGAATTCACAGACTACGGGAAAATTTTCCACACTAGGGGTTTCTCCTACTGACATGGAGAATAGCATCATAAAACTTTGAGTGAGGGTTTCAGCTTTGCTGATTTCTCCACTATCTTCTCCAAATGTAAAAATTTTCTCCTTGCATCTCAAGTTGACATCGTTGGCTGATAACCAATCCATTCCTAAGATGACATCTAGGTCTTGTAGCGGGAGTACCACAAGATCTACTAAGAATCTTCTATTTTCTAAGATTATTGGACAGTCTACACAGACTGAATAAGTTACCATTCTTTCTCCCGAGGGAGTTGTGATAGTCAACTTATAATCGTGATCAACAATTTCGAATCCCAAAAATTCAGCACAAGAGGTAGATATAAAAGAATGTGTAGCTCCTGAATCGAATAAAACTGATACCAACTTATCTCCAATTAAACACATACCTTGAATTAACCCAGCTGACTTTGAGATCTCAGCTCCTCTAATTGTAAATACTCTTCCTGTGGTTGGCTTATTTTGATTCTGAGGTCTCTGACCAACACTTGGGCCTCCATTTCTTGCTCTCCCTATGTTGTTATTGTTTATTAGGCCGCTCCTCTGGCCTGTTGGTTGACTTTGTCCTTGGGGACAATCTTTGAGAAAGTGGCCTTTCTGACCACAGCGAAAACAAGTTCCAATATTTCTATTTGGACAATCTTTGTTAAGATGTGCCCCTCCACAGCTGTAACACTTGAACATTAACCTTCTAGAATCCTGGTTATGATAAGGTGTAGGCCTTTGATATGGCCTACCCCCTCGTTGGATTCTTCCTCCGTGGCCTCGGTTAAAGTGGCCCTTGTGATTGTTGTTTTGGGTTGATCCTCCTGATCCATATTGATTCTTCCTATTGTCAATCCCTTCCAACTCCAGACACCTTTCTACTAGCTCACCAAAGCGCATAATATGCAGAGGTAAAACTGCCCTCTGGATATCATATTTCAATCCATCTTGATACTTTTCACACATCCATTCTTCCCTTGGATGCAAGCGGTAAAACTCAGAATACTTTAGCAAGGATTCAAACTTCCTAGTATATTCTCCCACCGTCATCACACCTTGACGTAGATTCTGAAATTCTCTCTCCTTCTCTTTCCTACATAACTTTGGAAAATACTTCCCCAAAAATTCTTCTTTGAACAAGGTCCAATTGATTTCTCTTCCTTCCTCTTCCAATAATCTATACTTTCCTCTCCACCAAGCTTCAGCATCGCCTGTCAGCATGAATGTTGCATAACCAACCCTTCTATTCTCTCTACAGTGAGTGAAAGAAAATATCTTCTCCATTTCTTGCAACCATTTCTCAGCACCCTCCGGATTAAAGTCACCACCAAACTGTGGTGGTTTTCCTTTCAGAAACGAGTTCAATCCTGTATCCTCATGCACCATTTCCCTTTGTTGTTGCTGAAAGAGTTGATGATCTCGAGTGATTTGCAGGATTTGAGCATTTTGTTGTGTTTGAACTAACACAGCTGCAGCAAGTTCACGAACATCTCGAGTGTCAGCTTGAGAGTTCGTTCCAGTTTGGGAATGATCTTCTCGTCCAATGGGAATGGTAGGTGCTCCTTCAGGAGTAACTTCATCACTCGCATTCCTACGTATACCTCTAGTAGTGCCTCTAGCAGCACTCCTACCACGCCTCGCACCTCTGACGTTCTGAACCATAACTTCCTGAAAAGGAATAGTTATTAGGTTCAATCATTCACAAGACATAAAGAACATAACAATTATGTATATTTATATCCCAATGAATGATTCATCGATAAGGATTTTTATCAAGTCTCCCACAGGCAAGGGATAATTGTGTCTAAAATGTTGAATTAATATCTTAAATATAACTAGAATTCAGGAAAACATAATCAACATTTAATGTATAAACAAAAATGTATCAATTTATTTAATAACAACGATTACAAAAATCGTGACCATGTCTCATTCAAAAACCTCTACTTGTAAACCAAGCTAAGACTAATAGTGGTAAAACTATAATTATCATTATTGCTACGAAATCTTTACCTAATTCTTCATGCTTGATGATACCAATAACAAACAAAATAATGACAAGAAGAGTGATGAATAAAAGAAAGGATTTAGCCATTTGAAAGGTATAGATAAATATTTAGGAATTGATATGAAAATAATGGATGGGTGTGAAGTATTTATAAAGTGAATTTTGTGAAGTGTCCGTTACGTTACCGTTGGGTTTGTGACCGTTGGGGAGGAAAAATAAAGTGTGCTAAATAAGTTTCCTAGACCATTATACTAGAAGGCTCTCAAGATGAAGACTCAATGCACAGAAGAAAAGTTATCATCCAGTTTGGAATCCAACTTGATACAGTCAGTATAATTCTAGACACTTACGGTCCGAGCTGAATCGACCAGCTCTGATACCATTAAATGAGACAGCCTATGTCCCATTAGTGGAATTCTAATGAAACCTTATAAAAATACAGAAAAATTTGAAATTTTTAAAGGACAATACTTAATTATTTAAAAACATACTGTTTCACATACATATGCTTCAAATATATTTTACAGAGTTTGACACCGTTAAGACTAGCGGCCTTGCCACATAGATAAAACATAAAATAAAAGTACAGAAAGGAAACCAAAAAGAAAGCATACCAAAAGGGACCTCCTAAGTCCAACAAGACTGACACTTATACTGACTGTAGTAGTAGGGATGTGATTAGCGTTTGACAAAACACTAACAGCTCCCAATCTAGATGTTATAGTAACACATCTCCACGTCACTTCATATCCTTTCCTTCTGAGTTGTCGGGAAGTACGCAAGATTCGAGCTCATCGTCTGATCGTCATAAAATAATCCAAAATGCAAAACAAAAATGACACAGGGCTAAGATTCATGTACAAGTTTAAAAGTGGGAATGAATGTGTAAAATAATAATATATATGGAAACCATATTTATACAAACAAGCGTATCTTATACCCACAATTACATATACTTTATTTATTCTAATGCATCCCTGAACTATATGCTGACTCAGGCCACTAAACGCTGTCAATGATATCTATCCCATTTACCAAGATCAGATATCACTAGACCACATGCCACCAACGTACTCCCAATTACCAAGAGCTACGCCACCTAACTTCACATGGAGCCTAGGTGTTATAAGTCGATCGTCCCTGAGAATTCAGGCCAAGAACCTTGTCTTGCCTAGCATGCATAGATAATAATCCCCGTCGGGATTGCAGGCGACTGATCAACCTCGTGCGTCCCATACCGCACGGCGGTGGACTTACACATTCCTTAATGCAAGTCTATATGATCACTCACTCATCTTGTGGCAACTCTTAGCCATAAGTATTAAGTTAATAATGGGGAATTATCGTATCAACTTTTCAAGTTATACTTATTATCTAGATACTTAGGTTGAGTACCAAATCCATCCAATGTCTTGCCATATTTGATCTTTGTCCTTACATAATAAGTTCAGTTTGTATAATGGGTAATTGTATGGTTAACTTCCCAGGTAAGAGAGGTGGACTGTAAACGGCATAGTCGACCAAGTCTTTCCTTAGCCAGAACCCAACCAAATATAACTACTCATTGTATCCAACTTTCCTTATGTTAATGGGGATCAATTACTTAATATCTAGCAATGTTTTTCTCTCATTAACCGATTATTTCCTTAATCTATCAATCACAATCATTCAAGTATAAATAAAATAAACAATTATAAAATTAACCGAATAATGCAAGCACAATACAATACCAAATTGTCAAAGATTATTCCTATGATAATTAATTAAGGCCGGCGTAACCTCGCCTAGTGATTTGTGAAAATCATTATTTGAGAATAGGCTCTCCTTAATTATTTATCGCTAGTAGGGCTTAGGTCACCACTACACACATATATATTAAGTTATTTTACGCTAACCGTCCCAATCGTATACGAAATCTTGCCCCCACCTTTTGTTGAGTGTTGTTGAAAGTCCACAAGTGTTGTCTTCGATCTTTGCCAAGAACCTAATTTACGATAACCGTTGGATTGTACGAAATTTATGAAATAATTAGAATATAATTTATGGTTAATTGAACATAATCCCGTTATAACTTGAAATATTTATTTATTTAAATATATCATAATAACCTCCAAAATAATTATTAAATTCAAATATAAATTATATTATACCTCCTTTTGAATTTGTTTGTTTTAGAAAATTGTCAAGAGTATATTTCTAATAACATTTAAATTATAATAAAATTTGGGCATTATAACGACTTAAAATGGTAAAATTTATTTTGGACTTTATAAGTTCAATATATCGACGTCTGAACGGAATTTGCATAGAAAATTTAAAATAACCTTTATATAAATAACATAATTAAAATAATATAATTAAAATAAAATGGACATTATAACGGCTTACCGATTACTTATGAAAATGATTTGGGCAGAACTTTGACGTATAAAACTCCCTTGAAACTTTAGAAGAACTTTTACCACAAAATACTCTAAAGGTTACGAACCGATATCGTGGGAACTTCGATAACTAAAACTAATATTGCTATATGAAGAAATTAGAGAAGGAAAGAAGTAAAGAAGTAAGAAAGATGATTTGTGAATGAATGAATGAAAATGGGGTGGAAGAGACCCCTATTTATACTAGTTGTAAAATATTAAAATAACATAATTTATCATCTTTTGCCCATACCTTCCAACTTTTCAACTCTTGCTAGTAAATATGTCTCTATCAAATATTTACTAATCTTTCATCAATAGTGCTTTAGGTGTTCTAGTATGACTTTGTGAAAATAATTTATGACAAAGGTATGGGAGCTTGATTTCATGACATAATATTATGTAGGATATTAATAGAAAATGAGATATATATTTCTTTTATAAAAAGTAAAATGTTAATAATATTAATAATAATAAAAATAGTAAAAAGGATAGTTATTTGATATTTTTATTGTCTTAAGATTATTTTATTTATTAATTGGTTTATAGAGTAAAATGATAATATTCAAATAAAATAAAATCAATTAATAATAACAAAACAAGAACAACAATAATGATAATAATAATATGAATAATTAATTAACTTAAAGTTAAGGGTTTTAAGTACCAATTTAAATTTCAAAGTTTAGTTTATAAAATGAAACGATGATATTCAAATTGAAGAATAAAAGTAATAAATATAAAAAGTAATTAATTAATAAATTAATTATTATAAGTGTTAGTTTCAACATTTAATTTTTAATAACTAGCATTGTTAAAATCTCAAATCTAACTAGATATATTATTTAGTGTATGGAAAAATTAGGATGTTACACTTTCCACCAAAGAGGCACTTTATTTCTCGCATGAATAACATAATCATTTAGCATTACTCTTTTAATATCATAGTACCTGCAAGAAAGAAGGTTAGTCCATAAATAATTATCCTCATTCGAAATTCTCAAATTCCACTTGCTTAGTGAAGCAAGGTTGAACTTCCCACAATGCTTAATTCCGAGACCACCTTCTTCTTTTGGCAAGCAAATTTTGTCCCAACAAATCCAATTGATTTTCTTCTTATCTTCGACACCTCCTCATAAAAAAAAACTTTTTCAAACATAATAATTTTCTGATGATTGCTTTGGAAGCTTTATAGTAGGAGAAAAAGTAATTTGGAATACTAGACAAAATAGAATTCAAAAGAACCACTATCCCCATATGGATAAATGCTTATTTTACCAACAAGCAAGCTTTTTCTCAACTTCGAAACAATAAGTTCCCACGCCTCAATCCTCTGAGAATTAATCCCCACTGGTATACCTAAAAACGGAAGGAAGTAGAGCCAATCTCACATTATGGAACAAAGAAGCACTTTGCACAAAATCTGAATTCAAGTTAACACCCAAAAGCCGACTTTTGGTCAAGTTCACATGAAACCCCGGAAACTAACTTAAAACCTCTAAGGAGAGCCTTAAAACTCCAAAGATTCCTACAAGAACCATCTCCTATCAACATAGTATCATCGACGAATTGAAGAATTTTAAAGTGAGAATGATCATTTACCTGAAAACCATCAAATTCCCCCAAAATTGAAGTTGTATTCATCATGCCCAACAAACCCTCCTCCACCAACAAGAATAGTAAAGGAGAAATGGGATCCCCCTGACGAAGCCCTCTAAAAACCACAAAATCCTTTGTTGGACTCCTATTAATAAGAATAAACATTGAACTACTAAAGACGAGTGCTTCAATCCACCATATCCTTTGGAACAAAAGCCTATCATCCTCAACATATACCTCAAAAAGTCCCAAGAGACACAATCATAGGTCTTTTCGAAATCTACTTTCACCATCATACAACTCTTCTTCTATATTTTAGGGAAATCTAAAATCTCATTAATAGCAAGAACACCGTCCAACATGTTTCTACAAGGAATAAACGTGGACTAACATTTCAAAATAAGCTTACCGATAACCAAATTCAACCTAGAATCGAGCAATTTAGCCAAAATTTATACATGCTCCCAATAAGGAAAATCGGTTTATATTCATCTAAAATGAGCAGATTGTCCCCTTTAGGAATCAAAGCTAGGAAAGAGTTAGTAACCACCTTAGTCAAAGAAGCAAACAAATAGAATTCATTAACAAACTCTAAGATACCCTTCTTCAAAAAAGACCAACAAGCTTCGTAAAAACCAAAATTAAAATCGTCTGGCCCCGGACATTTCTCTTCATCACAATTGCATATCACCTCTCTAACTTCCTCCTCCGAGAATGGCTCCTCTAAAGTAAGGTTATCCTTACTAGAACGTTGATTAAAGGAAACTCCATCCAAGTTGTGTCTATTAAATATAGTTTCTTGGAATCTCTTCTCAAAATGAACCTTGACCTCCTCTTTAACCACCTCCATAGTATCAATCCAACCATTAGCCGTATTTATGCCCAACAAGAAATTTCTTCTGACACATTGCTTTATAGCTTATGAAAAAATAGAGAATTGGATTTTCCTTCCGAAAGCCATAAACTCCTAACTTTCTGATGAAGGAAATTAAACTCTCCTACACAAGAACAAAATTTCAAACTATGTTAGATGCTAATGATATCTTATTAGCTAGCTCCTCAATATCCACCAAATCTTCAATAGCTGAAGCAAAATCTAAAGCGTTTAAATCCTTAATAGCATCATCCACTTCCAAATTCGAATGGCCAAAAACCTCTATGTTCCATCTTCTCAAATTTTCTCTCAAGAATTTCAACTTGTCCTTGAAATAATAAACAACTTTTCCTTATATCTCTACCAACTTTCAAGTATTTTATGCAAATTGAAGGGACTCCTCATGTCTGATCCATTTGAATAGTTTCGGACCCTAGTTTGTGATACTTCCCTTAAACCAAATGGGACAAAGGTCTGAGAGATCTTTATTACTAATCACGTTCCTTCACACTTTATAAGCTTCTATCAACCCCTCTGTTAATAGGAATTGTCCAAACAACTCATAGCCCCCTATCTAAACTAAACCAAGTGAATTTCCTCCCTACCACCATCGAATCAACAACCTCCATCTTTTTAATGAACTCATTAAATTATTCCATCTCAAGATTGTCTTGGTAACAAAAACTACACTCACTCACACCTTCAAACTTAATTTCATGAAATCCCCCATCACACACACACACACACACACAACTCCCCGACAGGAAACTTAGATTTACAATAAGATAGCTCCTTCCAAAGTTTCCTCTTATTATGAATGAATCAAGAGGAATAAATGTTAACCACATACACATTTAAGCCTTTCCAAACCCCACTAATTCCCACAAATACCTCACCAGAGAAACTAAAACTAAGAACAAACGTACCTTCTTTCCATAAGATCAAGAGACCTCCTTATCTACCAGTTAACCCTTTTAAATTAACACACAACCTCTTATTCCTCCCCTTATAATTCAAACACCAACTTCTCATTCACCTCTAAAACATTTTTCTCTTGCAACAAACAAATTTCAAAAGCCTCATTCCTAATGAACTGAGTCAAATGCTTCCTTTTGATAGGAAAACCACTCCCAAGAATGGTATAAGATAACACATTTATGACAAACCCGGTTTATTGACCTCTTTCAAAAATTTTGCTTCTCAATCTCTATTCTCCAAAGATTTAATCGCTTCAATGATAATTTCCTCTAATACCCCTTCTTCCACCCCTAAAAGCAGCAGTTTTGGCCCACAATTTTGAAGCAATATCATCCCTCTCTTTTTCCTAGAAACATTTTTTACCTTGCACCAAGAAAGAGTCTGAAATCTCAACACAAGCTGACTCCCTTGACCACCTATCCTTCAACAAAATCGGTTTATTTTCTCGTTGAGAATTACCATATTTTAAGTTGGAAAACTCTTGAATCCATGCTTTAGATGGGCATCTGAGAGGGTAGAAGTAAGACTTCTTGATATCAATTCATGTTTCCTTTCCCTTATTCTTCTTAGAATCACCATGTTGCGACAAATGAGTATCAGAAACATGAGAATTTTCAAGCTCCTCAAAATTCTTCTGAGCAAGAGATTCAGTGGATTTAACATTTTTTGGGAGATTAGGAGAACATGAAGGTCCCTTTTCCCCCCAAATGATGAGTTGGGAAACGACCTCTTGAAATAGGAAAAATAGTTGGGTCATTAGATTTGGACTTGATAATCCCTCCCTCTGATTAGGCTTTAGATGTAACATGATGAAGATCCAACAATGCGTATCAAAATGACCTAGTCCCTCCGAAAAAGAATTAAGCTCCATGCCTTTATTCTGCAAAGCCACGTGACCCAAAATTGTTGGTCTATGTTTAACACAATTTAACGAAATGGGCCCTACAACATCTCTTTGATGTAACCCAATAGCTAAATCTACTTCTATCATGATAGCAAAGTTGTCTAACCTAGACACATGCAATTATTTTGCATGAGGACTATTTAAATTAAAAACTAGATCATCTAACATAACTTTAGCCAAATCCATGCAAGCCATCACATCATCTGCCTCACATGATTTAGATAAGTCTTCATCCTTGTCATCCTTGAGCCTGACAACAACTCCATCTTCCTCATCATTATCTTTCCCGCTGTCTCCCTCCTCCATTTCTGAGTCAGAAACCGGTGAGCAGTTCTCCTCCTTCGCATCAGCGTTGTAATCTTCAACACATCGTGAGTATCTTCAACTAATTTCAGTTTGAACACAACGCCATTAACTTTAACATTGATAGTCTCATTAATCAACCCTGGGCATTTAGTTCTAATAAAAAACTTGCCACATCCAACTTAGATTACTCACTGGTATCATCAACGACATACAAAAACTCTCCAAACGATTTTGAGATGAACTCTAAAAAAGTATCGTCCAAAACATGACAAGGTTACCTAAATACACAAAGCCATGTAACCTTCTCATCATCAACCACTCTGGATTCCCATTTTCTCACCTTTTTGAACCATTTTTCAAGCCATAGGGCACTAGTGCTCAACAAGTCTTCAAGCTCTCCTGCTTCTCAACCTTTCAATAAACACAAATTGGCTCCCAATGGAGTAATCTTGATACCAAAATAACCTTCCATGTCAAAAATATCTTGAATGTTATACCTCATACCAACATTCTTAACCACTCTCACATAGCCTTTGTTGAATCTACTCAGGACATCTTTATTATCAAAGTTGAACTCTAAAAGGTGAGATATTATCTCCTTAGGTTGTCCTACTTAGAACTTAGTGATTGCAGCGTAAGATCTAGCGTCCCTACTCATAACACCTTCTTTGCTCCCTTTCTAGCTCTTATGAAGTTAACTAGTGGTTGCAAAAACATATAGATTCTTCCTTTCTACTCCCCATGAAATCTTGGTAGGTTGACAAACAACTTCTGATTACCTATAGAAATGTTGTCAATCTTAGTTTCCAAGCGTTCTTCCTTCAACAGGTCAAATAATCTAACAAAGCCAAACTGTTTCCCTTGTTTGTTCCTCATTATCGGAATAATAACCTCATTAACAACTTTGTAGCCCTCAGACACCTCAAAAAGATCCTTGACCTAAATCTTCTCAAAGGGAGTAAGATATAGATGAACGCCTACCTCTCTCTAGGACGACTTACATTATCCTAAACCCTTTTGTCCCTACGTTTAGTTCTGCTACCAACCTTAGTCCTTTCTTCCTCATACACTTCTTCTCTCTCTACCTCACTCTCTATAAGGTTGATGTATTACAAAGTGAAACAATGGCAAACATTAGACATTAATATATACAACATTTATGGATTCACTACGCCAGAAAAGAGTTTAGGCAACACCCTTTTTACCAACGCTTTTTTATTAAAAAAAAGCTGCTAAAAAATAAAAGAGGACATTAGAAAGCGCTTTTGATAATAAGTGTTGGCATAAAGTATCCACATATGCAGCACTTTGTAATATAAGTGTAGTTGTATGTTAAACAAAAAATTATATTTGAAAAAAATTATATATTAGACAACGCTTATTAATAAATAAAAGCGCAATCTCAAGTAGTATACTAGCCATCATTTATTAATAAATAAAAGCGTTGACTTAAGTAGTACAATAGACAACACTTATTAATAAACAAAAATACTACCTTATATAGTATATTAGACAACGTCCATAAATAAACAAAAAGCGTTGTCTAATGTACACATAGAATCTTTAAAATTTTAACTAAATAAAATTTTTTTAAAAAATTAACGGTGGGCATTACTTATTAATAAGCGATGCATATGTACTAGTTACGGCAACACCCGTAAATAAACTAAAAGTGTTGTCTAATGTATATATAATCTAAATTCAAAAAAAAAAACCCTACTATAATGGGGGATCAAATCTCTACTCTTATGAATATTCTCAAAATTCTCAACCACTTAACTAATAGACATTTCATTTTATTTTTTATTTTATTTAATAGTTAAAAAAAATTTTAAAATGAAACTTAAAAAAATACAAAATTATTTTTGTTTCAACTTAATTATTTCTCTTATTTTTTATCCCATTGTTTTTAGGGTTTGTTACTTCTTCTCTTTCTTATCGTAGGATTTATGTTTCTTTTTTTAATTCTTTTTCTTTGTGTTTGCAATGAAAAATTTTGTTTCTTTTTCTTTGTGCTTGCTATGAAAGGTTTTTAATTTGATTCTTTAGAGTTTAATTTTTAATTTTTTTGGGTTTTTAGTGAAGTTTATGTTTGGTTATAAATAACCATAATGAGTCTAAAAATCAATTTTTAATAATTGTTTAGATTGAACCATGTTAATAAAGTAAACAATTTTTTTAATTATATCTATATAAAGTGAAAGTAAGAATTGTATGGAAGAATTGAAACGTGCAGAATTGTATAGAAGAATTGAAACGTGCAGGACAATGATAGCAATATGTGATATTGCATGATTAACTGTTAAATTGGTGGTCTTAGATCAAATTCAATAACTAAATTTCATTTTCTCCAATTCAAAAGAATGGATGTTGGAAGTATTGTGACATTTTCTTCATTTTGAGACAAGAAATAGGTTATAGTGATTCTCTTAATTATAAGACAACTTTAGTGATAAGAAATTTTAATTATATACTTGTTTGTTTGTCAATGAAAATCTTTCAGTATAAACAAAACAGTGGAACACTATCAAATAGAAGATCGAGTATCAAAGATTAAATCAAACAACATTATACAGATCAGAGTATATAGTGAGTATCATATTATAAAAATGGTATGGATTTATAATTTAGTTATTATTTCGATACATAACGATTTTTTTATCGAATTAGTTTTAACTCAATCATATTATGTTATATTATGCAGTACTTTGATGACTTCAAGTGTTTTACTTACTTGAAAGATAAATTGAATGAAATTAAGGAGGATCAGAGTGAATACAGATATGTCAAAGAATAGTTATTTAGAGAAGTTTGTAAGTTATCAATTGTGATCCTAGAAGTTAGAGATTAATTAAAAGTTTTTTCAAAAAACATATGAAAATGACTTATCACACCACTTCAAGTGCAACCATTGAAAATATGCATTTTGATGAACCAAATATATATATATATATATATATATATATATATATATATATATATATATATATATATATATATATATATATATATATATATATATATATATATATATATATATATATATATATATATATATATATATATATATATATATATATATATATATATATATATATATATATATATATATATATATATATATATATATATATATATATATATATATATATATATATATATATATATATATGATATAAGTTGATTGATCATAAATGTCTTATAAAATGAAAGATTTGAAAGAAGACATTATTGAAGTAATTAGATACCGTATTATCAAAAAATAAGGAATTATACTTCAATATATCATGGAGATTATATAATTTTGAATAGATATAGGTTATCATTTTTCTCCTTATATGTATTTTAAATTTGTATTAGAGAGATTATGAAATTTATGCAAATTCAAGTTAGTTCACTTGTGGTTATTATTGATCACAATACAATATTGATATATGATTATGAGAATTGTAGAATTTATGATATTTGAATTGAAGAGAAAAATTTGATATTGAAACTAAAAATGACTTATGTTAGCGCTTTTATCGAAAAATGTTGCATAAAGAGGACTTACGCCAGCACTTTTAAACAGAAAGTGTAGTCTAAAGTATACTTAAGCCAGTGCTTTTAATAGAAACTGTTGCCTAAAGTTCACCTACGTCAGCGCTTTTAACATAAAGTGTTGCCTAAAGTGCACTTGAGCCAACACTTTTAATAAAAGTGATCTCAAAAATGCACTTAAGTCAATGCTTTTAACAGGAAGTAATATCTAAAGTGCAATTAAGTCAGCGCTTTTAACATAAAGTGCTGCTTAAAGTACACGCCAACACTTTTAACAAGAAACACATCCTAAAAAACATTTAAGCCAGCGCTTTTAATAAAAATCACGGCATAAAATACACTTAAAACATTACTTTTACATAAAAAAAAATGATGTTTATACTTTTAACAGCACTAAAATAGACAACACTTAAAAATACTACCAAAGATAAAACAAGGCTGTAATTATATATACTAAGAAGATATTTTCTCAAAATATCAACCACATGTGACATATAAACCAAAGTCAAAACATAATAAAAGTGCTGAAACCTGAAAATTAATTGCTAAATGCCAAGGAACCCACATGTTTATTTGTCCTTTCTACTTTTTCTTGCAATTTTTTATTATATTTAAAAGCACTTTTTCTTCATTTTCACTATTGTCTCAACTACCAGGTACAATAGTTTGTTCTAACTGAAGTAGTAACTGTTTCCGGATAGTGATTTGAGCAATTATATTTTCTTGACAGGTTGAGTAAGTATTAATTGCACATGTCTTATAAATTAATTAGGCTCATGTGCAAGAATGGTATATATATTATTTGTTTTTGGTAGGATGTACGAATATTAGGTTTCATAAATTTGGAAATTTTTATTATTTATATTTTAAATTGTGTATAATTTTTCTAAATTTGTTAATCATATTTTGCTACTAAAAAGCACTTTTATGTTTTCTTTATTTATAAATACATCATTTCAATTAGTATTTTATTTCTTATATATCACAATGATTCATTTCTAAAAAATATAATCATTTTTTATTAGAAAAAATAAAAAAATATTTTGTATAAAATAAACGAGACTTTATCATCGTGCATAATTTGAATGAATATAATAAAATTGAATAATTCTTCAGGTAGATAGATATTTTGTTTGAAATAAAATGAAACCCTACCATTTCCTCCATTAAAATAAAACCCACCACATAGTGTTTTGTGGTAACCAAAATTGCATATAGACACAACGTACGTCTCAAAATAAAAGGCACTTATTATATAGAAAGAGCAAAAAGACGACAAAAGTTAGCTAAGATTTGCAAATATTTTATTATATTATACAATTTACTTTTCTTTCTATCAACTCTTCCATAGAGAGAAAAAGCTTAATGAAGCTTTTAGGTATGTGTTGTTAATTCATTTTGTGCCTTTTAATGAAATTATTTTTTGAATGATTTGTTTTAAATGGTTGAAAATATTTTGATATTAATATTAATAAGGGGAATTAATAAAGGGAAGGTAGGCAGAGGAAAATGCACTAACTAAAAAACGTGATATTACGAAAGATGGGCCAACGCATTATAGGATGATGAGTGTGAGTGTGAAGAAGATAAGCATTTGAAGTCTTTACGCAAATAAGTGTGCCAAATTGTTGTTCTAAAAGTTGGCTATGCATGATTGTGTTGAAAGATAACAACATGTTGCCATGCATGCACAATACTTGGTTGGCTTGTTCCCATGTTAATTCAATCCTGTGCCACCATGCATATAGCTAGGTAGATAAGGGCTGATGCAATACACCACTTCTTATAGGGTCTACCTTTAAAATTTATATGTTAGATTACTTATTTAATATGCATTAATTCAAGAATTTGGATATTATTGATTTGGATGACTCATCACATGTTGGATTATTCTTTAGGGATTGGGGGTTAGAGGTGGTAATATGGATGTATTGGATGTATATGGATTATATTGTTAATATATGGATTAAATCTATTCAAATGGATCATTTTTCGGCTACGTATTTGTGTTAGAGTACTCCTAGTATTCTTTTGATCAATACACTCTTTGCTTATTTAAAAATTACTTCATCAATTTATTAACAATTCTTTAAAAAATTAGTCTAATCCATTTATTAACGATAAAATTCATTTAATCCATAAATTAAAATCTTTTTAATGGAAATAATTGCAAGGGAGACGACTTGTTCTCAATGATTATTGGATCTTTTAATGTTAGGGGTTAGGTGGGTATAATAAAAGGAAGGTCAAATAATTGGTTAGAGGTTCTAGTCTCGACATCTTAGCCATTCAATAGGTTAGCCATTCAATACGTTAGGTTGGGTGAGGATAAGGAGTTGTGTCATTAACTATAGGGGATCTCTTTCTGTTATTGGAGCTTTAGTCCTGTAGTGGAGAGTAGTGGATGAGTTCTTTCTATTTGGTGTAGTTCTAAAGGAAAAACCGTTTTCACATTTTCTAGGTCGAGGTATCTTAGTGTTTGTATAGAGTGTATAGCCTAGTGTAGGCTCAATTATGTGTGTTTTGCGTGACTTTAATTCGGTTTTTAGGCATAATGAGAGGAGAGGCATGAGTTCATGTTCTTATCTAAGTGCGATGGGGAAATTTAGTGAGTCACTACTACAAAAAAACACATTTAACGTCAGAGGCGAAAGAGATTAAACCTCGGTTACATAGGCGAGGTAACAAAGAGTGTCATGAAAACTTGCTACTTTAACCCCCGATTATTGAAAAGCGAGGGGTAAAATGTTCTTTCAATGGGTTCGATCTCCAGCTTCTGCATTTTTATTATTTTGTGAACTAGATGGCGCGCCCCACATTCACTTTCAGTTATTTGAGAAATCGAGGTAATATAGAAGTATTATTACCTCGATTTACAATAATAACCGATGGGAAGACATTATTATTTGTTTTTTTCTTTCTATATTTTTGTTTGAACTTGTATTACATAACCATATTTTAGGCATTTATGAAACAAATACATTATTACATAACCATATTTTTGTTATGCTATGTCAACAATATTTTTTTTACTCGTCCGGGGTAATTTTTCCTTGGTAAGACTTTTGTGAATGGTCAAGTAAGGTTAAACTTCACTAAGGTTATTCAATATATACAATTGTGCTTAAAAAATACATCTTGGTCAAATGTCATAACATTTAAACCTTGAGTACCTCTACCGTTCTATCTTCCATCATGACGTGACTCGAGAATTCATATATAATTGCTTCTGAAAAATAGTTTGTACAAAACACAATAGCTTCTTTGGTGATGTATCATTCAACGATAAAAGCTTCAGGACGGATATGATTCTTTGTATACCCTTTAAAGATCTTCGTGTATCACTATACCAGATAGATCCATCGTAAATAAACTAGACCAAAAATTCTAATCTCCCTTACTAGATGAACAATTAAATGAACAATTAAATGAACCATAATGTCAAAAAATGATTGAGGGAAAACATCTCTAATTGACACAAGATAATTGCAGCTTAATGTTCCAACTCATCTAAATTTCCAAGTTCAATGACTTTGCTACATATATCATTGAAGAATAAGCATAATTTGGTTATTGTTGCCTTTAGGTTTTTTGGTAGACTGCCACAGATAGCCGCTGGTAGAAGTTGTTGCATTAAGACATGACAATCATGAGATTTTATGACAACTAATTTGAGATCATCCATTTACACAAGTCTTAACACATGTGACAATCTTGTAAAATTTGTGCATCCCGGATATAACTAC